>JAHWFO010105249.1:0-32285 GCA_023313115.1 Rhysida immarginata
AAAAAAACACACTTCACAAACAACCGCGTAGCTAATCAACCAATACTGATATTTGCAATCAAAAAACTGCCTGGTAATCAGCGGATCTGTCAGAAGATGGCGACACCAAGCGATTTTGATTGGGACCAACAGGGCCCGCGCAATTCAAACAGTCTACGTATTTTTTGAACAGACCTCGTAATGCTCAATTATTGGACAAGCAATGGATTCTGTTACGCTAATAAGAGAAATTTTTAATATTAAAGGATACTGTCAATCCACGACCAAAGCCCCTCGATTTTACTATCGATGGGTGGAATACGGCCATTTTCCGCTAAAGGTTGCTACATTCATTTTGAAATACAAAGGCAATTTATTAATCAATAATAATAACAACGACAACATTAATGGGAATTCAACAAATTGACAATAGCTTACCTTAAGACCGTAGCCTGATAAAGCTCTCTGCTTCATTTGGACAGAAATGTCCCCGAGCTCTTCAAAGAATTTACTATCGTTTAAGTACAACATTGCTTTCCAACCTTTGTTCCATGTCATAGAGTTTGTGGCACTCCAGTTCTAAAGCAGAGTAACAAACAAGAAAAATTACATTTTAGCATTCAAAGTCCCAATAGTGCCATTACAACACGTACTACTAAATCAATTCTGAATATCATTAATTACTCGTTATACGGAGGGTTGAGTCAGATAAAATGAGACGACTTTAAACGCCACGTATGACCTTGAAGGAATGTGATTTGCATGACTCGTCCACTATTCATGGGGATTAGCTTTGTATACACTTGTTGCTCTTATTTGGGACATTTCGTGCTGAAACATGGCTTCCAAAATCACAGCTTTTTGGAAAGGGTATAGGTTTGGCCCTTTCCGACGCTAACTTCACTCTTTTGTGCATTGTGGAATTATGCAAACGAAATGGTATTGTGGTATCCAAAGCTACTGTGGGCAGGCCGAATAATCAAAAAGAACAAATTGCGACCATCTAATGAACGTGGACGAGCAGAGAAGCAGACCAGAAACGAGCCCCAGCCGACACGCCCAGCTCGGGTGGTGCGAGAAATCCGGTCTGAAGTGCTGAAAGAAAATCCCCCACACAGAGAAGTCTAGCCCAAAGGCAACAGTCTCCAGAATAATTCATGACAATCTTGGTCTGGAGCGACGTCATAAAGCGCGCAGTCACACAACTGAGTGACTGAACACAACTGAACACTGCCAAGTCGTCTGTGGCTTACTACAGGAAGATGGAACAGGAGACGGGCATACGAGTTATTCCCTTCTCTCATGTGCCTGTAAAATCTCCTGACGCATCACCGACGGATTTCTGTGGTTTTGCTCTCCTGAAACAACGGCTCGGAAGTCGCCGACCAAGAACCGTTGATGGGCTATGGAAAGTGTGTCAGCAGGTGTGGAACAAACTTCCCATGGAGTCCCTCAAACTCAGCCTACTTCAGTGGAAATTACGGTGCCGGGCGATAGTCCAACAACGTGGCTCTCACATTGAACACAACCGATGGTGGCGCCATGGTATTACACCATCATAACAGAACTGCAAAGTCGTCTCATTTTATCTGAATCAACACTCTGTACTCATTTATGACATGTTGTTACAAATTGTTTGATATACACTGGCGGAAAAAAAAATCCCAACACAAAGGACTTGTGTTAGACGAATGAAATTTGGACAGTATATTCAGCTATGGTATTTATTCAACTGATTCAAGTTTCAAGGTTACAACTTATAGGGGGCACCACCAGCGCTATCCTGTACATGCGTCTGTGTCACTTCAGACACTTGTGGACGTGTGTGATACAATACGTAAATCATGCCTCAAAGGCGACTGCGACGTGAATACGGGCAGCTAACCCAATTCGAACGAGGACGTGTAGTGGGCCTTCGAGAGGGTGGACTTTCGTTCCGTGCTATTGCAGAACGCATGGGTCGAGACGTTGCCACTGTGTACAACTGTTGGCAGCAATGGTCCAGGGAAGGCAGGATTACCAGGACGACCCCCGGCCACTGGAGACAGGGTTGGTGGCTGTGACAAATCGGACAGCATCTGCAGCGGACGTTCGGGCTGCTGGGGCACCCAACGTCACTCCACGCACGATTCAGAACCGTCTCCTGGCCAGGAACCTCCACTCCAGGCGCCCTGTGGGATGTTTGTCTCTTACCCGTCAACACCGAGCGGTACGTCTTCAGTGGTGTCAAGCCAGAGCGACTTGGAGGGCAGTATGAAAGTCGTTTCTGTCTGGGTCAGAGTGATGGTCGCACAAGGGTCAGGAGGAGGAGTGGGGGAGTCCTGTTACCGAGCTGTATCCGTCGTCTGCATACTGGTCCCACCGCTCGCTTTATGGTATGGGGAGGGATTTCCTATGACAGCAGCCCCCCCCCCCCAGTGGTTATCCCGGTCACCGTGATAGCAAATGTTTACATTCAGATGGTTGTTGAACCCATTGTGCTGCCATTCACGGCTGATATGCCTCCAACAGGTGACGCTCGACCCCACACTGCCGCTGCAACCCAACGTGCCCTTCAGGGTGTCCACATCCTACCGTGGCCAGCACAATCACCAGATCTGTTGCCCATCGAGAACGTCTGGGACATGGTCGGATGCTGTGTCAGGGCTCTTCCACAACCAGCAACAACTGTCGCTGATCTGACCGTCCAGGTACAACAGGCATGGAATGCCATACAACAAAATGACATTCGGCATCTCTATGACCGTACGCATGCGCGTGTGGAGGCCTGCATAGACCAGCGCGGCGACTACAGCGGGTACTAAAGTCTGTGCTTTTCACCACGTACAGGGTGGCGCCCCCTATAAGTTGTAACCTTGAATCAATTGAATAAACACCATAGCTCAATATACTGTCCAAATTTCATTCATCTAGCACAAGTCCTTGGTGGTGTTGGGATTTTTTTTTCCGTCAGTGTATATGTTATCCCTGAAAGTTTCTAGTGGTACCATATGGTACCATTAGAATACATACTACTAAATCAAGTCCGAGTTTCATTAATTACTCGTTATTTTCATTCATAACATTTCATCACGAGTTGTTTGATATATGACAAGCCATATGTTAGCATTGAAAATTTTTAAGGTGTATCCTAATTGTACCATTAGAGCACGTGCTATTGTACCCAATCTGGCCATCTCACTTTCGAACTTGTTCGTGCTTGCCCCGTATTTATTGAATGGTGAAAAGAGAATGTGAAAAAGTTAATTCGTACTAAATAATAAGCTCCTACGAACAAAGCAATCATTTTGGCTTAGAGAAGCCTTTCTATTGTGATCCGCCCCTCGGGGCGCAAGCGTGAGGGCTCGCTGACCAGCAGTCTCACCCGCGAGGATGGGTGCCAGGGTAGTAGTGGACTCTACTAAAACTGTGAATTATCGACAGAAGACTGGGGCTTGAGTATAAATCGCATGGTTTATTCTCGAAAGCTTAACAAGGAAACAACAGAGCCCTGGCGAAGTCCAAGTCATCGACTCTGGATTAACACGCTCTGTGTTTACTATTACCACATAACTAAAAGCAGGTACACATGATCCCACACGGGAGTACTTGGTCTATTGTACATGTACCAGCAGCACAACACTTATACTCAATCACCGAAGTATTTTACAGGGAACTTGTGACGTTCCGTTTAAAGAAAGTCATTGTGTTCGATGAAAGGAAAAAGAAAGGGGAGGTGTATGTTTGTTGTAGTTTTATTTGTTTTTGTTTTTCGCTAAAACACCTGTTATGTCGTCTTATTTGTTGTGGTATAGTGACGTTTGAAATTCGTCAGATCGAAATTAGCATATAACACTTAATATACTTGCAATACAGGGTGTTTCAAAATTATGTACAATAAATTTAGTGACATATTCTTCAGGTCAAAAGAAGACGAAAATGTTCTATAGCACTTTGTCTGGAAACGATTTATTTACGCGATACAGCCAACTAAACCCGTGGCTCCAAATTCCAGGAATCGTTCAAAGTGCCCGCCACCAGCTCGCACGCACGCTTCGGCTCGTTGCACGAGCGACCGTCTGATGTCGTGGAAGAGTTCGTCGCCGGCATTACGAACGGTTTGGCATGCATTTTCAATTCGTTGTCGCAGATCCATAATGTTAGGAACTTGTGTGCTGTAGACGATCGTTTTCACATGACCCCACAGAAAAAAGTCCAAGGGATTAAGGTCGGGTGATCTTGCAGGCCAGGTTACCGGTCCACCTCGACCTATCCACCGACTCGTGTATGCAGCAATAAGGTGTGCTGGAGCGCCATCGTGCATGAACCACATGTTAGATCTTATCAAAAGAGGAACATCTTCCAGTAATTCTGGCAATGCATTCTACAGAAACAAAAGATACGTTCGCCTAGTCAATCGTGGCGGCAACACATAAGGGCCAATTAAGTTATTTCCGACAATGTTCACGGAGAAACACTCTCGATGCGCTCGAGCTCTGGTAACGTGCGGGTTAGCATCTGCCCAATGGTGCTGGTCGTGAGAATTTACGATTCCTGTCCGGGTGAAGGTTGCTTCGTTCGTGAAAAGTATCTGGCCGAGACAACTACGGTCTGCAGCACGACGACGTTGTATCCATTGGCAAAATCGTTGTCGGTATGGATAGTCCGTCGGGTTCAGTGCCTGAACCAGTTGCAAAAGCTGACGGTAAAGAATGCGCCAAACAGACGAGTGCGGAATGTGTCCCGTAGAAGAAATACGACGGGTGCTTGTCTGTGGTTCACCCTGTATGATGTCAATTATCACATCCTCCTCAGGCCGCCCTTGTCCTGTTTGACGGCCAAAGGAACCACGCCCCCTCAAATGTCTGTCGACAGATACAAACGTTCGGTTATTTGGCAAACGTCTATTCGGAAAGCGTTCTTGGTATAGTCTTCTTGCTTCCACAGCATTTCCGTCCGCAAGACCATACATTAGGTGCACGTCAGTGTATTCTGCACTGGAATACGTGTATGTGACTTTTTTTTACGTAAATCGTAATGCGTATGTCAAAGCAGGCAAACGTTCTGAAATTGCTATTCCTAGTGGATGTAGAGTAATGGAAACAAGCGTACACAACTAATGGAACAACCCTAAAGTAGGTTTAAATGGAACAAACCACTCAACCTAGTGTTGGGTGGAAACGCTGGAACTGCTAAAATATCGTCCGCTAACTACCGTGCTTCCCTACTCTATCATATTGGATTACTCGCAAACAAATCGTTTCCAGACAAAGTGCTATACAACATTTTTGTCTTCTTTTGACTTGAACAATATGTCACTAAATTTATTGTACATAATTTTGAAACACCCTGTATAAAGGGGGTGGTTGCTTGGAAGATAGCAGTTCACTCATTTGAATCATTCTATTGAAACAGTTTCTAGATTGCATTATTACCACTTCCAGTTCAACTTGTTCATGGTTTCCATCTCGCACATCATTCATGTAAAAAATAATTTGGAAACCCCGCACCCCTAGATACCCCGCACCGCCGTTCCGCAGATGTAAAAAAGTGTATAACCCACAGGGTATATTCGCGAAAAAACGGTAGTGTATAGCCAATTACAACAATTACAGATTAAAACGACTTAAATTACCTATAACAACAATATATCATACAACTTAATGATTTATTTACAAAATGCTCGACAAAAGTAAATCCTGTACAGCAGGAACCCCCCCTTTACTATACTGACATGCCTGTCACACTGTAATTGCCTATCATATACGCAACTAAGGTACTAATATACATAAGACAATATTAACTCACCAAGGTTATTCTCTCAAACACAGTGAAGTCCGAGAGATGTCCAGTCGGGGTTGCATAGAGGAGACGGTTCTCGTGGGTCGGATGCCAAGCAAAAGAAGAAATCAGATGTTGTTCCGACGCTACAAAACAATCCCATGCGTTCTCAGCATAGAAAACAAAATAACAAGCAAAACAAATGAAGAAGAAAATGGTTCAAACACTCACGCTGAGCCACTCTCTCAAAAACTATCGGCTCCGATTCGTCGCTACTCATGGAGATTTGCTGGATGTCGTACAGTTTAATGACTTGGGTGTCCTTGGAGATCCCAGCTAAAAGGTTACTCCTAGAGTGAGGAAAAAAATTACTTCTTCTTATGTCATAATCAAGCCAAAGTGATGTAAGTGCAAACTTGATAAAATTCCATTGCAATTCAAAAAGAAAAATAAGACAACTATTCAATTTGTAATCAACAAAACGACCTCGAGTCCAAGTTTCTTAAGATAACCATCCTCTCACTTTACATCATTTGAAAAAAAAAAAAAATAAAAATAAAAGAAAATGTAAACATCTCTGATTTGAAATTTCATCTTCTTCAGTCTAACCCTGATAAGAGTTTTTTTTTTTTTTTTTTTAATTTCTTCTCGAATGAATGAATGAGTGTCACATGGGTCCGGCAGAGAATGTGTAGGGGTTTGTTTTAATTACACTGGTCACCACACATTTTGCCTCCAATCATTTAAAAGTCATTTTATGGTAAATTTGTTGCATTGATTCCGAATATGAGATCAGTTTTTGAGATATTTGATCTAGTTCATTTTCCGCATCAAAGTGAATGTGAGTATGGTAATTTATGTTAATTTCTTGATTTGCATGCTTTACATGCTGGAAATATCAACATTCACTTTTCCTTGTGTAAGCTACAAACAGTTCACAACGTGATTGGTTGGTCCGATTTGGATGATTTTTTGTTTGTTTGTTTTTTTTAAATCTCGTACAGAATGGAAGGTGAACAGGTTGAAAGGATTAATTTCCTCGACTTATGTATCCACAAGAACTATACCAAAAATTCCTATTACGTTACTTCACAATCTTGTTCTTTCAATCCGCCTGATAGAATGTACGAGGGCATATTGAAAAGTAATGCCTCCATGGCTGTAACTTTTTTATATTTTAGCCGATTTTCAAAATACTTTTTGTATCTGATACTCCCATTTCTCCTCTACGTAATGCATATTCACTTTTCGACATAGTCCCCATCCCTTTCCACGCATCGTACCGACGCGTGACTAGTCGGGTGAACCCGTCGGAGAGGAATTCCGGGGTCGTCGTCGACACGAGGATCGAATGGCAGCTTTGGATCCTCTTCTGCAGCACGATAACGCCACACATCAGATGGGGTTGCAGCGCCTACAGTTCAAAGACGAAAAACTGCAATTCAAAAATGAAAGACTTTGCTCTTTGCGACTTTCACCACTTCCCAAAGAGCACAACCTTAAGGGGCACGAGTTGCGTTCTGACGACGAGGTGAAATCTGCCGTTTGGTCTTGGTGTCGACGACAACCCTGGAATTCCCCTTCGACGGGTTCACCCGACTAGTCACGCTTGGTACAATGCGTGGGAAGGGATGGGGACTATGTCGAAAAGTGAATAGTGCATTACATAGAGGAGAAATTTGAGTATTAGATAAAAAAGAATTTTGAAAATTAGTTAAAAAATAAAAAAGTTACAGCCACGGAGGCATTACTTTTCAGCCCACCCTCATACAACGACATTAGAGGTGCGTTGTGGTGGCATAAGGAGTGGGACCGCCATATCGGGAATAACCGATATCGATACCGATACTTACTCATATCAGTAGTAACGCAACGTCCCTACCTGCACCCTTTCAGATGTTCCTTGAGATCCCCAAACATGTGAAAGTCACATGGGGATAAGTCAGGTGGAGGCTGCGTTGTCGTGGAGAAGAAGCACTCCTTCTGTAAGAAGTCCAGGACACTTGCATTTGATGGCTGCGCACAGTGCCTTCGATGTTTCCCCACATCGTGCTGCGTTAACTGTGGTGCTTTTTTCAAGAAAGTCCAGTAAAATCGGGCCTCAACATGGTCAACATCACCCTCCCCATGCTGTTTGCGATTGCTTTAGATTTTTTCGCGGGTGGTGACCCATAATGCTTCCATCGACGACTTTGACATTTGCTTCCGGGCTGGAAACGAAAGCATCAAGTGTCATCCCCTGTAATGATTCTGTCGAGAAAACTCTCTCCTTCCTGTTCGTAGCGAGTCAAATGTTGCAGGGACGTGGCCATTCGTACTCCAATTGTTCCGATGTCAAACGATGCGGGACCCATTGTGCATTACAGATTTTTCTGTAGTGCAGATGGTTCCTGATGATAATGGAGGGAACAGTTCCACGACTAAGACCAGTTTTAGCAACCACGACATTGATTGTCACTCTTCCGTTTTCCTTCAAGACAACGTCAATTTTAGCTTGGGATCGTCCGTGATGGCGCGGTTTGCTCGTCCAGGTCATCGATCATCTTGCAATGATGACCGTTCCTCCGAAAACCTCTTGCTCCGTGCCCAAACACGAGTGAAGGCTAGGCAGTCGTTTCCATAGTCGTTCTGCATACGACGACGAATTTCAGAAACTGAAACTCCTTCACATGAACTCAAAAAACAACCTGGTTTCCGACCTGGCCGAAGCATGACGGATCACATCTTTGCTCTAAGGCAAATCTTTGAGAAATACTGGGAGTATGCAAAAGAGGTCTACGTTTGCTTTGTGGACCTCGAAAAAGCATATGACAAGAGTTCCTCGGGAGAAGCTCTGGCAAGTGTTGCAAGAGTACGGAGTGGATGGATTGCAATCATGTCTCTGTACGAAAGCTCTGAGATGTGTGTCCGGATAAATGGCATTAAGTCGAGACCGTTCACTGTGGTTGTTGGACTCCGCCAAGGGTGCGTACTGTCGCCCCTCTTGTTCATTATCTTTATGGACTGGATAGACAGGGGCAGCCGAGGCGATGAGCGTGTTTGTGTGGGCAACTGCCTGGTGGAGAGGTTGCTCTTTGCTGACGACCTTGTCCTCCTTGGGTCTTCTCGCACGAACCTTCAGCATGCACTAGACCGGTTTGCAGTAGCCAAATGTGAAGAAGCTGGGATGAAGATCAGTGTGGCTAAAACCGAGGTTCTGGCCCTTTCGAGACAGCCTGCTCAGTGCGCTCTCCATGTTAGGGGAGCCTCATCGAGACAGGTGGAGAAATTCAAGTATCTCGGGATTGCATTCACGAGTGATGGACGGCAGGAGAAAGAATTGGATGCTCGGATTGGACGTGAACTGTGGCGATCCGTGGTAACGAAACGCAAGCTGGGTAACAAAGCCAAGCTCTGCGTCTTCAAATCCATCTTTGTCCCCATTCTCACCATTCATGAGGCTTGGGTAATGAACGAAAGAGTGCGATCGCGGGTACAAGCGGGTACAAGAAATGAGATTTCCGAGAGGTGTGGCAGGTGTTACACTCCCTACTAGATAGAGTGTACAGCAGCACAATAAGGGAATCTTTAGGTGTTGAGCCGCTACTTCTCCGCATCGAGAGATCTCGGTTGCGCTGGTATGGCCACGTGATACGGATGCCAATACAAACTAGTCTTCCTAGGCAGTCGTTATTTTCCAAGAGACCAAGGGGTCAGTGGATGCCAGGTGGCTAGACTGCATGGAGAATCTGGGTTCGAGTCGCTTGGATATTACCAGGGAGGATATTACCTGATGGCGGAAGATCGCGATCGCTGGAGATCCTCCATAGGGCTGCTGCCCCCGCGACCCTACTGGATAAGCGGGTTTGAAAAGTAAGTAAGTATAAAAACATCAGCTTACCGTGTAGGGCACCACGCTAACTTGGTTATGGGTTTTGGTTCGTTCAAAGACAAAACATGGTAACGGTGAAGGAAAACAATAACAAGAAAATAGAGGAAAAGAGCAACTTTAAAAACTAAGTAATTTACGACAGCGATTCAATAAGTAAGTTACGAATCGTGATCACGACATACAAACAACATTTAAGCACTTGTCCCATCGTTTCGCAAGTCCCTGGAACCCTGTGGAGCAAAATTCTCTTCGTTGCTGTTGGAATCACTCATGCACTGCTCTTTCAACAGCTTCATCGTCAGGAAAGAGGGGGTTTCAAAGGGCCGAATGAACGGAAATCGCTCGAGGCAAGGTCCGGGCTGTAAGGTGGTCTGATTGGCACTATGAGGACAGGAATTGTCATGCAGCAGCAACACCCCTTTATCGAGGAGGCCTGGTCGCTTCTGGCGAATGGCGGCATGAAGTTTCGTCAGAATCGTGCAGTACGAGGCAGACGTAACTGCGTGGATACGTTGACGGTGAGCAATACGCCAACCGTCAACGTGACTTTTCAGGCCGATGTTGTCTTGTGCACTGGGGACGAGGGATGTTTTCACTGCATGGAGGCACGCTTCATCTCAGACTCATAATGGTGCACCCAAGACTCGTCGCCAGAAAGCATGTCGTCCCCTTCGATCTGGTAGCGCTGGAAATGCTGCAATGGCAAGCCCGTAACGTCTCCACCGGCTCGATGTTCGTCTTTGATACTTGTCCGCCCTTCCGAGAACTTATGCTCACCATACACGGGCGGCGTTTCCTTGTGGATATCCCTTACTTCCATATGCTTTGCCCACAAAAAACACGCGGCCGCACGCTGTTCTATCATGGTACACGTACTCAGGGGCATCGCCATCTTGTGCAGTCGTGTGCAGAACAATTGTTGTGCGTCACAATTAACCTAGATAGTGCTGCTATCTAGCGGCGACAGTTTCCCGCACTTCGATTTGTAACTTACTTATCGAATTACCCTCGTACTAATGTTAACAGCACCAATCAAGGGGGGGTTCTATCGTTATGGGACACACGTCAACATTGCAATTCATGAAAAGGATACTGGCTTTTCAAAATTCCTCACGTCCCATACAACAACTTGATTCTGAAATTAAATATTACGTTATACTCGTTTACGTTCAATTATAATTTTAAACACACCCATACCGTCAAAAGTAATGGAAACCCAGAAAAAGCTATGCATAGGATTCGACGTACATGCTTGTCCTCACTGTACTCACAGTAGCATAACATCCGAGTCAGTGAACACTACTTGGAAGCTATTCGACTCACTGCAATGGGTCGTAAAAGCGACATTTCTGCGACAACGAAAACCCTCATCATAGCCGCACGTCAAAACGGTAAAACACAGAAGAAAATCGCCACAAAGCCAAATGTACACAGTATCAAGAACTATTCAGCAACGCAAATGTGGTGACAGCTTTGCGACAAGACGACGCAACAACTGTGCGAGATGAAAGGTGCCTGAAGAACACCATCGAGAAAAACTGTTTCAAAAGCATTCGGCACTTTGATGGAATACACGTATCCAGGTCAACTGACGTTTGCATCAAGAGTTCCAAAAATATAGCCCGCGCTAGCAAAGGAACTCTCGTGTGAAGTGGTGCAGAGAGCATCTTCTTTGGAGCGATGACGAATGGAACAACATACTGTTCAACGATGAATCCATGGTGACAACGGTACCCATGTGTGGAGAACGACGACAGAAGAATGTCTTAAACGTTCTGTCAAATTTGCAGCATCTGTCATGGTATGAGGGTATACGCTGCTGAA
The DNA here is from genome assembly GCA_023313115.1 of Rhysida immarginata. NCBI lineage: Eukaryota > Metazoa > Arthropoda > Chilopoda > Scolopendromorpha > Scolopendridae > Rhysida > Rhysida immarginata. Next base: position 11,435 of record JAHWFO010105249.1, read on the forward strand.
GGAGTAGGACGCTTATGTGTTTTGAAGACCCGGGTAACTCCGAAGTACACTGACTTAGCAAAACTCATGGGATAGTGCCCGGAGCCTGACTTCAACAGCATCCCAGATATGCTCGATGGGATTCGTGTCAGGGCTCCGGGCTGGCCAGCTCAGTCGTTGGACCTCTCCTGCATGCTCCTCGAACCGTTCGTGGACGACATTGGAGCGATGTGATGGAGCATTGTCATCTTGAAAGACTGCTATCGTCGTCAGGGTGTTGAAATGTCAAAAACGGGTGCAGATGGTCTCCGATGAGTTGATGATACCGTGGACCATTCAACGTTTGGTCCAGGATAACCAGAGAGCCCTTTCCAAACCAGGAAAATGCACCCCAGACCATCACTGATGCCCCACCACCTGTTGGCATGCGGGATCCATCGTTTCGTGAGGTTTACACCACACACGGTGCCTCCCATCAGCGTGGTACAGTTGATATCGTGACTCATCTGAACATATGACGTTACGCCACTGTCGCAGAGTCCAGCCAAGATGGTTGGTGGCAAATGCACGCCGGAGTGTCCGATGATGCTGGGTAAGCACTGGCACCGTTAGGGCGACGGCTGCCAAACCCGAGGGCATGTAGATTCTGACGGATTGTCCACTGAGAGACGTTTCTCGTGCGGCCAGTATTGAACTGGTCTGCGATTTGCTGCACTGTTGCGCTCCTGTCTGTCTGAATCATTCGTCCCAGGTGTCGCCGGTCACGATCATTCAGGGCAGCTGGACGCCCAGTATGGTGCCTGTTGTGGACTGTGATGCCTTCATCCAGCCATTCCCGATACACCCTGGAGACAGTCGGGCGGGGAAAGCCAAATTCCTGCACCACTGCTGAAATGGAACATCCCATGCGTCGGGCACCCGTTCAAAAGACATCAACGGAGCCATGCCCATCAATCAATGTGCTTGCTAACTCAGTGTATATCGAGAAGTATTGGAGAATTACATGCTCGACTCTGCAGAAGACCTGTGTGGTGAGGACTTTATATTCCAATAGGATGGCGTGTCCTGCCACACCTTTAAAGCAACAACAACTGCATGGTTGCAATCTTGAAACATTACGGTGATTCCTTGGCCTGCCAATTCTCCCGACCTCAACCCAATAGAGAACTTATGGGGTGTAATGAAAAAGCGGCTCCGAGTCGTATCACCAGGGAATACGGCTGATTTCATCATTTGTTTTGCGACTGTGCGATGCTTGTTGGCGATAGCCAGTTTGGTTTGGCTGACTTCCATTACTGGGGTGAGGAGGTTGCATTAGTTTTGACGATATGGTTTAAGCTACTGTTACGATATTGTCTTACCTCAGAAAAGGAAGCAAGTCTATGTTCAAAGTTTGGGTCAACGTGTATGCCATACACTGCTTTGGTAGGTGTAATGTTGTGATGTTTACTGGCGTCTACGTGGATAGAACGCAGGAAATTGCTATTGAAATGCTATAAAACATGCGCTGAACGACAAAGTTATTAGAGACACTCTGCTAATAGCGTGTTGCGCCTCCTTTAGCGACGAGAAATGCCTTGAAACCGTTGCGGAAGAATAGCAGACCAGGCTGACATCACGGCATCCAAGACCGTTCGAGTACGGTGACGGGGAGCATTGTCCTGCTGAAAGTGCCCGTCACCACCAGAGAACACAGTTGTCGTGAACTGGGTGCACCTGATTGGCAACAATGTTCAGGTAGCGTGTCTACAGATATCAGAGGACCCAGTGTGTCCCGAGAGAAAACACCCCAGACAAGCAGTCCTCCTCCACCCTCCATAGCCTCGTGCTGTCTGCACCAAATGCGCAGGAAGTAGGAACCGCGATTCGTCAGACCAGGCGACCTTCTTCCACTCATCGAGTGGCAACCTGCGGTGACAGCGACGGTACCCTAACTGATCGCCTACTGTTAAAGCCAGCTCGATGCAAGGTGCGCCGCACCGTGTGCTTCAAAATGGTTTGGGATGCTCCCTCGTTGAACTGGGCTGTTCCCGTCCTGCTGCTGTGGATGATTTGTGTCAGTGTCCTGTTTCGTCTGGAGTTGTGTTTGGCGTAACTGAATTCATTCACGGAATACCCCTTGACACTGTTGCACGGGAAAACCTGAGCAGGTTCGCGGTTTGCGAAATGCTCGACTGTGCGCATCGAGCTCCAACGATAATGCCTCGTTCAAAATCGGTCAAATCCTTAGACCCGCTTCGGCCCGTTCCATTGTTTGGGGTCACCGGGAGGCCGATCCGTTTTCCGTACGAGGTGTCTCTAATAAATTGGTCGTTCAGTGTAAAGTTCGATGCTTTTAAAAAAACCTAAGTTACCTCTCAAATCAAAAATCTTCAAGTGCTTATTGCTCATACCCACAATCAACGTTTTGGGCTGATGCGAAAACCATTGCAAGGAATGTACGATCTCCGAGTGACCTACAAATTAACGTAATAACATTAAATATACAACCGCTGACGACGATGCAAGAAAACAAGGACAACTTCTTTTAGTCGTGCGATAGCTTCAGCAATTTGATACGAGATACGGACATTAAACTGCTATGAAATGAAGCCCGATTCGCTGACCATCGCAGCACCTAACAGCATCCTTCTACGTTGTCTCACGTGCGCATACTATTTGACGAAATGACAACATACGAGGATCAGTCATGGGAACTGTGAAGCATCGCGTGCCATTAACGAGACAGGTGAATAAACGTCAGCTACAGTGGTCCAACTTATCGCTCAAACCAACAAGAGCGCTACCAGAAAATTGCCTTCCGACGAGTCACGATTTCTGCTCCACAGAAGTGACGGCTGTTGGCAGGTGAGGCAAGAAACCTCCGTCCGAGAACAAGCATCCTGCAACCATTGTTGGACGAATCCCATATATGGCGGCAGCATCATGATCAAGTACACCCATATACACTTCTGGAGACAGTTGACACCAGGTAGTCTGCAGAGCCGAAGATAGTTGCTGCCCGTTCGTGGGCGGATGATCCAGTGCCCGGAGCCTGACTTCAACAGCATCCCAGATATGCTCGATGGGATTCATGTCAGGGCTCCGGGCTGGCCAGCTCAGTCGTTGGACCTCTCCTGCATGCTCCTCGAACCATTCGCGGAAGACATTGGAGCGATGTGGTGGAGCATTGTCATCTTGAAAGACTGCTACGTCGTCAGGGTGTTGAAATGTCAAAAACGGGTGCAGACGGTCTCCGACGAGTCGACGATACTGTGGATCATTCAACGTTTGGTCCAGGATAACCAGAAGGCCCATTCCAAACCAGGAAAATGCACCCCAGACCATCACTGACGCCCCACCACCTGTTGGCATGCGGGATCCATCGTTTCGTGAGGTCTGCACCACACACGGTGCCTCTCATCAGCATGGTACAGTTGATATCGTGACTCATCTGACCATATGACGTTACGCCACTGTTGCAGAGTCCAGCCAAGATGGTTGGTGGCAAATGCACGCCGGAGTGTCCGACGACGCTGGGTAAGCATTGGCACCCGTGTAGGGCGACGGCTGCCAAACCCGAGGGCATGCAGATTCCGACGGATTGTCCACCGAGAGACGTTTCTAGTGCGGCCAGTATTGAACTGGTCTGTGATTTGCTGCACTGTTGCGCTCCTGTCTCTCTGAATCATTCGTCCCAGGTGTCGCCGGTCACGATCATTCAGGGCAGCTGGACGCCCGGTATGGTGCCTGTTGTGGACTGTGATGCCTTCATACACCCTGGAGAAGGTTGAGCGAGGAAAGCCAAATTCCTGCACCACTGCCGAAATGGAACATCCCATGCGTCGGGCACCTACTATCATACCCCGTTCAAAAGACGTCAACTCACGACGACGTGCCATTTCTGATTAATCACTTATCCAAGCTCTTCCCACAACGTCTAACGGTCCATTCCCAGAATCCGTTACCCCTGTGAATTCGTGAGCCATGCCCATCAATCAATGTGCTTGCTATCCCATGAGTTTTGCTAACTCAGTGTATGACGACTGTCTTCCCAGAGCAAGACAATGGGACATGTCATACGGCTACAATTATTCGGGGGTGGTTTGAAGAACACGACCGAGAGTCCCAACTACATCCCCTCTAATTCCCCAGACCTCAACCTGATCGAGAACCTTCGGGATCACCTTGATCGTCATGTGCATGCTATGGACAACCACCACGTACCCTTCAGCGGCTATCGGATGCTTTACGGTCTGCAGGACGTGTACAAACATTTGTATGTATGCAGGACGGAGTAGTCTTTTGTGGGACAGTGAAGATTTGTAGTAACTGCTTTTCGTCACAAGAGGGCGCTGCCTTCTTGTCAACCACTATGATTGCCCACTATAATAAAGTTTAGTCCTTGTGTCGACATCGCATGCGTTTAGTCTCTGTCCGTAAGCGTTACACCACTATTGAAGAGGTGAAAGAGCGATGCATCTCTGGTGCCACGACAAATGCAATTTCGTCACTGATGGTATGAAAAAACTTGCCCGACGTTGGCTGGAGAAACGCGTCTAGGGAACGTTCCAAGCGTTCACGAGACGCACGTCTTAGGCAAGTATCTCGCAAATTGCTGAAGCTATCGCCTAGGAGACCCTTGTGTAGGGTCGTTCCGCAATTTCGTAGCATTTATATTTTCACTTTCAACATTTGCCGCATTTCATCGAGGCCAGAAAGCCGCCTAAGCAGCTCGGGACACCTGCGCCGTGTACGGATGATGATGCCGTAGATGAATCTATTGCTCAGAAACGGGTTGCCAAGTTCAAAAATGGTCGCTGGGAAGTTCGACCTGGACGATACATCCCAACAGGTCGATCTTTAGAGTTCGACCAATGAAAAAGATGGACTGGACCTTGCGACAATCTCCCGCCATCTTCAATCCACGAGATTTACTCAAAAACTCGGTACTCGGGCTTTACGTTCGTCGCTTAGTATCTCATCTGCCATTGATCAAATCGTCATGGTGTCTCTACATCAACATCACGCTAAGGAGAAGATGGGAGGGTCTCGTGTACTAGGAAATGCTCGGTGTGAACGAGGTTATCCAGCAAAAAAGACCCAATCAACCAGGCCAAGTCATCCTGCTTCACGACAACACGCGACCTCACACGGCAAACATAGGCAAAGCTCGATTGAGGCGTTCATCAGCGTCTGCCTTACTCTCCAGACCTTGCGCTCGCTGTTAAAAACAGGCGCAGCAACTTCTTCGAGTCCAGGCCCTGCGATTTCTGGCGAAATGGCATTCAGGTCGTAAAATTGGTTAATTTGAAACGCTACGAAATCATGGAACCCACCCCCGTACATCTTGAGGTGCTAAGTTTTATTCGAATCATCTGAACAACGAGCGCACATGAAATGGGCGTTCGGAATACCATCATACAAACAAACGAATGCACCTTTAATCGACTAGTCACAGTTTCAAACATCTAACCTAACTCCATGACCGGTTTCACAGGCATGTGATTGAAATCCGAGTTCAATCCAAGCGACCTCCTATCCAGATCGGAGAGTTTGCTGCTTTTCGTCGCGATGTCCCATATATGAATAGAGTAATCGGTTTTCACTTTATCTAACCCAGCTGCAATCTGTTTGGAACAAATCTCATTTAGCAAAGTGATACCTGGCAACGTTCGTACAAAACGTCTAACATGCTCACCAAGTTACATTCTTCGGGATTCCAACTGAGACTGTTGCACTGACGTTGATGCCTGGGAACTAAAAGCAATGAATTAATTCAAACGTCCGTAGCAGTATCTAAAAACTCCAAAATGCAACTAGGTCACGTCAACTGCAAAGACTCTTCGGAGTTCGGAAAGCTCCAGATCATTATGAAAGTCATGCAGGCATGCCACGTTCAATGTAAGAACTTCCAGACCCATATCCGACAGGTCAGTGCTATCCATGGATTACGGTAACAGAAGATCCACCAGAGTCCCATTGCTAACACAATGACGACATCAACACTGGGCAAGCCACTTTATCTGCAAACATACACTATCGGGCCATTCATCACCGGACATCTCTCCAAAAGTACATAGATTTTACCGTACATGTCATACAACCTATAAAATACACTGACTGGTTAGAATGCGAGGCCTGTGAGAAAAGCACCCGACCTTTGGCCGGGGAAAAAAAAAATTACACACCTGGAGAAATTTCCTACGACAGCAGGACCCCTGGTGGTTATCCCAGTCACCGTGACGGCAAATGTTTACATTCGGACGGTTGTTGAAGCCATTGTGCTGTCATTCACAGCTGATATGCCAGGGGAGCTGTTCCAACAGGATAACGCTCGACCCCACGCTGCCGCTGCAACCCAACGTGCCCTTCAGGGTGTCAACGTTCTACCATGGCCAGCACGATCACCAGATCTATCACCCATCGAGAACGTCTGGGACATGGTCGGATGCCATGTCAGGGCTCTTCCACAACCAGCAACAATGTCGCTGATCTGACCATCCAGGTACAGCAGGCATGGAATGCCATACCACAAAATGACATTCGGCATCTCTACGACCGTATACGTGTGCAGGCCTGCATAGACCATTCGGCGCCCCCTGTAAGTTGTAACCTTGAAACTCGAATCAATTGAATAAATACCATAGCTCAATATACTGTCCAAATTTTTTTTCCGCCAATGTAATATCCTAGTAACCGAAACATGAACGAGAGATGGTGATATTTCGCTTCCTCCTGCTTGGGCTGTTGATTGGAAATTTTGGAGTACCAATACGCAGTGGATAGCAGGTTAGTTTGGGGACCCCTAGAACGAAATAGAACGACAATGCTTGGGCGTTACACGTGCGGATCGTGGGATACTGGAAACGGATTATCCTGGAAAAACAGAATACGCTGGAGTTACTTCTCGATTTTATACGCGAAAGCGTAGCTCAACCTTGAACAACCCTCGAACTAGTTGCAATTGATCGGAGTTTTTAGAAACGTCTAAAAGAAAGAAAGCGAGATCTTCGAAGCAGGAATAGTTACCAAATTCTCGTCCAATTAGATCACTGTCATTCCCAAAACTATACAATTTAAAAAATATATATATTAATATTTATATTAATAATAATAATGATTAGGCATCTAATATCGTTTTCCTACCTGGTTAGTGCCACTTTGCCGTTTGCAAGACCTACTGCTAGCAGGTATTTCATGTCAGGTTTCGGATACCATGCTACACACTGGTCATCGTAGAAACAAAATGTTATTTTAGAGCAACTAGACTTAATCTAGCGCACAACGTAAAACAAGAAGTACACCCCCCCGAGAAGGGTATAGAGGGTTGCTAGGGATCCAATGTAACAACAGGTTGATATAGGCTCATCAGTTGACAACTATGCGAGACGTTCCATGCACTAGAGAGGAAGCAACTGCCTCGTGAACGTTCATGCAACCGTTCACACAATTAACAAACTTTCAACGAGGTCGGATTATTGGCCTCTCCGAGAAGACCAGGCTCTGGGGCCCGGAGAAGCACGTCAGCTCGTACCGATAGGTGGATACTGCGAACAGCACTAGTGGACAGAACCATCGCTATTTCTGGTATTGCTCCAGTGTCAATAGCGACAATAGCATGCCAGTTACACACCACGACAATGTCTGCCAGGCGTCCATTGTTGTGTCTTCCTTTGACACCTGAGCACCGTGCGATACGACTGCAATGATGTCGTGACATATCCCGCTTTTGTTTGGACACAGACGCGGACGGGTGTGACGCAGACCATTGGAATATGTCAATGAACAATGCATCCGGTATTGCCATCACGGACCAACACCGGAATCATGGTCTGGGGTGCCATCAGCTACGATACCACAACGCCTTTAGTCACATCCAAGGCACCCTGATAGCAGCACGGTACGTCACAGAGATTCTGAAGCCCGTATTACTGCCGTTTCTGCACACCATACCCGGCATAGTCTTCCAGCAGGATAACGCCAGTCCGCATATGGCAAACATGAGCATGGCCATGGCCCGCGAGGTCTCCAGACCTATCGCCAATTGAGCACATGTGGGCTATGTTGGGATATCGTTTACAATCACCCTGTAATCTCCATGAACTGACACAGCAGGTTCAGCAGGCCTGGGCAGACGTACCTCAACATGACCTTTGCCACCTGTATGATCACCTGCGGCTGGAACAATGCATCGCCGCTAGAGGTGGTGCCACAACCTACTGATGCCGCTTTCCGTTGGGACACCCTGTACAAACGAGTGCACGTCTTGGCTCTGTAACGTAATAAAAGTGTGTTCAGATGTATCTCTTGATGTATCCCTGTGGGTGGAGCAATTTCAATGCAAACCTTCAGAAACCAGTCGAAAGCCAAAGTCAATGCCATGTACTATCAATCAGACGAATGTTCTACCCCCCTCCCCAGATTTACCTGTGACATCCCGTTAGGTACAGAGGTAAGTAAACAAGGTATGGCTTCACATCAACTCGCCCATTCCTGCAACGCATGCAAGAAGATACTGGAATCCGCAGTGTACTCGTCAAGTTCCCGGACGCATCGTCTATGGATTTTGGCCTACTTAAACAGGCCCTCGGAAAGAGACGATCGCAAACACTGGAGGGTCTCAAATTGATGTTTGTGTTCTGCGTTCCAGGCTGCTGCAATGGAAGCTGCGACACATGGCTACCAGATTGAACGCGCTCGATGATGGCCAAAGGGGTTTTCTCCATTTTTTCCGACCCCGTGCAACTTGTTACCATGGACCCTAACAATCCTCGGTATCACCTTCTATTGGCAAATTATGGAAACCATGCACATGGGATTTAAAAAAAAATAATTTTGAAATGTTTCACAAACTTACGAATAATGCTGGGTGCCCACTTAGCGCGACAATCGCGCGATTCTATCGCTTTGTGAAGCACGCATGCGCAGAGTGACGTTACGAGGGCGATTCTGTGGCGCATCTGAGGCGATTGAAAAGCTCTGCATGCCAGAGCTTTTTGATCGCGCGACTCCATCGCACCCAATCAGAAAACAGTTTCGAATCACGTGGCACATGCAATCATGGCAGCACCTACTTCGAGATGGTCGGATATCGCTACGGAAAATTTGATTGAAGATATCAAGTAATATGCAATTCTGATTTTGGAAGCACGAAATCCTGAAGTGGGAAACGAAATGATCGCGTAGATAGTGCATGTGCATTCAATCACGCGGCCGTCGCACCAAGTGGGCACCGAGAAGCGAATCGATCGCTTGGCGTTTGTTGCGCATGCGCATATCACTCAAAGCAATAGAATCGGGCGATCGTCGTGCTAAGTGGGCACCCAGCATAACGCTGTATAAACGTTTTCACGTCAAATAAAGTGTTCGGTGAAGATCATGATTTATGACGATTTTAATCAAAGTACGTTTTTTTAATCCCGTCATTCAAATTTCTTACCTTCAAATACTGATGGCTTGAATTTGTGTGCAGGAGGCTTACGTACTGCTTATCCGAAAATTTCGAAGCTTTAAAAAAGAGCAACAAACTAGATGAGCAACAAGTAATCCAAACGATAAAGAAAACGTATCCAAAGACGAGCCATAAAGTCCAGATGCTGCAGTGAAACAGCAACGGTAACATGTAGCCACATTCCCGCACAGATGCCCAAACTAATTTTGTGACGTTTCCATGTCAGTTGGGGTATCACATGGTGAGACGTGCCCTTCCTCACATTTGTCCTCTATGTAATGCATTGCAGTCGACTCGTGTTATAACGAAATTGGTTATAACAAAATTACTGAAATAATGAAGTTTTTCATAGTCCCCATCAATTTTTTTAAGAAAAAACAAGTGCTTATAACAAAATCTCTTTTAACAAAAAATCAGGTAAAACAAAGTACAATACTCATTTCCAAAAAAGTTGGGACAGTGCAACATATAAGAAGAACTCCAACATATTTGTTTGGATTATTGTATTGCCGTTTATTTCAACGCATTACAATACATAAACAATAAATTAGGCATGGGATCACGTATCTTATATGCTTAAACAAAGATACAGGTGCTTTTCCTGTTTGGCACGTGCAACACACTCCCAAAAAAGTTGGGACAGCACGGCGTTCACCTCTCCTCTCGATGACACACTGTAATCTTCTGGGCATCGATGACACCGTAACCGGAATTCTGTCCCATTCCTGTTGGATATACGTTTTCAGCTGTTCAACTGTCCGGGGTCGTCGCTGTCGTAGTTTTCGTTTAATAATACGCCAAACGTTTTCTATAGGCGACAGATCCGGGCTGCAAGGGGGCCAATCCAACATACGAATGCGCTGCCGACGTAGCCATGCACAAGTTATGCGCGCTGCATGCGGTCTGGCGTTGTCTTGTCGAAATATACACTGACGTCGTCCAAACAGGCGCCTCTTAGATGGCACTATAGCTCGTTCCAGGATCTGTATATACGCTTCAGCATTGACGGTGCCGTTGCAGATGTGCAAGTCTCCCATTCCATGGCCACTAATACAGCCCCAGACCGTGACAGACGGTGGTTTCTGTACCGAACGCCTGTAGCACGCAAGAATATCCTTTTCGTCTTTGGTCCGGAGTGTACGGCGTCCATTATTTCCGTAAACAATCGTAAAGGTCGATTCGTCGGACCACGATATGTTCTTCCAGCGTGCTTGGGACCGATTGCGATGGGCTCGAGCCCACATCAGACGGCGAAGTTGCTGTCGTTTGTCGATGTATGGCTTCCGTCGTGCACAGTATAACTTAAGTTTGCATTTGTGGATGCACCGGCGTACAGTATTCGACGATAATGGCTTCCCGAAGAAATTGCGGGCCCACGTGCCTACGTCCGTAATCGCAGCATTCTTATGTGTGACGCAGTGACGTCGGAGGATCCGAAGAGCTCGAGCATTCGGAATAGGTTTTCTACCTCGGCCTTTCCGAACTGTGATCTCACCACTATCTCGGTAGCGCTCGATAATATTCTGTACTGTAGATGATGACAGGTTAAATCTTCTGGCTATTGCACGCTGAGAAGCGTTGTTTGTGAATTCTCGAACGATTCGAACACGAAGATCTTCGCTAACTGGCTTGCCTCGACCCATCGTTCCGAATAAGTTACCTGAACGACGGATGGCAACTGTTATTTCTACGGAACGTAGTACGACGTCATCATTCTCGATTATTCCCGAACAATTCGGAAGGTTCCACTACTAATGGCGCTTTCCACAACGTATGTCCCTACTATTTTGGAACGTGTTGCAACACCCCCACGGCCACGATACAAAATGTTTTGGTGCACACAGTATATTTATGGCATTTCATAAACGTATCTGCTATTTTGTATTCGCGAGAAAGTTTTGTTACATCATCCCTTTTTGTTTTTTCTATAGATTTTGCACTGTCCCAACTTTTTTGGAAATGAGTATTGTAATTTTCCAGGAGTTTCCAGGACTTGTACAGGCGTTCCCAGAAGTGCATTACCATCGACGGGGATTACTTTGAGGGATAGTAACTGCTGTTTCATGGTAGCCAGCAATCCACTCGCAATACGAGGTCATTCTCCGAACTTAATTGTCAGAGGTTGTATAAATAAAGACGACGATAACGAACACGAATTAACACGTATGGTCTCGAACACCGACTTCTCCAAACAATGCGAGCAATCACGAGAGGCTTAAACATACGAGCTTCGTTTAACTTACAGATGTCTTTTGCCGACCCACGTGACACCCAAACTGGCGTGTAACGTCGCAATGGGTCCGGCGAAAACAAGCCACGGAGAAATCGATGCATGGGTATTTGGACGGGCTGTGATATGTTTTCGACTACTTGAGAAGCTGCGACTGCTAAAGTAATAAGAGGTGCTGGTCCTTGATGAGCGAAGAATCACCACATCACATCAGCCGCAGCATAAGGACTTTATGACCGATCCTTGTATGCAATATGAAAAACGTTTAACGAGATCATCACAAAATAAGACGTTGAACGATCGTAGAGCTCAAGCTGTTTACCAAGTGACGGATGATATTCCTCTTTGATATCCTCGACCTGATACAAGCAAAGGTCCGTTCCGAATGTAATAAATCTGTAAAAGACCAAAATGATCAGTTTCGTATGTTGATACCAGGTAACGACAAAAGTTCTTGCCGTTTATATGTTGCCATAAAAGGAAGTGATAGAAGATATGCCGAGAGGGCTAGGGCGTAGGCTTTCTAGTTCTCGAGTCCGCCTGGCCGTGGGTTCGAATCCCGCCGTGGGCATGGATGTTTGTGTTTGTCCCGGGTTGCGTACAGATATAACTTGTGTAAAAGGCGCAAAATGACCTAAGTAGTCGACGCGTTAAATTTTTTTTACCCCCCCCCCCCCCCCCAAACTGTGCGGGGGGGGGGGGGGGTGAAGGTTAGCCTGTATAAATACCGTGCAGTTGGTCATTCACATCATCAATCACATCTCATGCAGAAGTGAAGACAAATGGAGGTATCGAGGGAGATGGATAGGTATTGTTTGCTTTACGACTTCAGCAACAGCATCGAATGTGCCTTCCAGAAATTCAGATCGGGAGAATTTGCCATTTCTGACGACGCACCCCGTAGTCTAGTGTGTCTGGTGGACTAGATGTCGCCAAATGGTTCACTACGAGCTGCTGCTATCAACTGGCCTAACCATCACTGGGGACTTGGGCTCCCAGCAGTTGGAACGTGTGCAACAGGTATCAGGTCAGTTCGTCAAGGGTCAATTCGTCGAGCGTCATTTCGTTGAGAGTGTCAGTTGGTCAGGCGGTCAATTTGTCGGAGGTCAATTAGTCGAATGTCAATTTGTCGACCGTGTCAGTTGGTCGGGCGGTCAATTTGTCAATTTGTTGTCAACGAAATGACGCTCGACGAATTGACCTCCCGACGGACTAACCACGCGACCAACTGACACTCTCAACGAAATGACACTCGACGAATTGACGCCGAGGAACTGACGCTCGGCAAATTGACGCTCGACAAATTGACACGTAACCGTGCAACAGGCTTTGCAGCAGAAGGAGCCAGCATTGTGAATCGCAAAGGGGTACTCATGCCAGGCCACATGTAGCGTGAGTGGCCAGGGAAACCATAGAGCGGCTTGGCTGGGAGACTTGGTGTCATCCACCTTACTCACCAGATCTTGCTCCGATCTTTGTGGAAAATCTTACACCAATGATACAGATCTGCGAAAGGCACTCACGGACTTCGTGCAGTCCAAGACCGGCAAGTTTTACAGCCACGGGATTGATCAACTGCAGACACGTTGGCAAAAGGTGGTAGATACGGATGATTACTTCGGGATTAGTGATACACTACTTTTTGTGTACATCATTTTGTTTTCCGGAATTAAAAACGACAAGAACTTTGTGGTTACCTAGTACATAACGGACAAATCGGCTTAAGGAATCGCTCAATACTAACCTGTCATCTTCGTGAGGAGACCACTGAACTTCCAACTTTCCTGTGTTCATGTTTCGATTTCAAGAAATTTACTCTGGCAACTTGAGTGTCATATTAAAAAAAAATCTAAAATGATAAAAGAAATATTAAAACACTGAGATCGCTTTACCTCGTATATCAGAAAGTAACACCATATATGCTGAGCGAGCATATTATTATGACCGCCTGACATGTTTATGCAAATGCGCGCACGGACGTCGCCACAATGTTGCTAGCGGGCCGGACCAATATAAAAAGGGAAGCCGAGTGTTGTCGACAAAAGTAGACGTGTTCCATTCTTCAACTATGGATAAACGACGCGATTGTACGTGCTCGGAGCTATGGAGCGAGTATCAGCGAAACGGGAGCATTCGTGGGGTGCTCGAGAGCAGCCGTTATTAAAGTATTTAAAGACTGGACAGTTAGCCGGAAGACGGGGTCCGAATGTTCGCGTTGTGTCCACCCGCGGATGGTTGATGATCGGACAGAACAGAGACTGTCACGACTGGTAAAGGATAACAGAAAGGCAACTGTGCATCGAATCACTGCTCACCTTAATCAGGGGTCCTCCAAAACGGTCTCTGAATGCACTGTCTGCAGCCAACGAGCGGAAACTACTCCGATTCGCTCAGGAGCACGAGGACTGGACTATCGAGCAGTGGAAACAAATCGTGTGGTCTGACGAGTCATGATTCCAGTTACATCACGCAGACGGCTGCGTGAGAATCTGGCAGAAACGGCACGAAAGCACGGACCCCGCATGCACGAGTACAACCCTTCAGGCCGGTGCGGGCAGTGTTATGGTCTGGGGAATGTTTTTCTGGCATGCGTCGGGTCCGTTAATACGTGTCGAACAACGTCTGGACGGCACAACATACCTCCGTATCGTCGCCGATCGAGTCCACCCTATCATGTCGATGGCATACCCCAATGGAGACGGTTACTTCCAGCAAGACAATGCGCCATGCCACAGAGCTCGTACTGTGCTGGAGTGATTCCAGGAACACGAGGGGGACTTTACCTTACTTTGGTAGCCCCCACAATCCCCAGATCTCACTACAATTGAGCATTGGTGGGACGAAGTCGAATTCCTCCCCAGATCTCCACTACAATTCCTCCCGCCACCTTCCAACATGTCGTGGAATCAATGCCACAAAGAATCACCGCAGTATTAAAGGCAAAAGGTGGCCCAACGAGATACTGACAGGGTGGTCATAATAATATGCTCACTCTGTGTATATAACGTAACGCTGCTATAATGTTTCTTTTAGCAAGGGGAAACTGTAGAAGTTTACGGTTCTGACTGTCTGGACTATTCTAATGTGTGCAAATGGTGTAAAATGTTTTGGGGAGGAACAGTCAGCCTCCCCTCAAGGGATTTGGTACATGAGAAACTTGGACACCGCAAAGCCTTGTCAGACACGAGGCAAACGGGTGATTGTTGACATACCGTCTCCTTGTTCTGATAAGCACTGCTGTGGGAAGTTACGTTAGGCTTACGCTCGTATTTCGTTTGTGTTATAATAGACCCTCCTATTAAATTTTCATCCAAAACTGACTAACGAGCAGTGATAACGTTTCTGACAGCTGCGGACATTCCGCCCATTGACATTCATGCTCGGATGTTGAATGTTTATCTTGAAAGCAACCATGGTACGCTAGGCCAAAACGTTCCACGATGCTCGTGTGGAAACAGTCGATAAACCACACACGGGCCAAGCAAACGCGATCATCACCAATCAATCGAAGACAGACATGGACAAACAATTCCTGAGGACAGGCGGATCAGCATATGGTCACTTGCGAAGGATCACGACGTCAGTATCGGTTCCGCACATGCTGTAGTGATATGGCAAGGTCTGCTGTCAGTGGGTACCCCGAATGCTCACGTTTCGGCTGCTGTTTAGATCATCTGGAACGTTGCAGTCGTGAGGGGGAACGTTTTCGAAGAAGATTATCGCGGTAGACGAGACCTGGTGCCATTATTGGGAAGGTATCCACAATGCAGTAGAAGCATCCATCGTCACCACGACCCAGAAAATTCGAGTCGCAAAGTTCGGCTGGGAAGGTCCCCGTATTAATGCTATCGCATACACCAAGACACTTCGGAACTTGGGTCATGCTATGAAAAACAAGCGTCCTGGTAAGCTCAGTGACGGGGTGATCCTCCTCCAGGACAATGCTAGGCCACATGCTGCGAGACTGGTGAGGAAGCAATAACTAAAATGCGGTGGCAAGTTCTGCCATACCCTCCTTATAGCCCGGACCTGTCACTATGTGATTCCTCATCATAGGCAGTCAAAGGCCAATGAATCGCCAATGATGAGGAGGTTAAGGACGCTGTTTGGGCATGGTTCAGAGAGCAGCAGAAAAGATACATGTACAACCCTAGCGTCAATTAACTTCGGACACCTACAGAATTTTGGATAAGTACAACGGAACTAATTGTAAACAAATGAAAATTACTTTATTGAGTGCACAGAGCTTTAGTACAACTGTCATATAGCATTCGTACACCGTACCGTTTATTGCACATTACCACTGAGTGGCGTCACCTTTCCGACGAATGACGCTCCGAAGTCGTTGAGGCATGCTGGACACTAACTTCTGCGTTCTTTCTACTGGAATTTTGTCCCACTCTTCGGAAATACACGCCCGCAACTGCTGCAGTGTCCGAGGGTTCCGCTGTCTGACTTTTCGCTTTAAAATGCGCCATACATTTTAAATGGGTGACAGATCTGGGCTGCACGCAGGCCAGTCAAGCACCCTGAAACGCTGCTGTTGTAGCCAAGCCTCGGTGTTCCGAGCAGCATGAGGCTTCGCGTTGTCCTGCTGAAAGATGCTTGGTCTTCTATCGATCAACTTTTGGCGGGATGGACGCAGATGCTGTTGAAGAATGTTTATATAGGCAGCAGAGTTAATAGTGCCCTCGCAAAAGTGAAGCGATCCTGTCCCGGCTGCACTCGTGCAGCCCCACACCATCAGCGATGCAGGCTTCTGAACTTTCCTCTGGTAACAGTCGGGATGATTACTTTTGTGCTTGGTCCATAGCACCTTGCGACCGTTGTTGCCATACATCACTGCAAAGGTGGACTCGTCGGACCACAGAACACTATTCCACTGAGCAAGGGTCCACTTTAGATGGGTTCTGGTCCATCCTACCCGGCGACGCTTAGCTACAGTGCACATAAATGGCTTCCTCTTTGTAGCGTATAAGTAATAGTTGCATCTTCTGATGTAACGGCGGACTGTGTTTTCGGATGTAGGAATATGAGAATATTCTCGAGCCCAAACAGTCATTTCACTTATGGGAGCATGCCTGTTTTTCACAATGTGACGTCGAAATACTCGTAGGTCCCTAACATTCAATAATCGCTGCTTGCCTGGTGCAGTCCCTGGTTCTGTTTTCTCGATTTCTCCGAAACGCTTGATGATCCCATTAAGAGTTGAGAGTGGAACTGATAATTCATGGGCAATAGCTCGCTGGGATTTGTTATTCTGGAACTGCTGTATACACGTTTCTACTGGCTTACCACGTCCCATGGTTCAAAACAACACGAATACTGTGCTCTGCCGCGTGGACGGTGCTTTTAAAGCCTGTGTTTTCACTTTTCACTGTGTTTTTAGCCAAATTACTTGGTGCCCGAAGTTTATTGACGCTAGGTTTGTACTTTTTTGTGGATGGTATTAGCCGATTGGTGTCCAGTGGGAGTCCTGTACTGTGGCAGGTGGAGATTTTCGTTAGGACTGAGCGTCTATACTTCTTTCATATAAACAAAGGAGGGGGGGCCTGGGGGGCACAGCCCCCCAGTCTTTAAAAAATAAATTCATTTACCTTGGTCGCATGATCAGTCATCACGCGATATGCAGATAGTGAACATTAACCAAATTGACCCCTTAATAATAATGAATGCGATCTGATTGTTACCATAAAGCTTAACTTTTTCAAGTTAAGTAATTTAAATCTTTACCTTTTCCAATTTCTTTCTAAATATCCTGACTGATGATAATAATAATAAAGTTTTCCATAGTTCGTCGTAATAATGAAGGCCGGCTACAGTGCTATCTTCTGCTCTAGATGAACAACGTCGAATTAGCAGTTCCTAATTTAAACGCATGATCGCTTATGGACACAGAGAACAATAAAAAATAATCAATAACGAAGTATTAAAAAGCAATAACACAAATCAAGTTCCTCCAAAAACGAAACATTCATCATATTTCACTTCACTCATAATGGCAATCGCCTGCTACTGCAGTGGCATCCAGTGGAAGCAATTGGAATCGAGATTAACAAGGCCTGAGCATGCTGCTCCGTTTACTCCGTTTCAATAATGCTAAAATGCGTGCGAGAGCGATTTCCCCAATCTGTCGCCAGATGTCCTCTTTTTTTCAATGAAATCTCTGTAAAACCATGTTGAACAACGGAAAAACATCGATATTTGCGAGGCTTTTTCAAATTCAGTTGAGTATTCAAATAAAACATAGGTTTCATATATTGCTTCCATTGAGCACAGAGCTAAGTAATGTAACTTGTTCATTTTGATAGTTTCAAAACCTTTCGAGAAGTAGGCGGTGTTTTCCGTGTAATATCGCCCATGATAAAACGGTCAGGCAGCTGTTATCAATAATATAGACGTCTCTCCAAAAAAACTGGCATAAGGTCTCAATTATATAATAGAGATTTTATCATAATGAATTTACTTGATTTTGACGTCTTTATTTATTGGGTTGAGGAAAGAACAAATGAAGGGGGGGGGGGGAGTTTCTTCCTTCATCTGTGCTGGTTTATTGGGTTGAGGCATGGATGAAGAAAAGATGGATGGGTCGAGTGCGAGTTTTTTTTTCAGTGGCGCTCTCTGGCGATTTGCGCAGTACTAAACCAAAATTGTCTGGGAAATAAAAATATAGTTTCAGTTTCTGCTTTGCATAGTACTAAACCGAAACTTCACCACGATCGTTTCGATTTGCGTAGTACTAGAAATTTTTTAAAAAAGAAATTCATATATTAAGTGGCTTTTTAAGATAAAAGTGTGCCTAGAAAGTTTTTTTTATTGTATTTTAGTCTATTTTTAATTTTATTAACCTAATCTAAGCAGACGATTATATTTAGTACTACGCAAAGCTCCAGATGTCGCCCCAAAATCAAACTCACTGAGGAAGGCAATGGATTGTCCAATCCATCTTTTCTTCATTCATGGTTGAGGTTTACATCCCTAATATTTATACGTAACTCATTTAAATTTGTAATAAAATACCTTTTCTTGATATGACTTTAGTCCACGTGTTTTTTATATTTTAATCCGATGAGAAAAACTTGAATTTTTTTTTATTTAATCCGATGGAAAACCATGAAAACTTGTTTTGCGTTAGAAGTGCACTTTGGAACGAGGCATAACTCATTTTGTTAAATTTCGTGGTAAAACCAAAATCCAAGAAAGATTTTTATTTTTTGCAACTTAAACACATTTATACACGTGTAGCATTTTTTTTTTTTTTTTTTTTTTACACAGTAGTAATTTATTTTAAAAATATTTACATAGCTGTATTTTTTTATAAATTTATTCATATATGAAATAATGAATTTTAAATTGCCATCTGGTGGGAAACCATGAAAACGTCGAAAGATTTAAACTTTTCGCATCTGAAATTCATTTATACAGCAATACAGAAATTTTTTCATAAGTGATGGTTTATTTAAAACATTTGCTTAGTGGTATATTTTTTTTTTATTTTTGAATTTATCATGGTTACAAAAGCACATGAAATAGCTGGCTTTCTGTTTGTTTATTGAGAAAAGAGGACACCTAGTGATGAAATTTGGAAATCGCTCACGCACGCACTTTTCAGCAGCATGTTCAGCTTGTTAATCTCGAAGGCCTCGAATCATCGAAGAGCGATTAGGCTGCGCCATCTGTTCGCAAAACGCTTAACACTGCTCTGGAGGTGGCGCGGGTGTTTGGAACACGGGTGGTGGCGCGCGGTCTATGAGACCGCATTTTGAAATTGCTTTTTTTTTTTTTAATGTCCAAAAATGAAATTCACGTATATTTTTTATCTGTCACTTAATTTACCTCATTATTAATAGAAAACCTCAAAAAACTTTTCCTACATAAAATAAAACCATTATAAAAATGAATAATATCAATCCTTTCTCAGAGGATAAAAAGGCCTTCTCGACATTTAAAATTATTTTATTCAAAACGAGGTTAAATATAGCCGACAATCGAACAGTGTAGTGAAAAGACACGAGCGGTCCAGGAGCAGAGCTTCCGTAGCACACTCGCCCTTAACGTAACCAAGGGAATTATACTGAGTTAGACGAGAAGCCTGATGTCTCTCGAGAGTCATCCTGAGAATAGAGTCCTAACTGGTAGGACGAGGAATAAGATTGTTGATTGACGTAGAGATAGCCCTGAGCATCTGTGGCTAAGATATCCAGAAGTCGGGGAAGACAACCTTATTTATGTCATCGTATCCTTATGAGACCCCTAAGGGCTAGAGGGTGGTCCAGTATACTGGCTACCAAGGGATTGTCGTGGGTCTCAATTTTAAGAAGCAATTTCTTAAGGAGCATTTGGACGTAACTACGAAAGTGGTCTATATTGAGGCCTTCATAAATGGAAGAGTTGTTGCCAACTCTCCTGTCGAGCTGAACAATGGTCCTGAGGGTTACATTTTGGAAGGTCTGTATTTCCCTCCACCTTGATTTGCAGATAGACGCCCACGCGGGCATTCCGTGGAGCAAGATGGTGGGGATTACCACCTTGTACAGCAAGAGTTTATTCTCCAATCCAATCCAAGGGCACTGTTTCTCCCCAAGAGCGCAATCAGGCTGAACTTTGCCTTTTTAGCCTTGTTGAGGGCATATTGGACATGGTCATTCCAGTTTAGCTTAGAGTCAATTTTTACACCAAGGTACTTGTAGTTCTTCACCCAGTCAAGTTTTTTGTCATATAAGACCAGGGTCCCTGGAGGATTCTTGCGTTTACGTGTAATGTACATAGCTTTGCATTTGTCAACATTGAGCTCTAACCTCCATTTGTCAAACCATTTTTCGCACTGTAGCAAAGCCTTTTGTAAGCGACTAATGACGTGTGCGGGATTCCTTGCACTTGTTGTGATAGGTACAGTTTGCATTTTGCGAATTCCGGCAGGTCGTGAATGAAGAAATTGAACAGCGCTGGCCCCAGGACTGAACCCTGGGGAACACCCGCGTTGACATCACAGGGATTAGACAAGGTGTTTCCAACTCTGACACGATAAGATCTTTGCAACAAAAACGAGCGAACCAAGGCAATCAGTTCATCACGGAAACCACAATTTATCATTTTAAAAATGAGGCCATCGTGCCAAACCTGGTCAACAGCTTTATGGACATCGAGAAAAACAATTCCACCGTACATCGAGTAATTGAGAGAACTGTTCAAATCTTCAACCAGCCTCC
>JAHWFO010105251.1:7679-72876 GCA_023313115.1 Rhysida immarginata
GGGGGGGGGGGCAGCATTTCAGAAACGGCCACCTTTGTGAACTGCTCTAGGGCTGCCGTTGTGAAGGTGTACCGCGACAGGACGCACCAGACAGTTTCGAGCAACCGAAGAGGTAACTGTGGGGCCCCACGGGCCATCGATCCTAGAGGCGAGCGTCGGTTACGACGCCTGGCCAAGACCAATCGACGTGCCACTGTTGAGCAACTGACATAGCAAACGAGATTTGGGGCCACTAGGCGTGTCAGCACCAAGACAGTCCAACGATCCCTCTTGAGATTGGGGCTCCGGAGCAGGCATGTGGTAACAGCACCAATGTTGACGCCTGTGCATCGCCGAAAACGCCTCCAATTCGCAATGGACTATCGCCATTGGACCTCGCCCGAGTGGCAAAAGGTTGCTTTCTGTGACGAGTCGCGGTTTCTGGTGAACAGAGTGGACGGACGATGGAGATTTCGCCGGGAAGCATCTGAGAACAGGCATCCCGACACCACCCGTTGGCAGACGACAGGCTGGTGGGGGAGGTGTGACTGTTTGCGGGATGTTTTCGTGGTATGGTCTGAGTCCAGTGATATCGCTGGAGGGTACACTGAATGCTGTTCGTTACCTGACGATCGTCGCAGACCAGGTACACCCCTTCATGTCGACAGTGTTTCCTCAGGGTGATGGCACATTTCAACAGGACAATGCTCCCTGCCATACTGCCAAAATTGTACACGACTAGTTCGAGGAGCATGAGGATGAATTCAATATACTCCCATGGCCACCAAACTCCCCGGACCTCAACCCCATTGAACATTTGTGGGACCATCTCGATCGCCATGTCCGCAAGCTGGACCCTCCCCACGCTTGGTGATGGAATTACGGGATGCACTGTTCGCCGAATGGTCCCAGATACCTGCAACCATCTTCATGTGCTTGCCGCCAAAGGTGGATATTCTGGATATTAGCAGGTGGTGATATTAATGTGTCCCGATCTTGTATATATTCATGTTCAACAGCGGACTCCTTAAAGACCTTAATAAAGTTATTTCCGTTGTCCGTTACAGTCGCTATGATTTTGCTTTGCGACAGACCGTATTCCAAATGAATTGTATGCAACAACCCCGCAATTCGCTCATAGGAATGTGTGCTTGGAAATCTTCTGCACGCTAGAGCTGCGGATTTTCTCTGCAGGGTACTTGAAATCCAGTGTACCGTAACCCCAAGGAAGCTTCTTCTTTTGGCTGACCAATTATTAGCGTTAGTGCAAACATAAGATGTCTCTTGCAATTCTTTGGATATCGAGCAGCATTGTTTCTGAAAACGTTCTTGTATTCGGCCGGCAAAGGCTACGTCAGCTCATAACAGCAAGACCTTGATCGGAAATCTTCAGATTTGTAAATATTGCAAAGAATGGATTTTCTATGACTCTCAAGGGAACCATTGAATGAATAATGAAGCTACATGAGATCCGTATTCATTATGGCTACCATGGATTGAGTGGTTCTAGGATTAATTCGAAATTCTTTGTAAAACTCAATCTGATTGGCTATGACGCGAGACTCAATTTAAATTCTTTTCGCTTTCGAATTTTGAAATCCCTACACAATCGCGTATAGATCAACTATTTCATAAATACAAATTTCCTGAGTTTCTTGCTATTAGAGACAAGTAATCATACCTTGTTGATCAGTTAATGGTTTCCCCGTAAAAACTCGCAAGGTAGGGATTTTCAAAGTAATAAATATTTAATAATTTGTTCCTTGCTCTCCGAACTCATGCGTGTCACTTTACTGTCTGATAATGCTCGAAATTGAAGTGCTCTGGTGGATTTGTTTGCTTTGACTTTACATATATGAAATTCGTAATGTATTCTTATTTTTCAATTGCATTAATTTTTATCACACTAGAGCATTAACCTTAAAAGAAATCGTACTCAGGTGAGAAATGAAGAGCTAATAGAGGCAGTAAGTATGCAATTACGTTTAATTGGGAAAACTTACAAATAAATACCCATGCCCTAGGTCGGCCGGGGATCGAACCCATAGCCCAGCGATCCAGAAGCTGGCATGTTACCTATTTCGCCACCCTGGCAGGCGGCTTCATATATTATTTTGTTACTTTTAATACAATAAAATGTTCTGGTTTTTCTGATGCACTTTAGAAAAGTTAATTTGTAATTTCTTAATGAAACTAAAATGATACAAAACATAATTAAAAATAATGAGATAATATTCCAAGTATCTAACATTCATACTAATATTATAAATGTCAAGTGTGTTTGTTTGTTTGTTTGGCCTATGTTTACGTCGAAACGGAGTGACGGAGTGATGTGGTTTTCTGTACGGAGAGAGTCGGAGGACTCGAGAGTGACATAGGCTACTTTTTTCCGCGGCAAAATTTCTCTTTTCCACGGGAAACCCCACTCTCCTAAGCTTTTAAGTTACCTGCTTTTGCTTTGTAATTCCCACCGCTAGATGGCGCTACTGTATTGTTAAACCGCGCTATGGTTGTGTTTATTCTGACTGCACTTAAGACATGTTACGAGGGGAGATCAAAAGGTACGTTGCACTAACTCGCCGCAGGAGCGCGCTGTGTATCGCAATCTTGGGCAAAGCGGAGAAAGGGACATTAACTGCGCAGACGTCGGATAGGATGGTTGCTATGGTTTCCCGTCGTGTTTTGTGTGACTGGCGGGCTAAAAGCAATGGCGCGTCAACTGGATGTCTACTATAAACTTGAGGTGCGAGCAGCAATCCGATTTCTATGGGCCAAACGGGTGAATTGCACGGACATTCATCGTGAAATCACTGGTGTATATGGAAATTGAGCGCCGGTGTGATTTTGTTGCACGATAACGCAACACTTCACAAGGTAACATCCTCCATACAGTCCCGACTTAGCGCCATGCGACTTTCATCTTTTCGGTAAGCTCAAAACGGAACTCGGTGTACAACGATTTCGAAACGATGAGGAGGTGAAAGCGGCTGTCACCGTGGGTTTACAAAACGCTGGAGGAGATTTCTATGCATCCGGAATCGAAAAGTTGGTTGATCGTTCGGATAAATGTTTAGGGTCTCTTGGGGACTATGTGGAAAAGTGAACCTACATTGTATGCTGCTATAGCCGTGTTGCTTTTGTATAGGTGGTGTAATAAATGGCCATACCGTGGAAGTGCAAATTATTTTTTATCTCCCCTCGTACATGCCAGACATCTTGATTATGCAGATTTTTCTCATAGTGTTTAAGAAGGTGTTATTATTCATGATTTATATTTATTTAAATTTGGTACATTGAAATCGATTTCTCAGACAACATTACCTACGCATAATTCCTGTCCTGTTTATTAACTTTGAATTATTAACTTGGAAGAAGACAAAATGCGGAAATTATGTTGATTGTGCCTTATTAAAAACCATCGCCAGACAACAAATGTGTATTAAAATCTTTTTAACAATAAATTCATTCTCCCAAGGAAGATAGTTGAAGCCCTGAGATTATCTCTTTTTACCCTTATCTGCACCTTTTAAATCCCCCTCCAAATTTTTTAATTGAAAAACTGATTTTCTCGAACGTATTATTTAGAAACTGTAAAAAACTCTATCTTCTTTCATTTTTCGTCATTTCCAATCGAATGATATTGTGCGGTATTAAAATGCGGTGGATGCAAGTAGCGTAAAGCCCAGTGGCTTATCCCTAACGAGGCTTTTCTCGAAGGGTGGTAAATGCGGAGATATGCGAAGAAAGGTAGTCAGTTAGAGGAGCGGAGCGGGTACAACAAGAAGATGTTTTAAAAGAATACTTTCTTGCAAGCGGAGCGGGATACATCAAGACGATGTTTAAAAAGTAGCGGATAAAGAAAATGTACAAGACAAAAAATGGCAGAGAAGTAATTCCGACTTTATTCAGATGGAATAACAAGAAAAAGCAACAAGGACAGTTGCACTATGGCAACAAGAAGCAACGCAAGCAGTTGCATTGTTACATGATAACAATGTCCAAAGCAAGGGCTTGCGGCGTCAACATTCTCTCTCGGCCTGAAAGGGTTGGCTTTCAAAACTCTTGGCTAAATTCATTAAGATGACGACAATATGCATAAATCACTGCAAGCCTCTGATGCCCGAGTACGCGGGTTCGATCCTGGCCGAGGACGACGAGGATTTTTCAGGGGGAAATCCTGAGATCACGCACTTCCTTCGGAAGGGAAGTAAAGCCGTTGGTCCCGTGTAGTCGTTTGCCGGCTGCACGTTAAAGAACCCTTGCGAGGCAAAATTTGCGGCCCCTATAACGCCGTCCTGAAATGGCCATAGCAGTTGAAAAGGACGTTAATACCAAACAAACCAAACCAAACCAAATCACTGCAACAATACAAAAAGTTTGCTCTAAAGAGCGGAAAACGCACATTGGAAAACCAAAGCAGAGTAACCTACTGCTAAGCGCGGGAAAGTAAGCAAACAACAAAAGCAGAGTAGATTATTGCTCTGTGCGAAAAAACAAAGCCAGTTGATTCCAGTTTTGTTGCAATATTTAACATTAGACAACGATGGCTACAATTGCGAACAACGCAAGACAAACTTCGAAGCATGAAGACTTTGGAACTGCAACCTCTAAGGAAGATAATTGCGTTGCAAATGAGAAAAACATCAAAACATGATGATTGCGATAAACTACAATCTCGAAGAACGACCACTGTAGTTACGAGCGAGAAAAAAAGCAGACATGGAAATACCAATGACTGCGCAAGAGTGCGACTTAAAAGCCAACTGCAGTGCGAATTAGCGAGAAAAGCAGACATCGAAATATGATGACTGCAAAAAACTACAATTTCAGAATACGAAGATTGCAGTTGCGAGCGAGCGAGCAAATGCAGACATCGAAGTAAGATGACTGCACGAGGCTACAATTTCTGAAAATTTTGTGGCTTCTTACTTTTTCTGTATATTTTCTTTGGTATCTGTTAGGGTAGGTTGATTTTTTGTGTAAGTACTACTTCCGTCACACCCGATCAATTGTACATTCCACTTTGTCGATTATAAAATCTTTCTCGATTGTCGATTATCAAATCTTTCATGTTTTTTATCCATGATGATGATTTTATACTGAAAACGAGTCAGCAAAGATTAAAATTACCATATTACGGTTTCTAAATCTCGTTTCTTTTCTTTTATAAATTATTTCCTTTATGGTGCGTCCAAAAAATACAGACTCACGGAGTCTTTTTTCTATATTTTCATATTTAAGAAAATAATTTTTGAATTAAAAGAAGAAATGTTTAATTAATCGTTAATAAATTTTCTTTCACTAAAAAAAACAATAATTTAAGAATAAATAATAAAAATACTAACGTATGTCTGAATATTATAAACTCGTATAGCGCCAGTTGCAATCTTTAAGACACTAGTACTATTCTTTTTAAAGGTATTGTCAATTTAATAACTAATATTTAATTGTTAAGCATTTTAATGAAAAAAAACTTTTAATAGTTAAATTGCAATGGACAAAACCATTAACCAAATATAAAAAAGGACAACCTGATGTCTTAGAAGGTCAAGGTGTGTCAAATAGGGTATTTGCTGGACATTTGCTATGATCGCAAACAATTACTGAGCATTACATTACCCTAGGACACCAATACGGCATAAAAAAGACTTGTAATAAAGAGAATTAAAAATGACTGGAGGTCGTACCAGATCCTCAACGTCTCAAAATCTGCAATTGGCAACGTTGTTAGGAGCGTTGGGCACTTGAAATATAAGAAGAAGAAATGTGAACTGAAGCTCTTCGAAGGACACAAAGAAAAACGACTTGCACGGGCGAAAGATAAGATAGCTTGGATAACGGAATGGCGAAGAATCATCTATAGTGATGAAAAAAAATTAATTTAGACGGTCCAGATGGGTGGGGATTTAACCGGCATGACTTAAAAAAAGAGCCAGAGATTTTTTTATGGACTGTCAACTGTGTGAAGGAGGTTAGTTACGGTTTGGGGAGCCTTTACTTGGAGTGTGAAAACGCCTATAACATTCATAAATGGCAAAGTGAATGCTATAGGCTATCAAAAATGCTGGAAAAATCATTTTTGCCATAAGTTGAAGGCCTCACTGTAGCTCCGTGGTGGTTTGAGCAAGACAATGCCCAATTCACACTGTGGTCAACCCCCAAAAAATTGGCTTGCTGACAATGATGTGGACCTGTTGAGCTGGCCTACTCTCTCGCCAGACCTTAACCCTATTGAAAATGCATAGGGTATGCTGGCTAGAAAAGTGTCTGTCAATGCAAGAGTTTTACCAGGATTCAAGAATTGAAAGATGCAATTCTTAAATCCTGGGAAGAAATAAAAGAGCTCTACTTCAAAAATTTAATTACCTCAATGCGAAATCGAGTTTTTGTGATAATTAAAAATAAGAAAGGGCACATAAATTCTTAAATTTAACAGGTTTATCCACTGAGTTTAAAATACTTGAACAGACGTCTTGACTCTTTTTTTTATTTTATTTTAATTGTTTTCGTTTTTTTATTATTCTTATGTCATAGTTTGTTTTTTTGTTTTTTTTGTTAAACATATCTTTAAATCTTAAATAAACAATGTTTATTTTAATTTTAGCAATTCTATTGTAATTTTTAAATATACAGAAAAAAAAAGACTCCGTGAGTCTATATTTTTTGGCGCAATGTATATAATTAATTCTGATCGACTGAAGAAGTTGTAAATTTTTTATTAATGTTTTACTGATACTTATTTAGACTGATTATTTGCTATCACTTTCAGTATAAATTTTCAACATTCTTCATTCAAGTATTCTTTCCGAAATCCGAGAATCTTGATTTAAGTAATTATTTTTTATTTATAAAGGGCCAGTTCTACCAACCTCGGATAAGTCCTCAGATAGAATAATTATTGGAATAAAGCTCAGATAAGTCAAAATGGTGTTCTACCATCCTGAAATAGGATAAATACTCAGATAAACACAAGAATAAACCACAGATATCTGGGTAAAATTATACGGTCTTCGAGAGGTCGGATAGCTATTTACGAGGCTTCCGAGATTATACAGGCATGAAAAAACCATTGTTAAGCGGATGACAAATCTGGCGACAATAAAAAGACAAAATTACCCGGGTAACCATTGTAAGATTTTGGGAACGTTTAATATCCAGATTTAGAATGCTATATTAAAATTAATTATGTAAATTAATACCTTTTATTCGCGTTAGTATTTGTTTATTAGAATTCGAAATTTAAGAATTTATAAAAGTTTTAGAAAGATTTAACTTAGATTGGAAATAAAGTTTATTATTTAGATTATTTCTTTTTTCTGAGCGAGTTTGCTCTGTTTGTGAGTCTGTCCGTCTGTATGTCCGACGATTACTCGAGAATGCTTTAACTTTTTCAAATTCTGCTTTCACTCTTCGATAAAGACGCTTCCTGAGCTCACCTCATTAGATTGTGATTGAACTCGATCTAACAGTCACGTGACAATTAAGCCCCAAAACCCGCATTAAATTTCATAATTGGCAATATAAGGCATGTAATATGTCATTCGAATGGGAATGGCGGGCACAGGAGGAATATGACATTCCTTTCGATTTTCGAAATGCTACTTCCGAGATAATGACCCCCAAAAAGTACTTCAATGTCCCCTTATTTTGAGCTTCAACCAAAGCTATATATGTATATGTGTATAAGAATGCAAGCTTAGTCGGTACCTGTATGTGTCCGGCTGGTCATTGTTTGCACGATAACGTGAAAATGTAAGAATTAACTGCTGTATATCAACTTTTGATGAGCTCTCGTGGACCGCTTCACGCACGTTCACTGATGTTAAGGATATGAACTTAGAGAATGTAATATCTCAATCCTTTTTTACTGATGAGCTATAAGTGAAGATAGTTTTACTTTTTGTTTAACATTTAGGCATTGTTGAAGTCAGCTTGAAGCATTTGCCCATTATGAACCTTTGCTGATGCACGTGCTCATTTCGTTTTTAAAATTCAGTGCTGGTAAGTTTATTGTTAATTATGGCTAATTAATGTTAGGACTATATTAAAAAAAAAACTAAATGATGTTAGGCCTATAGTTGAAATGGCTAAATAATGTTAGGCTTATTGTTAAAACTGGAAAAAAATGTTAGGTCTATATTATTTAAATATGATTAAATAATATTAGGCCTATAGTTAAAAAATGACTACTTAATGTTAGGCCTATAGTTAAAAATGGGTAAATAATGTTAGGCCTATTGGCAGTCGTCAGCCCTCTAGCGGCTAATGACTCAAGCTTCCAATATGGCCGCCGAAGAGGGGAGGTGAACAGCAATCGACACCTCACAGCATGGCAGCTAGTGATGCAACTACTTTAATAAGCACGAACCACTCTATATCCATCGCTGATATTTTAAATTATCTTAGACTGAATGCCAGTAATGAAAGAAAAAGGTGCTTGGTAGAGGGGGAAGCAGTTTTAAATGCTCAGCATGTAATATTTTGAGGGAGAAACAGTATCGCATCTTCGCCTTCAATACACATATTAGCCCTTGTGCTACGGAGTAGCAGTGTTAGTTCCACTCCACATGAGATAAACCTAATTATCAACCCTTGCCAGGGTACTGATCATATAAAGGTACTGATCAAAACATATTATAGCTCGCGCAACGAAAGAATGGATCAATCAGATTCGTTCTCTTATTGACTGCACAGATCTAGCGATTAACGAACGATTTGACAGAAGAATCCCTCGATGAAGATAGTGATCGATGCATTCAGGCACAGTCACAATCTTCGAAAGAGCGTCCTTTTTAAAGGACACAAAATCACACCGAAAGAGAAAGATATCAGGCAAGGTATATAAAGATAACATACCTTGGATATCAGGAATCAACTGGTTAGTCTTGATTCTGATTGGTTGTCGCTCCCATCATTGGCTGTGATACTATAAAATCTTCATCGCAAGATTCGTCTGCTAAATCGTTCGTTAATCGCTAGATATGTGCATTCGATAAGAGAACGAATCTGATTGACAGTTGATTGACCCCCTTCTTTCTTTGCGCGACCTATAATATGATTTGATTAGTACCTTTATATGATCAGTACCCTGGCAAGGGTTGATAATTAGGTTCATCTCATGTGGAGTGGAACTAATACTGCTACTCCTTAGCACAAGGGCTATTATGTATATTGAAGGCGAAGATGCGATACTGTTTCTCCCACAAAATAGTACCTGCAGAGCATTTAAAACTGCTTCCCCCTTTACCAAGCACCTTTTTCTTTCATTACTGGCATTCAATCTAAGATGATTTAAAATATCAGCGATGGATATAGAGTGGTTCGTGCTTATTAAAGTAGCTGCATCACTAGCTGTCATGCTGTGAGATATGGATTGCTGCATCACCTCCCCTCTTCGGCGGCCATATTGGAAGCTTGAGTAATTGGCCGCTAGAGGGCTGACGACTGCCAATAGAAAAAATGACTAAATAATGTTAGGCCTATTGTTATAAATGGCTAATCAATATTAGGCCTATAGCTAAGAATGATTGAATAAAATTAGGGCTATAGTTAAAAATGACTAATGTTAGGCCTATATTTGAAAATGACTAATGTCAGGCCTATTGTTAAAAATGGCTAATAAACGTTAGGCCTATATTTAAAAATGGGTAATGTTAGGCCTATATTTAAAAAATGACTAAATATTGTTAGGCCTATAGATAAAAATGACTAATTAATGTTAGGTCTAATTTCAAAAATGGCTAATTATTGTTAGGCCTATTTTTAAAAATGGCAAATTAAAGGAATTTCCATTGTTTATTTAAACCAACTGCAAGTAAAAGTGAAATATTCAAATTTAAAATTACGAGGGTGTTTTGAAAAGTAATGCCTTCATGGCTGTAGCGTTTTTATTTGGTAACCGATTTTCAAAATTCTTTTTGTTCCTGACATTTCCATTTGTCTTCTATGTAATGCAATATTCACTTTTCGACATAGTCCCCATTCCTTTCCAAGCACTGCGCCAATGAGTCACTAGTTGGGTGAACTATTCGGAGAGGAATTCTGGGATTGTTGTCGACACCAGGATTGAATGGCAGCGTTTACCTCACCATCAGAACCAACTCATGTCCCTTAAGGTGGTCTTTCTTTTTTGGGAAGCGGTGAAAGTTTCAAGGTGCAAAGTCTTTCATCTTTGAACTTCAGTCATTCATCTTTAAACTTCAGTCATTCATCTTTGAACTTCAGTCATTCATCTTTGAACTGTAGGCGCTGCAACGCTTCTGGTGTGTCACGCCTCGTGTGCGGGCGGACGTTATCGTACTCCAGAAGAGAGTCCAAAGCTGCCATTCAATCCTGGTGTCGACAACAATCCCAGAATTCCTCTCCGACTGGTTCACCCAACTAGTGACGCATTGGCGCAATGCTTGGAAAGGAATAAGGACTATGTCGAAAAGTGAATAGTGCATTACATAGAAGACAAATGGAAATATCAGCTACAAAAAGAATTTTGAAAATCGGTTACCAAATAATAAAGCTAAAGCCATGAAGGCATTACTTTTCAAAATGCCCTCGTACATCTGCGTCACAGGTAAAGCTCCTTGGAATGCTTACAAGATTTTTCCCGACATTGCTTTGTAACAATGTATTCTTTTCTAACGTTTATGGTAACTTTGATTAGGAAGGGATGAATGGTTCTAGAACTTGAAAGAACACAAGCACAGTAGTTTAAAACATTTAGACGTGCAAGCATTTCATTTCTCATTTCGTGCGTGTTTGGAGAGATTCGTGTGAACGCTGCAATAGAATACGTAAATTTACATGCAGGTTTTGCCATTCCTGTAATATTAAACAACATATATCCTTCTTTTCAGCATATTTGAAAATCATTTTATGAGTTATATTCTTGTTAACTGTCACTTTGGCATTTGTCAGCAACAGGAGAAAGTGAGATTCGTTTTACATCTCATTGTTTTCATTTTTGGTCTTGTGTTGAAGGACCTAAAGTGTATTGCCAGAGTTAGAGAGATTGATGAGATCGAATTTCTAGGACAGGTTGTAGGTGGAAAGAAAACGTAAAAGACACAAACAAGAATGTGAACTTTGGAATCTGAAATTAGCAAGAAGTCAACTGAATGTCACGTGAGTGAGGAGATTTAATTAGTATAGGAACAATTAGAGTGGGTGTCTTCAAACCCTTGATTGCAAGGGATTCACCTTTCTTTTGATTGGTGACTAGCGTTTTCAGACGTTTTGATTGGTTAATGAACCAGATATTGTTTTAGTTAGGAATTCTAAGTGAGAACGAAGTCAGTACTAATTTGAATTTTGTGGTGGCTTTGTGTGCGGCGTGTCTATTCGTTTTTTAGTTTATATTCGGCATTCAACTGGAGTATCGAAAGATCTCCAGTTGAGAAATTCAAAAAAGTAGGATTACTCAAGTTTTAAATTTTAGGAGTTTTCTTTTATTCACACCACTTTAGTTTATTTTATTTTCACTCGTGCCGAGGATTTGTAAAGCAGTACCCACAACAGAGCACCTGCTTTATCAATTTGGATCCGTAAATTACCAATCATCCCCTGAACATGCAGCCTGCCCCAAGAACGTACTTCGTTTCACCATTAGAGAAGGAGCCCCTCATCAAGCCCATTACCCAGCCTATCATCGAGCTTTACAGCTGGACGGATCACCACAGACGTCCCGAGCGAAACCCGAGTGAGAGCCAAGCAGTAGCGGACAGATTGAGAAGATACGGTACAGCTAGCATTTTCTTCCCGTCTTAGTGGCCATTATTTTCTTTTAAATTGTGTTTAATTATCTTTGATATACATTTACCTAAATTGATACATTGTAGTAAACTTTATTCCTTTAATTATTCTGAGAAGAGTTCTTAATTTCTAATTACCACAAATTGATATCAATCTATTTGGAAACTTATTCTTAAATTGCAAAGAAACCTATATCAAATTAATTTCCCAAACATTTGTTTTATAAATTCCTTTGTTAAATGTTCCAATTAATTTTATTTTTCAATTGTTACATGAGCATCAGTGCCTTGATTAATCTCTCCTCCATTGGCCGAGCCTATGCGAGAGAACTTTAGTTATGTAAGTGAGATAAACAAATCATCATAAATTGGCTAATCTCATAATTAGGAAGCGCAGTGTTTCTGTAATTTATCTAAATTATAAATTTGACATTTTCTCCCCCCGAAAACCTTACATAAAATGAAGCAGTGCAAAAAGATACAATAGAGCAAATTTTTACATTATTTGACGCAGTGTGATTGGAATAGTTGTTTAATGACCTATGCTAATTTGCATATTCATATAAGAACAATTTAAAAAGCATATTTTCGTATTGATTTGCATAATTTGCATATTAATTAAGATTGTAGAATTAAGTTAGAATTAACATTGGGTCATTAGTCCTTAAGTCCAAGGATGGGAGTTAAGGCAGTATTGGTATTTCATTAATTTTAAGGTAGATAGGAATGTAAACAAGTAAGAATCAGGCCCAAATGCAGTCATTTTCTTTGGCTAGTGAGATAAAACCGTATGACGGGTCTACGGATCCGGAAGTAATCTTTTTTAAAGACAGATAAGTTTGACACTGTGGTGAATTGCCTCCCAAAAGGAATTATTACTAGATTGCACTTTCTCCCTTCGAATATCTTACTTTTACTTTATTTTTCATGGATACATTCTTCTTTATATTTTGGGGATATTTTTCGGGGCTCTACATCATCATCTAATCTTACGCGCATATTAAAACTTCAAAAATGGTTTCTTCGTACTCTTTTACACCTTCCTAAATCTTCCCCTGTGTCTCAGTACTTTTCATCTTTGCGAATACTTACCATTTATCAAATCTACTTCTCGGCCTTATGTATATTTATCTACAAATCAATTAATTCTTTGATACAGCTTTCTTCTCCCATTATAATTCAATTTAATTGTGATAGGTATTCTTCCAGTGAGATACGGATCCCAACATCACTGTTGAATTACCGCAACCGCTGTGTTTTCCATTCAGGGATTAAATGCTGGGCCCATCTGCCCCTTGAAATCCGCTCTTTGGCTTCTTACCCCTTGTTTCGTAGAGCCCTACGAATTTTCTGTCTTCATTATATACCTACAAACATGAAATTTGCTAAATAGCATTCAGTTTAACCTATTATCAAATTTTTCTTGCTAGTTTTATTTGTTCTAACTTCGCCTTCGGTTTCATTTTTGTTATATTCCTACTTTATTATATTATTTATATGGTCCCACTAATTCTGTTTTTAATGGACATTTTAATATCATTAGAATAATTACCCTCTGTAGGTTTTCATATGTAAAATTTCAGGAGCTTTATTTGCTTTTATTTATTCGTTTTTAGTTTTATTTTAGCCGAAGCTGGCTTTATTAATTCTGTTATTGGATATAATTATCCTTTTTACTAACCTTATTGTTGATTTTTCATTATTTGGTTATTTATGCCCTCCTGGCCTAACTTGTTGGTATGTACCATACTGGCCTCGTAGGGCATTGCTGTACTTATTTTTTTTTAACCTAAATAAAATAAAGATAAATAAATAAAAAGCAAAATTTAACATCGCAGCTGTGATCATCTCCCTCTGCTGCAAGAAGGTGTAATGCACTACACCACGGATGATCCACCAAACTGTTCATGTGGGACCCATTTGTCCTGTCTTTTCACCTTGTCGATGGTCCTATGGTGTCTACTGACAGTCGACGCTGATACAGCATAATCTCCTGCAAGGTCCCGAACAGTTCTTTACGGGCCCTCTTCCACAGATCGCTTCAGATCAGCATCATTCAAACCGTTGGGCAGTCTGCCACGTGGCTCATTTGCCAAGTCCGTCACTCCCGCCCGGAATTTCCGGAACCAACGTTCCTTTATTGTGCCTACCAACGTTCCTCTTATTGATGTTTCGAGAGGCGTTGGATGCATTATCACACGTAATTCGTATGAAGTCATGCGTCATCGCAAACATGCAAATTTCAGGCAGCTGGTCGCTGATAGGTTTATCTCTGGGAATGTACCACTTTGTCATGGGTACTTGCTAGTAAACGTAGAAACCGTGCTGAAGCGCGGAACCCACCTCGAAATCCGACATTTGATATTTACTTTGGAAAAACGGCCTGATATTTACTTTGGAAAAATGAAAAGAACTCTTTAAAATGCTCGCACGGAATTTTGTGTGCAATTGGGTTTGCCCAGGAAAATTCGACATTGCATCCTTAACATTTTAGGATCTCAAAGAATGGCTACGAGCATTGAATTATTTCTGTCTATATTAAAAATACTTTATAGACGGATTGAGAGAGTTCAAGAACTCTATGTAGAGCCTCATCAACATATAACCGATTCACTAGAGTTTTATTCAGTCACAGAGCGTGGAATCATGTCCTGAACGTGGTTGCTTATATTGTTAGTATCAGTGTTAGCATCAAGGATTGCCCTTTCACACAATAAGTTGAAATCTTTATAATTTTTTAATTTTTAGATGAACATTAAAAAAACCATATAAAAATAAATTTTCTCCAGTTATTAGCTCACTAGCTGATTTGCCCGGCGTTGCTCGAGCTCTTTGTTTGATGAAATTTTGCAATATCTGAATTTCAATATGAACAAAAAAGCCTGGATAAACTATATATTCACTTTGGGAAAACGAAAAGAATTATTTTAAATGCTCGCACTGCAATTTTTTGTTCAATTGGGTTCTCCCAGGAAAATTTGACATTGCATCCTTAACATTTTAAAATATCAAAAAAAGGCTGTGAGTATCGGTTTATTTCTGTCCATAAATGTATAAAAATACTTCATAGATGGATTGAGAGAGTTAAGGAACTCTGTTTACAGCCTCATCAGCATTTCTCCTCAACATTTAACCGTTTCAATAGAGTGGTCTTCAGTCTAGAGCGTTGAATCATGTCCTGAATGTGGTTGTTGATAGTATCGGTTTTAGCAGCAAGGATTGGCGTCTCACACATCAGTTGAGATCTTTAGAATTTTCTAATATGTTTAGATGTACATTATCTATAACTTCTCTAGAGAAAGTTATACATCTATAACTTCTCTAATGGAATTTACCAAATTGCAAATACCATATGAAAAATAAATTTTCTCCAGTTATTAACTCATGAGGAAAAGTGTCTACATCTTTTCAGTAAAATCTTGAGCAGCTGCATGCCTAGAAGTTGTATTCTCTTACTTGTTTTAGAATAATTTCTTACATCTCTCCAAAGATTTTAATAAAAAAAAATAATAATGATTTTTTAAATTATTTATTACTTTTCATAACTATACCCCTTATAACTATACCCCTTATAACGTGTACCTGACGATAAAGACAGGCCCTGGCCAACACCTATAAAGAAAGCCTAGGCACTGAAACGTCTTACATTTTTAGGTGTTATATCATCATAATTTGACCAAATTTAGGGCTTATTATTGGTAGAAATATGATTAACAAAGGACAAAGTACGAAATAGTAACAATGTAGGACGTTCAGTGCGGACGCTTTCTTTATAGAGAAACCTGATTGGAAACAATGAATATTACATTGTTGCTTGGACTAAGATAGTCGGGTGACTTTTCAGTGCCAGAGCGTATCGTTTTCGTCGGCTGGGGCATGTATTAATTTTATCAACCATTATTCACCCAGCCGATTGTTGACGCAAACACCACGGGCTGATTGTTCACACATGCACGCAAACGAACATAAACAGAGTCTATTTCAGATATGCAAGGTGTTTTTGAACTGAGTACAGATTTTTTGGGAGATGATAGAAGAGGTCCTTAGAAGTATTTTTTGTCATATGAACATGGGGTCCCCGCAGCTCCGTTTACTTACAATACTGCATTGAACAATCATATGACACCGGGACGCAGTGTGCGTTGGTAGGCCTAGATTATTTTATTTTTAACAATTAACACAAGCAATCTACTGTAATAACTTTTAAAGTAATTGTTTGCAAAGAAATTTCAAGGTGCACGTGCTTGTTTGTTGAAAAGTCTTAGAACAAACTTCGTCAAGGAGATTCCATGGTATCCAACCCCTTTGTAAAATACGATTAGTCCATAGGTAAAAGTCAAACAGTAGATTGCTTGTGTTAATTGTTAAAAATAAAATAATCTAGGCCTACCAACGCACACTGCGTCCCGGTGTCATTTGATTGTTCAATGCAGTATTGTAAGTAAAAGGAGCTGCGGGGACCCCATGTTCATATGACAAAAAATACTTCTAAGGACCTCTTCTATCCTCTCCCAAAAAATCTGTACTCAATTCAAAAACACCCTGTATAGACTAGAGGCAACCAGGCAGGATTACAGCCTGTGAAATTTATGTTTTGAGGATTATGGGTATTCTTGGAGGAAATGGATACATTCAAATACTATCCGGGACTCAAAAGAAGACATCTTTAGTTGCACAATTCCACCACTACACGGCAGAAACGTTTGGATGAATTCATTTCCAAAAATGTTGGACCACTAAAAATTTGTCGTCGCGTGATGTCTCTCCTCGTGTCTGCATTGTTTTTGTTGTGCGGGTGGTTTAGACAACAATTGCCAGAGAAAAATACGAAAATTGCAATATCCTTATCCAACCTTTTTAGAAATGAACTCACCAAAAGGTTTTTGCCGTGTAGTGGTGGAATTGTGCAACTCAGAGGACTTCTCTTGAGGTTACCCGGGCAGTAATTGCCTTTGAGAATCATTTTATATTGGTTTGTCTTAACTAATTCATTACGTCTTTTCTGGAACTCGATGACGTTCATGCATACCAACACCTTTCCTAGCACCGAGTTTTTAGTCAGGTCGTCGACAAATGCCCTCAATTTCAACAAAAGACTCTATTTTTACGACGATGTTGGGTCTATGCATCGAAATTTCGTACGGAGCCAGGTGTTCTGTCATTTCAGTCCAATTTGGATTCCATGTAAATGTGATGAAGCGAGCTGGTTTTCCGAACTTGGCCACCATGGCCCATTCCTGGTAGTTTGGCTGCAATAAGCGTTTACTCCCGGTAAATGACATAGGTAGAACGCAGACCTTTCCTGCTTTCATATTAAAGTTATCAGCCTGATTGTGAACGAAATCCATTAAACCAAGTGGTAACTCTCAACTGACAAAGTCTTCTGATTTTCTTTCACACAATGTAGCCGGCCTCCTTCAACTTTTAAAAAGGATCAACAATATACTGCTGAGTAAGTTTCCTCGCCTGCAACACCGGATTAAGCAGTCCTGGCATTTCGTACAGTTTATAGGAGTAGGAAGCTAAGGTTCAGTTTCCAGCGATTAAACCAGTCTTCAAATTTTTTCAAGGAGTTCTGCAGACGAGTAATAACGTGAGATGGCTGGTACGCCCAAGCCATGATGGCAGTATTATCAGCATAGAAATACGAGGGTTAAGGCAAAAGTCATGGCAACTATTTTTGAAGATACCAGTCCGACTGGAAAATGTGACATATACAGGCGAAAGGGCAAGGTGTTAACTCCATGTGTGGACAATGAATAGCACTGAAATACCGTAACACACTTTTCATTACGGTTGTATACAAGGCAATATGGCCTTCACGGTGCAAAAGAATGACAACACAGTACACATAAAGTTGGCATGACAAACTGGGCCTAAAGACCCTCAAAGTAGTCCCCTGCTACTGTCACCACACTCTGAATACAAAGATGTGGGAGGCGCTGAATATCATCAGCCTCAGGCGCTGAATACCATCAGCCCGAACGTTGCTCATCACTGGTTGACACACGTCCTTGCTGAAACTTTCCTACCCACCGTACGGTATGGTAGGGCATTATTCCCAAGGGCTTCCACTATATCACTGTGACATTCCATCGCATTTCTCCCTCGGAGAACGGCTATTTTGATGTAAACGCGCTGCTCAACACGGGTTACTTCCATCTCGCACGACACTCACCAACTGACTGATTTCACAGCCCTCGCTGCGCTACTACCAGCTATCACGGAGCCATCTGTTGTTCTGCATACACACTATGCCTGCAGAACTTCCATACGACACATATACGTTTGTGATCCATTTATAAATCTACAAGAAAAAAAATAGTTGCCATGACTTATGCCCCAACCCTCGTATAAATTACATTTTTCTGACCGCCAGTGCTCCTGAATTTCATATTCCAAGCCTTCTTCTCTATGAGGAAACAGCAACGGGTAATTCATTGGCTCACAATTCGGATACAAAATTGACATGTGTTATTCCTCGTTCTTGGATAGATACATAAATCTCGCTCAAAAGGTGCTTCGTTCTCCATCGTCGGCTTCAAACATTGCTGCTACCTCATTGACAGTTGCAAAATCATATCTTCTGGGAAGGTGCTGTATTATCCACATTTGAACATAACTATTAGAATGATTGGAGAATATTTTTCCTTGCTTAGAACACGATCTGAATTGAAATCTAAAAGTCTGATTTATTTAACCACGACCTACTGGATACTGATGTAACCACCGAGAGAGAGAAGGCCCCTGCGGTGAAACGTAATACGTTGTTATATCGTCATAAATAGGGCATTGTTATTCGTATTTCTACCAATAATAAACCATAATTTTGCCCTAACTATGATGATGTAACAATGTATTACTTTTCCTTGCAGAGGCCTTCCTTTTCGGTGGTAACGATACTGACGACTTGTTCATTTACTTTATTTCCATTGTTGCTTCAGGCAACATGGCCATAAAAAAAACTACTGGACCAAAAGCTATAATGCTTGGTAATATTTTACAAGAGGGCATGGGAAGTTCATACCCACCAAAAAAAATGAGTTCAAAAGGTCACCAGGAGAAGGAAGGTTTAAAAATATGTTTAAAATTTCCCTGTACCAGGAGACATCAAGCTTTTTTTCCCTACATGAATTGAATAATAAATATACTTTTGAATATACTTAAATTTTTTCATAATAGTACAAATTTTATAGCAATTTTCAAGACGATATGACATTTCTAATCATAGTCTACAATTCCCTATCATTGTAGGCTATGTTTCTAATTTTACAAATACATCCTTGCATTAATTTCCTGTTTTATTTTTCGTCTAAATATTGAGAATTAATAACTTTGGTCAGAATTTTTTTCTGTGAATATAAATTATAAAATTGCATTCCGAATTGTTTTCAGATAGAAAAAATGTTTGAAATCTCCCGATGGAGAGCGATAGTACACGGGAAATATTAAAGATTTTTGTCTGCCTGAAACAACAATGGAAATCAGCTAAATGAAAAGGTCGTTAATGTGCAGTAGATCGTGGTTTAACCAAGATATTAAATTAAGAGGAAGTGAAAGGCATTGTTTAGTGGCATACACTTGTTCGTCGAGCTCAATGACGTTATTAAAGATAGACTCCGAAGCAATTGTTGTTACTTGAAGCAAATTGGGAAGCTCCATGCCCAGAACTGTCATGGCCGAAAGTGAGTGAAGATGATGGAAAACACACGGCTAAACATGAGAATAGCTGATTAATAATTTTTTCACACGCCGATCACGGGCTGATAATTTACCTTTTCGTTTACTTTGTATTTGAAGTATTTTATTATATTTTATAAACAATTTTTCGATCATGGTTTTCAATTTCAATTTCGTTTCGATCATCTTGCAGTTATGTATATTTTCATTTTAGATACGTATTTTTGATTTATGCTTGTGGAAAATGATTCCTATTCCTTTTTTCGTGTCTGTTTGCTGA
The DNA here is from genome assembly GCA_023313115.1 of Rhysida immarginata. Taxonomy (NCBI): domain Eukaryota; kingdom Metazoa; phylum Arthropoda; class Chilopoda; order Scolopendromorpha; family Scolopendridae; genus Rhysida; species Rhysida immarginata. The sequence continues at coordinate 27,363 of JAHWFO010105251.1, forward strand.
ACAATTTTGAGGAATGGTATTGAATTAAGTCTTCCTCAGGCCCAAACTCTACAAAAGCAAAGCAGCCAGACAGCTAATTACTCCACGGCTCACTCCTGCCCAGAACTGTCATGGCTCAATTTGCTTCACTTTTGACGCTGTTAACAATAGGATTCAGAGTCTATCTTTAATATACGTCATTGGTCGAGCTTGACTTCGCAAAACGCAAAGCATCTTGGGATAGAAAGCGGACAATCAAGGTTTTTGCACGCTGATAAAATATCGTATTTTAGATAACTCTGCCTCTGATTTATTGATTACGTGCGTATCGACTTTCGTTAATGTTTCAATGAAAAACCTATTTAATATAATTAATAATAATCATCGTTTAAAATTTTGATTTCTCGTAGGAGGAACATTGAGATTCGATTTTCGTAAAATCGAAACCATTTTTCTTCCAGCAAATGGATTATTCATATTCTAGGGCTGTTACTGTTAAGATCTATTATATTTTAAATTTAATACAACTTAACTTAACGAAGACTGAACAAATTTTCAGCCCGTCAGCAGCTTACAACATATGTAATGGCTGCCGAGTTTGTCCGCAAATTGCGTTTCCGGAAGCTAACCTCGGGTCATCGCTTTCATTTCCTGTTGATTTAATTCCTTGGGTTAACAGAGGCGTGTAAACAAAGTAGAGTTAACAACTGTCAGCTCCGCTTCTGCAGTTGCAGGCCAGGCATGTTAACAAAGAGTGAACAATTGCCGTCAGTTCCGCCTCGTGTACCACATCAGACTTTAGAGAAAGAAAGAAGATATAAAGATAATTAATCTCTACGTTTTTAAGAGACTTATCTCCAGTTTTAGTTTTCTTCCATCATTGTGGTAGTATTATATGGCTGTGTGTTAAATTTTAACTATATAGCTTACTTTTAAGTTGCCTTTTAAAACCGGACAAACATACATACATTGCCTTTATATGTATAGATTAGGGAAGGTACCTTCACCTTTTCAGAAAAAGCCTGAGCAGCTGCACCCCCTTGAAGTTGTATTCTCTTATTTGTTTTAGAATAATTTCTTACATCTCTCCAAAGAGTTTAATAAAAAAATGTTGAGTTAATTAATATCTCTTTTATCTTGCTGTGACCTTTCTTAGCACAATTACATATGGAGACACTGGTCTCATCGTATCCTTTAATTCTCTTTGATTTTTCTTCTTTGTTTCATGTAAGTTTTACTCTCAGTTTTCACATTAAAATGAAGTCAAACGTTCTCGTGTTCACATTCCTGATTTTATCACTTAACCGTGAGTAATATTAAGAGTGTATATTCCACTGCGTATGAAATCCAACAGGTTATGGGCCCAGGCACATGAAAAGCCATTAAACACATCAACAGCAAAGTGAGAAACATCTTAAAATCGGCGCAGGCGAGCTCTATAAGAAGTAAGTGTGGAAGCCATTACGCCATTAGCATGAACACCTCCTTTCGTATCAAAACTTTGGGGAGAGAAAACTACGACACTTGGCAGTCACAAGTGGAAGCTCTACACATTAAAAATGACTGTTGGAATTATGTGAACGGCACCTGTATAAGGCAACTGTGATCGAGGGTGACGACGAATCATTGAAAGCAGCCAGCTCAGCGGGTCAAAAGGCAAGATCAGACTTAATTCTCGCCATCAACCCATCAGAACTAAATCAGATAAAAGGATGTAAAACATCTCGGGAAATATGGGTGAAACTACAATCCATCTACCAATCGAAAGGACCAGCTAGGACAGCCACTCTCCTGAAACAGCTGACCTTGAAAAGGATGAAAGAAGGTGAGAACATTCATGATTATTTATCACAATTTTTCGACATCGTTGATAAATTGCAAATTATGGAAGTTAAAATAAATGAAGAATTACTAACTATAATGCTGCTCTATAACCTAACAGACACATTCGAACATTTTAAATGTGCAATTGAATCTCGTGACGAGTTACCCAAACCTGAAGTCCTTAAAGTGAAAATTATTGAGGAATATAATGCACGATCCAAGAATACCAAAACCGAAAGTGATGCATTATACACAAAGAAAACAGTCAAGAAATATTTAAAACCAAAAGAACGGAATCAAGTAAATGAAAATACACCTGAACCATTGAAATTTAAATGCCATAAATGCAGAAAAAGAGGTCACAAAGCAGCTGACTGTTGGTGGAGAACTAAGAAAAAGCCCGACACACCCAAACAAACTGAACAAACTGCTATGACAATTAATTATGAAGAGAGTCATTTTGTGAAAGAGGGAAAACCAAGTTTGAACGAATGGTGTTTAGACAGTGGAGCATCATTTCATATGTGTAATTCGGCGAACAAATTTTCGGACATTAAAGAAGCCAAGGACGGAACGCTGAACTTGGCCACTGAAGAATCAACAAGCATCAGCGGTACTGTGGAATTAAACCTGAAATCCAGTAAGACTAGAGGAAATCCTACATGTTCCAAATTTATGATGCAATTTGATGTCAGTTAGCAAAATTACCAACAAAGGATTTGAAGTGATTTTTCATGAGAAAAAGGCATTCGTGATTAATCAAACAGAATAAACGACTTGTATTATGTCACAGAAAGGGAAGAAAATGCATCAATCATTAAAGGGAAACTCTGCTCCGAAGCAGATCTAAAAGAATGGCATGATCGCTTAGGACACATCAATGTGAAAAGTCTGAAAAAGATGACTGCCCTTGTACACGGTCTAAACCTGAGTCATCCTGACAACTTAACTAGATGTGAAACCTGTCTAAAGGGAAAAATGGCCCAATCTCTTTTTCCCAAATCGTCTGGAAACCGTACGAAAAATGTTCTGGAAATTGTACACACAGACATATATAGTCCAATGCGAGTATCATCTCTAGGTGGAGCAAGATATTTTATTGTATTCATTGACGACTACTCACGATGGTGCGAAGTGCGTTTCTTGAAAACAAAAATGAATTATTAGAAACCTTCAAGGAATACAAAAACATGGTAGAAGACAAAACTGGGCAAAAGATCAAATGTCTACAATCCGTTAATGGGACAGAATTTTGCAATCAAGAATTTGGTAAATTCATGAAAGATAATGGAATCACAAGAAGATTGACCATTCCTCATACTCCGCAACAAAATGGAATTTCAGAAAGGAAAAACTAGACATTGATGGAAATGGCCAGATGTATGATGATCCATGCGCATATGAGTCCTGTATTCTGGGCAGAGGCAGTCTGTACTGCAATTACATTCGCAACAGATGTTCATCGAGAACCATTGACGGAAAAATTCCCTACACTCTTTGGAATGGAAACAAACCCACAATACGATATAAGCGAACATTTGGAAGCAAGGCATATGCACTGGATAAAACTCCATCAAAAGGAAAACCTGATGCAAGATCAAAAGATTATGTCCTTGTGGGTTACTGCGAAGAAAGCAAAGCTTATCGCCTATGGATGCTAGCCGAAAAGAAAATTATCATAATTCGTGATGTAACATTTCTAAACGAGTTTAATACAAATGAACAATATGAAGAGTTCTAAACTAGAACATAAACCCCAGAAAACCTTAACACGAAAACTACTGTAGAAATAGTAAATCTTCCTCCAAAAGAAATGAATCACAGAATAGCAGAAGTCTCTTTACCAGAACAAGAGAACATAGAAACACTAGGACACAAAGAGGACGAGGAAGACCAACCATGCTACATACTGGAAACAGGGGAAGACCCAAGAAAATATATCATGAGAGACAAGTGAACCGCATTTCAGAACCATCTGACAATGTAGAGAAGGAAGAACCCTCATCAGTCGAGGAAGCTCTATCAAAAGCAGATGCTAATTAATGGAAACAAGCGATCGAAAATGAGTACCTCTCGTTACTAAAGAATGACACTTGGGAACTAGTGCAGCGACTTCAAGAACAAACCATAATTGGAAACAAAGTAATCCTAAAAACTAAATATGAATCGCCTGACAAGCCACCAAAGCTCATCTTGTAGCAAAAGGGTATGCACAAATATCAGGCATTGACTTTATCGAATCCTTTTCGCCTGTCACAAGAAAAGAATCAGTTCAAATGTTAATGGCTGAAATTGGATTGAAAGTCCATCAACTCGACATTTATATGCAGCCTATTTAAATGGCGACATAAAAGAAACAGTTTATATGGAAATACCAGAAAATCTGGAAAAAAACCTGCGAGGCTTGGAAGAAATCCTGTTAAGAAAACACTTTCACAATTGAAAAACCAGGAAAACTTAGTATGCAACATCAAGAAAGCTTTATATGGTCTGCCCCAGTCAGGACGCCAGTGATATCTCAAATTAGACCAAGGGAATAGGAATGCAACCTCTCCATGCAGATCCTTGCATATCAAAAGAAATGAGAAAACAATCATCATAATTCTTATTTACGTTGATGACATTCTTATCGCATCGAACAACATCGAAGAGATAAGGAAGATAAAGGAAAGCATCGGACAGAAGTTTGAAACTAAGGACATCGGAGAAGCCAGCTACTGTTTAGGAATGGAATTTAACCAAACAGAGCATGGCATAACCGTCAGCCAGAGCTAATATACGGAGAACTTAATAAAGAAATTCAATATGGAAGACTCAAAAGCAGCCAACACCCCATTAGATGCTAGTATCAAATTAAAGAGACCTGAACATTTATCTGCAGATGAAATGGAAAAATATCCATATAAGAAATTAATTGGATCGTTAATGCATTTAGAAGTCAGCTTTAGATCTGACATAGCACATGCTGTAAACTTCTTAAGTCAATTCAACAACAACTACTCCAAAGAGCACTGGCAAGCAGGAAAAAAGATTTTAAGATACCTGAAGGGAACAATCAATCAAGGTTTATTCTACACAAGAAGAGAAAAAACACTATTTGTATTTGCCGATGCTGATTGAGGCGCATATTTAGACGACAGACTATCTTATACTGGTTATATATTCCAATTAGCTGGAACTTCCATAAGTTGGGAATCAAAGAAACAACCGATAACAGCCTTATCAACCGCTGAAGTCGAATATATGTCATTAACCGAAGCATCAAAGGAAGCAATATATCCGACCAATTTTCTCAAAGAACTTGGCGTTCATAACGAAAATCCAGCCACCATATTATGCGACAGTCAAAGCGCTCAACGTCTCATTAAGAACCCCGTATTTCACAATCGAACAAAACACAGACATACGTCATCAGAGAACTGTATGAAAGGAAATTAGTGCACGTACAGTATATCCCAACCACTGAGATGACAGCTGATGTGCTCACGAAACCACTTCATGGACCACGTCATCAAGAATTAACCAAACAACTAGGATTGAAGATTGTGTAACCATATGATTAAAACTTTGAACGTTGTGAACAATGATTGTGATCGAATGGTCGAGGGAAAGTGTTGAGTTCATATCTCTTTTATCTTGCTGCGACCTTTCTTAGCACAATCACAGATGGAGACACTGGTCTCATCGTATCCTTTAATTCTCTTTGATTTTTGTTCTTTGTTTCATGTACGTTTCACTCTCTGTTTTCACATTAAAATAAAGTCAAACGTTCTCGTGTTCACGTTCCTGAGGTTATCACCTAACCGTGAGTAATATTAAGAGTATACATTCCACTGCCTATGAAATCCAACAAAAAAAGATGTAATAATGATTATTATTTAATTATTTACTTATTACTTTTTATAACTATCCCCCTTAAAACGTGAATACTCTTTCCTAATTTGTGTTATATATTATATAAAAATTTATATGTAGTATTTTAGCAATATCCCGTGGGGCCTTATATTCATACTCTATATGAGGCAACAAGTTTAATTCAGGCTGAAGAAAAATCCTTCAAATTTAGTGACATAACTGGTCACTCACAACCACTCTCATGGAGCTAACTGTATCACAAATATATATGCACTATGACCACATAGAGCATTTCTCTAATCAGGGATCCCATCCTCAAGTATACAAAATGGAGGAATACTATTGAAAAACAACATACGTGTATTGAAACTGTGAAATTTATTGATATATAGACACAAAAACGTGACTTGTTTCTATTAAACCTATCATCAAATATACTTTTACTATAGCACTAGTGCCTTCCCTGCAGAGCACAAAAAGAGTACATGCTGTGCATGGTGTCCATTTTATACACCAATTTTATATTGGAGAAAATTTTTAATTTACACACATAAAAAACGATTTTCTTAATTCTTTTGAACACCAAATACAATTAATAATAAAAATATTCCAAAAAATGTTATCAATTAACGGCATGCAACAAAGGGCTAAAATCTTGCTTGAGAATTACAGGGTCAGGACACATTAAATGACCACCTGCTACAATACGCAATATCCACCTTTGGCGGCAAGCACAGCAGCTCGTTCGACGTGGCAGACAGTCAATAAGTCCTCAGAAGGTGGTTGCCGGTATCTGGGACCATTCAGCTATCAGCGCAACCCGTAATTCCATCACCGTGCGTGGGGGGGGGGCGGGGTCCAGCTTGCGGACACGGCGTTCGAGATGCTACCACAAATGTTCAATGGGGTTGAGGTCTGGGGAGTATCGTGGCTATGGGAGTAGTTTGAATTCATCCTCATGCTCCTCGAATCAGTCGTGGACAATTTTAACAGTATGACAGGGAGCATTGTCCTGTTGAAAGGTGCCATCACCCTGAGGAAACAGTGTCGACATGAAGGGGTGTACCTGGTCTGCGATGATCATCAGGTAACAAACAGTATTCAGTGTACTTTCCAGCGATATGAGTACACTCAGACCATACCAAGAAAACATCCCCCAAACAGTCACACCGCCCCCACCAGCCTGTTGTCTGCCAACGATGGTGTCGGGATGCCTGTTATCAGATGCTTCCCGGCGAATTCGCCATCGTCCGTCCACTCTGTTCACCAGAAACCGCGACTCGTCACAGAAAGCAACCCTTTGCCACTCGGCCGAGGTCCAATGGCGATAGTCCATTGCGAATTGGAGGCGTTTTCAGAGATGCACAGGCGTCAACATGGGTGCTGTTACTATATGCCTGCTCCGGAGCCCCAACCTCAAGAGGGGTCGTTGCACTGTCTTGGTGCTGACACGCCTAGTGTGCCCACTGTTCATTTGCTGTGTCAGTTGCTCAACAGTGGCACGCCGATTGGTCTTGGCCAGGCGTCGTAACCGATGCTCGCCTCTAGGATCGATGGCCCGTGGGGCCCCACAGTTACCTCTTCGGTTGCTCGAAACTGTCTGGTTCGTCCAGTCGCGGTACACCTTCACAACGGCAGTCCTAGAGCAGTTCACAAAGGTGACCGTTTCTGAAATGCTGCCCCCCCCCCCCTTGGCCCGATAGCCAATGATCATCTCCTTTTGGAGGTCCGACAATTGATCACAGGTCACTTGCTCTGCCCATGACGGCGACAATTGCTGTGTCAACGGATGCTACAACATGTCTGCTGTTGTCTCCTTTTAATGATATTCAATGATTTTTCATCTGCATACTATGGGACGTTCCAACATGTTCGAGGAGAGGTGGTCATATTAATGTGTCCCGACCCTGTAAAAATATTTATTTCATTGATATAAGATAATTTTTAGAATTCAAGTTAATATGTTTCTGATTTTTTTAAAAGTCGGCGGCTATTTCGGTTTTATGATAGCAGATGCCAATGTGTACCCTGGTAATTTTGCCTCTTTTCACCATCTTTATTGTCGCTACTTTCTTCATGGTATGAGTCAGCCTGTATAATCACAGCTACTTATTCTAGGTATAGTGAGCAGTTTCGTTCAAATTTTCGAGCGAAAATGGTGGTACTTCCAGTCTGCTTCAATTTGTAAATGCCTTCAAAACCATTTTATTTCGTGTTATATATTTACCATTTTAAAGTACGACGGTAGGAATAAACTTTAGGGTGCAAGTGAACAGCAGATTAGATCTAGATTACCTGTCTGTATTACCTTTTCAATGATCGACAACATAGCCCCCAAGAGGAGAAACGAAACGGACGTTTGCGTCTCTTAAGTCTGATTCTCGAACTACATTTGTTTTTCGCGTTTCTTTTTTTCAGCCGTACCACGTTTCAACATCAACACTGACTGGACTGAATACCTTTGTTTTTTTCACACTAGAGGGAAGCACTAAATATCAAACTGACTAATCACAGGGCGCCTTACACTGCTTTTGCAGTTAACCGTCGATGAAGTTTTCTGAGGAATAAATAATGTTAGTAAAACGCACCTGAAGCAGTATACCGGAAATAAGTTTAAACATTCCATAGCTATCTGATGATTTATATGAGATTGGTAGACCCAGCCCTTAGTATCTTTTCTAATAGCATATTTTACATGAACATATTTCAACCCATAACAAAGTAGGCAAGAACTTGTGGACAACAGGCAATTAAGGCAGAACATAATATTGTTAATGGAAGCCATTGTTCCATAAAACAAATTTTTAATGAATTCTTTTGTACATTTCTTGGCTATGCCAAATTCATCATTGAGTGTTGAAGTTGGTTTAGGCAACGAAATATACACACGAGTCATGAAATATTTCTGTTGTGGAATAGTGGTTTCCATTGTCAGTATTATTTTCTGCCTAAATATTTCAACCTATTGCAAAAAATTCGAACATGCAATAAAATAATGTTTTAAGATTATTAGTCAGTGTCAGAAAGGCGTACTTCAACTTACCGTGTAATTGTTTCTGCAATTCTTTCTAAGGGAGAGGTAAAAATTTCCTGTGTCAGCAGTAGGTACAGCATTTTGAATAAATGAACCCTTCATGGTTACCCGAAGTAACGGCTTTACTTTTAGATGTATGCTCTTAGGTAAATTTATTGCTGTATGAAAATGTCTCTTAAGGATAATAAGTTTCTTATCTTGCCTTACACAGGGTGAGCCAAAAGTCTGTACGCCCCCCCCCCCCTCATACAATTTCAAAACGAGTGGAGATATAACAAATCTGTTGCAGGCAACATATAGAAACTTAGGTAAGGGCTAACAATGGTGGTGTCAAATTTGACCTTTGACCTCGAAGTTTGCACCTTGCAACTTTGTAACCGTTACAGGTAGAAAAAAATTTCCAAATTTACTGTTGTAAAGCTCAAAACGCTGATTTTTAACAAAAGGAAAAAAAAGATTAAAAATAAGCGTAAAAATAAACCCATTACAAAAAAGTGAAATTTCAGTGCTCAAGCTGTGGTGTGGACGTGGAATGACATTTCGCCGGCTGTGGCCAAGAGCGCTGAGGCGCAGGTCTTATCGCTCTCGCAACCAGCACATCGCTTGTTCGAATCCCGCTTGGGGCATGGATGTTTGTGATTGTCCTTTATTATAAAAAAAAACTCCATGTTGGGCTTCGGCCTGTTGGGGGACAACCAGCGGTTGTTTAGATTCATTAAAAGATTAAAATTATATCTTGATGGGACCTGTTTTCTACAACGGTTGCGTCACAGGGATAAGGTGCACAGAAGTGTTCCAAAATCATGATGTCGAAGTTCCTGGTTCGAATCCAGGACGTAGAATTTTTTCATCCTTTTTCTAATTAATATCACTTACCTGATGTTTGGAGTTAGCTCCAGATTAATTTCTTTAATTCTTATTAGGTCCCAACAAGACGCATTTCATATCCACACAACAGATTGAACAGATTTAGCACTTAAGTTTTTTGTAGTAGCTTTATTTTTACGCTTATTTTTAAACTCTCTTTTTTGTTAAAATCAGCGTTTTGTGCTCTACAAGTGTACAATTGGAAATTTTTCTTTATCTTTAACGGTTACAAAGTTACAAATTGCAAGGTGCAAAATTCGAGTTCAAAAGTCAAATTTGACACTATCATTGTTTAGCCCCCACCTAACTTTTTATATATTGCCTGCAACAGATTTATATCCACTCGTTTTGAACTTGCATGGCGTTGAGGTATAGACATTTGACTTACCCTCTATAAAGCATATAAAGAAGTACAATAAAATTAAATTTTTCATAATCATTCATGGATTACAAAATCATAGATTAAAAAACCCAATTAAAACAAAATTTAAAAGGATACAGATTACTGTTGTGTTATCCACTGAGTATTGTTGGAAAGAAAGTGAGTGTTCTTGCACTGCTGCGTACACTATCTATAATATTGAGCAACAACGGAAAAAATTAAACAGGAGGAAGAGATACAACAAACATTTATATATTATCTTAATTCGAAAATTATATATTATAAAATAAAAACATACATTTCATGATATTAAAAAAAAAATTGTAGTAAATAATTAGGCCAACAACTGCAGAACCCGGAAACAAAATCCACATTACCACAGAAAGTTGACTTTTATTGGCACGGATGTAAATTTCGATCACAAGGTGATTACCAGTCAGTACGTAAACATGTTCCAATTCGAACAAAATATATACTGGTTAGTGGCCGATCAGAGAAAACAGCGAAGTAATTTCTCTGATTGGTTACACAAAGAAGGAGATTGATTAAAGAAAATGTAAACCAAAAGGTCGGCCAATCAGAGAAAGAGAATCTCTGATTGGTTAGAAATAGAAGAAGTATCTTAAGATCTTAAACAATTAAGCAGACCTGCCCAATCTGATAAATTTATAGGACCTCATTCTTAATTCATAAAGTCGTCTGAGGGGTGTTTGGAAATCTCCCAGGATTCCAAAAAATTAACGCTTCTATAATCCTCTGTTTGTATAGAAAATCTTGAAGTTACTTTTATTCGCTTTGTGTCCACTTCTCAAGATGTGTTGGCCATAACCTGACATCTCGGCATTTATGGTTTCTGACATAGATGAAATGTTCTTGAATCCTGGTTTCCATTCTTCTCCGAGATTATCCTACATATTTGAGTTGGCAAGTCTCGCATTTTAAATTCATGAATCCCTGATCTGTTCAAGGGTGGGATTGTCTTTAGTCGATCCTAGCAGCTTCTGGGAAATCGTCTTATCATATTTTTTTACATATTCTTCCTTTAAGGAGTCGTCTGTTATATGGTAGTCTTATAATCTTTTCTTTTGCTTCAAATTTCTCTTGAGGGTTGTCACTTCTTTTAGTTTTAGTTTCCATCTGAGTAATTTGTCAAAGCACTTATCATTGTAACCACTTGCATTTATAGCTTCTCTGAAAAAATTGAAAATAAGGTAATATACACGCGGCTTTATTTTCCAGGTTGTTGGGGCCTCAAAAGGGAGAAATACAGCTTGTCAATAACATAACATTTCTGACTTTGGCCAGGAATGCTTCGTCAATAACCAACATCTCTGACTTTGGCCAATGGGATATCGTTAAAATGCAGGCAATTCTCTAGTATAATCATGGTTTCATCTACAGGAATGCTAAGAAACGTAGAAACCACATCGCATGAAAAAAATGGGTGGTTCTCTGGTGAAGAGGCATATTGTAATTGACATATCAAATCCGTAATACTTTTAACGGAGAAGGATAGCCTGGGAGTTCAGTATTACAAAATATTTCGTAGATAAATCGCTATCAATTGAGCGGGGGAGCCTCTTGCTTACTTACTTTTCAAACCCACTTATCCGTTAGGGTCACGGGGACAGCAGTCCTATGGAGGAACTCCAGCGATTGCGATCTTCCGCCATCAGGCGCATGTCCTCCCTGGTTATACCCAAGCGACTCGAACCCAGATTCTCCATGTAGTCTAGCCACCTGGTTCTAGGCCGACCCCTTGGCTTGGAAAATAACTTCTGTCTAGGGAGACCAGTTTGCAGCATTCGTATCACCTTGGCCGTACCAGCGCAACTGAGATCAATCAATGCGGAGAAGTAGCGGCTCAACGCCTAAAGACTCCCTTATTGTGCTTCTGTGCACTCTATCTAGTAGGGTAACACCTGCCACACCTCTCAGAAAGCTCATTTCGGCCGCTTGTACCTGCGATCGAACTCTTTCGGTCATTACCCAAGCCTCATGACCATAGGTGAGAATGAGGACAAAGATAGAAGACGGAGAGCTTGGCTTTGTTACCCAGCTCGCTTTTCGTTACCAGTTAAAAATTGCTCAGCGAATGTACCAAGATAGATTTCCGGAAGTGACGTCACGAAACTTTAAGCGCTATAACTTTTTAACAGAGCCCCAAATCGAAAAACGCGACTAGACTCTTTTTGCTCAGAATTTCGCCCTCTATCTGCCTTTTCATTTGGGCACGACCTTTTAGAATCACCCTGGCCGATACCGATATTCCTTACAGATACCGAACTTTAAAGCGCTATAACTTTTTAACGGAGCCACAGATCGAAAAACGCGACTAGACTTTTTTGCTCAGAGTTTCTCCTCTACATATCCAAAAATTTGTAAAACGTCGTCCATTTACACCCTCTATATAAAAAAGCATATTTCAACTCGACTCTTCAAGCCTGTATTCTGCTCTTTAATAGTCTCTCAAATGATTATATTCATATCAATTGCAATGTCACTGAAGAAAAGAACGAGTATTGTTCAGAGAAACTTCAACTGAAAGACAAAAAATTATCTAGATGTCGGAAACATCTGAAGAACAGGAGCTTGGTCTACAGCAGGAAATTGTAAAATTACTGCAAATCAACATGTTATTAATAAATTTCTTGGGCTTGGAGTTGTTCTATTTACCTACAACTGGAATTATCCTGGGCACGGCTGTGTGCCTCTGCTAGTCTTTAAATATTAATAAGACAGTATTGATATGGTTTATCCAGCCCCAGAATTTCAGTTTAAATCAGTATAGCAGTTTCTTTTTATTTAAATCATCAACTAGTAAATCGTATCACTGAAGTTAAATATCTTGGTCTTATTACTATTTCTTCTTCTCTTCTCTTTGATGGACTATTCATATCTTTGCTATATCAAAAAATTTCCCAACCGGCAGGCATGATTCGGAGTTTCGTTTTTTCCTATTCCAATTCTAAATCTATTGTATTTCTCTTTCATTCATTCTCTATTTTTTAGGGTTTTGGGAATTTCACTCCATTAAAGAAATTGGCAGATATCCAAATTCGAGCAGTCAAAGAGTATTTTTAAATTAAATTCTACGGAGGATTGCTTTTCCTTTCTTCATAATCAGTGAATTTCAATAGCTGGGAGAATACATTTTTTCAAACTGTAGTTTCTTTTAAATCTCAAAAAACGTATTGGTTGCGGACGTTATCACAGAAATGTTACACCTTTCTCTCACCTTTATAATACTAGACATTCCTTCTTTATCGTTATTCTCCAATTTCCGCTAACTATGCTAGAATTTAATTAATCCGAGTTTATTAATTCGACAGATATTCTTACTTGGGAGTATCTCCCGCTTTCAATTTGCCAAAAAAATTCTTTATTTCTGGTTTTAAACGTGCAATACGAATCTGGCAGCGTACTCTTCCCCCTGGTGATTTACAATCATCAAAAGTCATGGCACACATGCCTACCCCCTATGACCCGGATAACGGTGGCGACCCGTCCTGGAAAGAGTCTACCAGTCCCCGGAAGCGTATTTCACAATGGTACATGAAAACTGCAACTGTTACTCTTATATCCAATCAGGAACAAAGAGATGGAGGAGCTTATAAAACTTTAAAATATGAATTCAGTTTTTGTAAAATCGCTAAATAATATATAAATATTCACAGAATATATAAAATATTTCTTTATTTTTTAATTATGTGTTTATCTAAAATTTCAATAAGTGAATTATTTTTCTATCTTTACAATTGAGTCAGATCAGGAAATGAAATATGCACTAATTTTCTATTTTTTTAAAATTTATTATATTATATATACTTTACATAAAATATTTTTTAATTATGCTTTTATTAAACAATTTTATTATTGGTGAAAACAACAGCGGTTGCAGTTCTCATGTACCATTGCCAAATACGCTCCCCCTCCCCGCGGGAACACATCCACAGGCACTGCAAGCCATGCCGCCTTCACTGCACTCCATAAAAATTATCACTTGTATTGTAGACGAGCTCACAGATCGTTTGATGACGTCCCACAAATTTATTTATTTATTTATTTATTTATTTATTTATTTATTTAAAGAAAGTTTAATACAACTGTAACCCCTAGGTCAGGTATGGTCAAAGACCGGCATGTGAGACCTAAGAGGATGCAAAAAAATATACCGTTCAAAAGGTTAAAATGGTTAGTTTACTTAAAACTAAATTATATTAGCTACCACAAATTTAACAATATATTTTAATACAGTACACTTTGCTAATTCTGGGTGCTGCCAAAAAAACAAAATGAAATGTCTGTAGAACTTAGTTAGTAATCCAAGCTACTTTTGTTGGACACAACTCTAAAACTCATTAATTTGACCTGTCAGACTTAAAGCTAAATAAATATTGAAGTTAAACAACAACATAAAATATTCATGTCAGTTTAAATTATGTGGTTGGTAGGGGGTAATTCATTATGTAATTTTTTAAGTTGTTTCTAAACATTGGAAGTATATCTATCTCTCGGATTTCGCGTGGTAATTCCGCCCAAGTATTAATACCAAGAATTGATAAGCAGTTATAACGATAATTTCTAGTGGATTTTGGTAAATACATATTTCTAAACTGACGTGTAGGGTAATTATGTGAGATTCTTAGACACATAGAAGACAAGGGGGAGTGACAATATTAATACCGAGTTTAATGCTTTGTAGACAAAGATGCATATCTGTAATTTTATCAATTGATAATTTTATTAATTTTATCAAATGTTCAATGGGATTGCAATCTGGGGAAGGTGGAAGCCAAATCATTGTCGTGAAATCGGTAGCATGTTCCTCCAGCCACTGCCGTGTCACAAGGGCCGTGTGTAGAGGTGTATTATCTTGCTGGAAGATACCGTCGCCCACGGGGTAAAAACAGTATATCAAGAGGTGCAGTTGGTCCCCAAGCAGATCGACGTAGGAATAGTACGCAGAGTGGATGTCAGATGCACGAATGAACCTATTGCATGCCACCCCAGACCAGTAAAGAGCCTCCATCTGCATGAGTGGTCCCCATATGACAAGTCGGGTCCATGGCTTCGTTTGGTCTGTGCCAGACACGGACACGACCATCAGCCCGATACAGTTGAAACCGTGACTCGTCGGACCAGGCAGCCCTTCACCAGTCCTCAGTGGTCGAATTTCAATGTTGGTTGTCAAGAGTGGCACATGTCATGGCGTCCTGCTCCCAAACCCTGCAGCTGCCAAGCTTCACCGAATTGTCGTCACGGACACAGTTATGGGATCTCCCTGGTTGTACCGGACGGTGATTTGGCCCACTGTCGCCCTTCGATCAGTTGCAAGCCAACTGACCCGGCGAACATCTCTGGCATCAATGTGGTGTGGGCAGCCCGTCCGCTGTTCGACATGGGTTGTAACCCCTCATTGAGTGTACTCTCGATAGACTCTTGCATTGGTTGGGCGAGAAAATTCCAGGGTTTTGGCTACATGTACAGTCGGGTGCAAAAAGGATTTTACCTGCTCCGTAGGGCTGAGCTATCTGGATGTTGATCGGTTGCAAAATCAGGTAATTGTACTGAGAGTCAAGGCAGATTAGAATGGACCTGTCCCTTCTGAATGAAAATAGGGTAGCAGGTTTACGCTTGTGATGTGCTCCCTCCTGTCAATAATAAGTGATAGCGGCTAACAGCAGTCTCGTTAAAGTGTCTGCCTACTGCCTCGAATGGCAGAGTTCGAATCCGATATGAATAGACTTTTTTGTCCATTATCGCGTTTTTGATTTCGTTTAAGTTTTAAACAGTGTATGTAAAGAACACCATAAACAGATTAAAATTTTTTCACCCAAGTGTGCAATTTGATCTGTTTATTTGAGGGTTTAAAAAACTTTTCATGGTAATTGTCATATCATGCTTTATTCTATATTTTAGTTTTTAATAAAATATACACTAATTCATACCACCATTACTGTTACAAAAACCCTCTTTTGTTCAAATCATTCAATAATCTCTACTATTAAAATATATAATCCTATATATTAAAACGCAAAGCATTTTTTGTAAGAGCAAAATTGGCACTTCTGCGCATGGGCATCTGAAGCCAACAAAGAAAGTTACGACAATCCATCAGAAGCCAGGGATTGTTGTAATGAGACAATAGCGAGTTTTCGGTAGCGACTTTTCCGTTATAATTATGAGTTTTCCGGTATGTTATATATATCGTAAAGTTAAAACGGAAAACTACTTTGCGGCGGGCTGTCCGTTTCATTTTATAACTTACAGCTTGACTTACAGCCAGCAGGCTCTAGCACCTAGTGCGCATGGCCGGTCTCCAATCATGTGCACTAGGCGGAAAGGGAAGAATTCTGATCGCGCAGTGCGCATGCGTCAAGTATAAGAACCAATTTTTGATTGGCTGACTTATGCCAGAAACATAAGTCTTATTCAGAGTTTTTCCTTAGAGTTAGAGTTTTCCGATATGACTTACAGTCATAATTCGAAATGTCATAACGGAAAATTCGCTGCCGCAAAGTCTCTAATATTCAATCATTCTTTTGAATTAAATAAACTGAAGATTTGCTGAAAGAAAATCCTCCCTTGGTCTTTTTATGACGTTTCCTTGTGACTACTGAAAAACTCTGAAAATGTTATCTTAAATGTTACATCGTTAGAAAGAGCTTTAAAAACTGATCATTTTATCCGCTGACACTTTATATCTTAGTTTAATACTTTCAGACAAATTTAGTTTAAAGCTATTTTGATTTTATATATTAACTCATTTCTTATTCTGTGTGCATAATGAGATATTTAAGCTCTGATTATTCTCTTTGTTTGTGCATAATGATTATTCTATTGTTGCTCTGACAATTTTTTATTTATTATTTATCAAAAACAGTTTGACAGTTGAGGAGGTGATCTGGAGAGGAGATCTTAGCTGTAAAGATCTCAATAGCTTCGTGAGTGGCGGTCTTGAATGGGTGGTTGCATAGATGGAGAATAGTCATAATTTCACTTTGCTCTTTTGGGGCATGTCCCGTGCGGGCAAGGTGGATCGCGTAGTGTGAATTATTATCTTGTTTCTTGTAGGAGTCCATGTGTTCTTTGAATCGTTTATTGAAATTGCGGGTCGACAGGCCTATATAATATTTATCGCAAAATCCACAGTTTAATTTATAAGCTCCGGAGCGGGAGAAATTGTCTGTGTCTGTTTGGATGGGAGGATTAAGAGAGAGGAAAACATGGGGTCGATGAGCGGTAGGAAACTTGGAGGCTGAGTGAGGAGAGTAAGGCGGAAAGGCGGTAAAAATGAGGACTAACTAGGACACCCAATTCTTGGATGGGGATGGGTGAGGAGGTTTTGGGTTGAAGAGGGCAAGGTTTCTTCGTTGGAGAATCCGGGAGAAGGTGGAGGTTGTGTAGCCATTCTTTAAGGCGAGGGCGCGTATAGTTCGGAATTCGGTGGCATGGGAAGAAGGATTGTTATTTCTTCATCCAATCATGTTCTCATTCTGTACCATATTTTCTGTATATAAAGGCGTATGTCCTCTTGTGTGTATCCTTGATAAAGCCGGGAATAAATGGCGAAACTAGTCGGAAACTCTGTTCTCCCTTTGTTGTATTGGACAGTCTCTACCAATTTTATCGATAGAAACAGCACTATGGACCCCTTACTCAACGATTATTATTTTTTAATTAAAGAGATGGGGATTAATAATAAGATGGGTTGTTCTCCGTCAAATTTTGACGAAATCCCTTTAGTTATATAATAAATTTAAAAAATTTTCGGATGGTTTTAGCATAATTGTGGTTCATTATTTTATATACACACAAAAAATGACACTTGTAACCTTTAGAGCAGTCAAAAGAAAATAGCTTTCACTTACACCTGTACATCAATTCCGCATCACACTATTACGAGCGCTGCATCAGCTTATCTCTTGATCACGCATAAAATTATATCGATACTGTGCACCATTTATGTTACATTATTAACCAAATAGATAAGTTTATTATTAATAAAGCAAAAATTCTCACCAGAACAGCCAAAATAATCTATTAGTCAACATAGTTGAGCTCGTGACGTAAAACTTGCCTATCCCCGATGCTAAGCAAAAACTTAATGGAATCGTTCCATAGTAAGCGTGTTCTACTAGGCACCTGGAAAAAGTAATCTCATTGGATTGAAGTATTGTAAGAAAGCCGAACAATTTGACTTAGGTAAAAACCTTTATGCACCCGACTGTACATCTGATATTGAGTCACCCATAAGTTTGGCACCAACTATCACCCCCTGTTCAAATGCAGATAGCTCGGCGTGCTGTCATTTCTGCAGGCAGTTTTGCTTACAATGATTGTGTGATATCAAGAAGTCCTGTGCCAGCACCCCTATCTGCATTCCGAGAATGGAAGCAGCGGGATCTGTCTCATTACGGATAGGAAACCTGATTGGAGGTGTGTGCCATGACTTTCTGTGAGTGAGTGTATTTCGTTTTCTTACTAACCTGTGAATGTTATTTGTAGAGGGTGGGGCATTCGCTTCCTGACGGGCTTCGGCCTGTTGGCCCCCTCCCCATATTTTTGAGTGCAGTCGTTTTTACTAACTCAAACAAATAAATAAATAAATAAATATCTAAGAAAATCGGTCGTCTGATTTCTTACAAGGAAACGGTATCCTAGTATAATGTATTTCGTTGCCGCTAGTTGTAGAACCAATGCATGTGCGTTACAGAGGGGGGTATCAGGGATGTTGACATTTCAGGTGCAATGCATGATATACATCTACCAATAATAGAAATATCACTCCAGCAATGGTAGTGAGATTGACGGATTTCTTCAGCCTATCAGAGGAAAAACAACGTCAAATTAATCTGATATTTGACCAAATCAAGAAGTTGGGCATAATTGTGATGGAGGACCATTCACTTGTCCATGCTGATACATTGGAGACTGTTGTGGTCACAGATACCTCTCCAACATTGCTTTGGATCGAGTCTTCTGAATGCTGAAGAGACGATTGAGGGCAACCTGCATTCATGAAATGTGCTCATTGTGAGAGTTGCTTTCATTTAGATCATTGTTTACTTGCAGCTCTGGATATTTCTTGTCATGTCTAAACCGGTGCATACGTGTCTATTGTTACGTGTACTTTTTTAGTGTTTTTATCTTTCCTTTAATACTACCTAATTAACGCGTCTTCTTTTTAAGTTTATATATTTTTATTTATTTAGTTAATTTATTTGTTTATTTATTTATTTTGTTAAAAACTATTCTAAAGAACGTTACAATCATCCTTCCAGGGATAGTATGGCAGTAGCCCGACGTAGTAGTTCCCTGGATGGGGAACAAGAGACAGTGTAAAATAGTAATGTAATATAATTATGTTGAGGGGGTGAGGTAGGAAGGGGAAGGGCGAGTGAGATAAGAAATAATTCTTTAGACAGTTTTAAAGGTTGCGATATTTGGGGACATTCGGAGATCTGGTGGTAAAGAAGACCAGAGTCAATTGCCTGAGAAAGAGATGCTTTTGAGTTCGTAATTATGCTTTATACGTGCTATTTGCAAAAAGGCTGAGTGTCGAGTGTTGTAAGGAGGTGCGTTATTGGTTGTAAATAAGGGTTGAGGGAGGGAGATTAAAATGTGCTTGCTGAGTATCTTGTATTTAAAGATTGCTAAGTTTATGAAGTAGAGATGTTGAATGGGTGTGATACCCACTGTGGTAAAAAGATGAGAGACAGTGGCTGATTTGCGTAGTTTTAATAAAATTCGAACGAATCATTTTTTAAGTTAATTAAGCGTAAAAGATTATGATTAGTGATCGAACCCCAGAATTGAAGGCCGTAAGTTAGTGTGGAGTGGATTAGAGTATTATATATAAGTAAGAGGATTTTTGGGAGAAAGAAATGGAGATGGGAGAATAGCCCTAAATGCTGATTAAGTGTTGAGCTAAAAAATTGATGTGGATATCCCAGGAGAAGTTATGAGTTAAGTGAATGCCTAGGTATTTAAAAGATTTGGATGGGATAATCTGTTGTGAGTTGTACTATAGCGAAAATTCGTTCGTGTGAAATTTTTTATTGGTTTTGCTAAGGTTGAGGGATTGATGATTGATAGTTTTCCAGAAAAGAAGTTTGTCTAGGATTGAGTCTCAGGTTTAGTGCTTTACCTTCGATTTATGCTTTTTTTATTTTTTTTGTGGTCGTTTAAACAATGTTTTCCCGTGGCTATTGTTGGTTTATTCTCTTCACGTTGCGTGCCATCTGCTTCTCATGCCCGAGTTCCTTTGCTGCGCTCACTATCAAACTTTTGCTGATATTTAAATTTTGCCTAGGCTGTCTGGTCGGCGTCTGGGAGAGAAAAGTATAGACGACAATGGTACCAAACACTCGACCAGGCCCTCAGAAAACTGGCTTTGAAACCGCTGAAGAACGAGACGTTCAAATATTTTTAACGTGACAACAATGACATCGTCATAATCAGCATTTACGTCCACGACCTGATAATAGCGGCGCAAAAACAGTAGATGATGGCAAATATCAGGAAGCGCCTCTCCAAGCAATGCGAGATGGAAGACCTAGGACCACTAAATTACTGCCTGGGTATGGAATTTCATCAGGATGCAGGAACCAGAGAATCACCATGAGCCTACGAAAATACACCCTGAACATGCTATAACACTTGAACAAGGAAAAGTGCAAGGCGATCGCCACCTTCTCGATGCCAATGCAAAGTTGAAGAGATCAGAGATTGACGCCAACGATGATGAAGGGACAATAAACTTCCCGTGCCGTACACTCGTAGGTTCACTAATGTACTTGACTATGTTCACAAGACCAGACATTTCATACTCTGTCAGCACATTAAGTCAATTCAACTTTGATTTAGATCATCAACATATTGTGGCCGGCAAACATGCACTTCAGGGGACACAGGACTAGACTAAAGTTCACAAAAGAGCGATGTCCCCTGAGGGTATATGGAGAGGCAGACTGGAGCGGTGGTGTAAATGGCAGGCACTCCCACACTGGATATCTATTCAAGGTATCAAAAAAGCACGCAAGCAGAAAAAATCGCACTCTCGAGTACTGAAGCTGAATCTGTCGTCATGTCCGAATGTGCAAAAGAGGCAGTGTACCATCAAAGTCTGCTCGCAGAACTGGGACTCAAAAATGCAAATCCAATAACCATTTATAATGGCAACCAGAGCACCAGGATACACGAACACAATTCAATCTTCCACGCTCGCACAAAACAAATTGAAACACGATACCACTTCATTCGAGAAGACAATGAAACAGGCCAGATAGAAGTCAGGTACCTAAAGACGGATGATATGCCTGCTGACATCCTGATGAAGAGTCTTTTCAAGTGGAAACACCAACGATGACATGGGTCTACGGAAAGTCATTTGAAGGAGAGTGTTGGAAAAAACTCCTCCACAGAGGTCGGTAGTTGTTGTGACCGTCGGCCCATGCCCCTTGTCCTAAAAACGCCGAATATACTTACTTCATGTAACAAATCATCCTACCTTTTGTTTTATAAAAGAATCGAGGTTAAAAGTTACACACGTGTCAGTAATTCTTCTCACTAAGTTCCACTCAAAATAACAACAACAATAATATTTCGAATAGAATAAAGAATTCAAATATAATACAAATAATGTAAGCACAAAAGAAAAATACTCATTTACCACAACAAAACAGGAAATAAAACAAAACGACAAAATAAGAAATAAAACAATACAACCTGATACTGGAAGCGCTTTTTGAAAGCTTTGCTTTCATCTTTCAGCAGCCAAGTAGCACCTCAGAAGACTTCTGAGAGAACTGACTTGGAAGACAATCAACAATCGAACAGTGAAGTATACATTTCTTCGGGTGGGGCAAAAGCAGTGCTTTCACGAAGCTCACCCTACCAGAAGAAATTCCACAGGAAATGCACTGAAATAGGCAAGAAGCCTGAATAAACCCAGAGGTCTTCCACATAATGAAAAAAATAATATGATCGACGATTGTCTGAAGATTGGGAAAGGGGGCGTTATCATATCTTCCAATAAACCGGAAAGGAAACGTTGCCAATGTATTCGAAGTTGACATCAAGAATATGCCTCGGTATTCAATATGTTGTATACCACTTCACTTCCATCAGGTTGTTTAGTATTCCAGCCACCAGGTCATTGTCATGGCTCTTCATCATCTGCACCGTGTTCATCAGGAGATCTTGGACACTCATACCAAGTTTAAATCATGTTCAAATCCGAGTGGATGTTATGATTTTTTACGGTCATTCTTCTATGATGGGCAATGGTCCTCAGGGTAACATTATGGAATGACTGTATTTCACTCCATCTGCTTTCTCATATGCCATACAGGAGGATGGTCCGAATCATAGTCTTGTATAGTAGCAGGTTATTGTCAATGCTGAGGGCACTGTTTCGACCCAGTAGAGCTATGAGGCTGTACTTAGCCTTCATTGCTTTGTTCAGAAAGTATTCTACATGACAGTTCCAGGAGAGTCTTGAGTCGATTATAACGCCAAGGTATCTGTAATTGTCGAACCATTCGAGTTCCTTTTTGAAAAGGACAAGAGAATTCTGGGAACGCTTAAGCTTTCTGTATTAGTACACAGCTTTGCATTTTCCAACATTACAGTTCAGTTTCCAGCAATTAAACCAGTCTTCAAATTTCTTCAAGGCGTTCTGCAGACGAGAGATAACGTGAGATGGCTGGAGTGCCCATGCCATGAGGGCAGTATCATTAGCATAGAAATGTAAGTTACATTTTTCAGGTTTTGGGAAATCAAGTACAAAATAATTAAATAAAACGGGCCTAAGGACAGAGCATTGTAGGACACCGGCTTTTACCTTGCAGAGAGAAACCTGTCGCTAAGAAAGGATTGCACCATCAAAATTAAATCAGCAGGAAAATCGTCTCTAATCATCTAACCTTCAAAGGTTCACTGGGGTGCTCAGATCTTTAGCAAGCTTCCATATCTGCATCTGACACGAATGGGCAGCACGAAAGCCGAAGTGCTCTTTCCGAAGTGCTCCTTGAACCGGGTGAGCAGCGTTTTCTCCAAAACTTTGGACATCGACGGGAGTAGACTGATAGGTCGGCAGCTCGCAGGAATTGCAGGATTTTGCACCTGCTTGGGGATACTTAACACAAGAGATTGCTTCTAAAGAGTCGGGAAGTAGGAAAACTTCCAGCAATCGCTTATGATATTCGTGATGTCATTAATAATGCTGTTCGTCAGATTCCTTAAAGCGTTATTACTTACCTTGTCTCTTCCTGAAGCCTTCCTCAGTTAGAGATTTCTGATCATGGCAGCTATCTCGCCAGTCTCGGTGCTAATCTTCGATGTAAATTGCGGGACTTCATCAAGTTTGATAAGACCATCTTCCACACGCTGGGACATAAGTTGACTCTCGGGATTATTTTTTTCAGGAGTAACAAACTGCATCTCTAGGGAATCTGCAATTATTTGTGCTTTATCCTGATTTCTTAGGACGTAATTACCTTGAGGAGTGGGGGGTGGCCGTGGCCTGGTTGTCTCGTCGGTTGGCTTGCCAATCGATGGAGTTCAGCAACTTCAGGTGCGGCCAGCTGCTGGCTTGGTGACGGCCAGGGCTTGAGGGCCACTGCTGGCGGGACAGCTATTTGGGGCACGGCTGTTGGAGGACTTTAGTCTGACCCATTTGCCAAATGACCATAGCTGGTTTTCCAGCAGTTGGTACAGCCACTGGTTTGTTTGTCCGCCAGCGGCTCTTCCATCATGAAACCCCCCCGTGCTTCGGAGGGCACGTTAAGCCGTCGGTCCCGGCTGCTATTGTCATCTCGTAGCAGTCGATATTTACTGGGATGGCGCAAAACTCCCTCGTAGGAGTAGGTGCCGCAGATTATCGCTTCGCGATAATCTACCCTCTGTACAAGGGTAGTACGAAGAGTACGAAGTAGAGGATGCGTATCATTGTTCTTCTTCTGTAGAGCTCTAACCATGCTCCAAATGGAATTGTCGCGAACCAACATGCTTTTCAGCTTCTCATTCCACCTAGCGTCGCGTAACTCTTTTATTTCTTCCTGGACTCTTCGTACTGACCTGTTATATTTGGTTTTTAGCCGAGGTACACGATAACGTTGCCAAAACCTACGGGTCCTATTTCTTTCTGCGATCAAGTGTTGAATTCCTGGGGTAAGCACAATTCAATGAGGAGATTTATTTTCCAATGGATAGGCACTAGCTTCAGTGGCACTATTTATTAGCCTGGTGATGTCTTCAACACGTTGATCGATGTCATCCGTACAGTTTGCTCTATCGAGTTGGCAGTCATGGTCCTTGAGGATCTCTTTGAAGAGCTTCCAATCTTGCTGATTCTTGACTTCTTCTCTGAAACTGATGTTGACATTATCAAAGTTTAATCCCACAGGCTTGTGGTCAGAAGAAAGGTCATCAATAGTGATGATATTGTATGGCTTGAAGAAAGATATATCTTAACAGTGAGATAACCAACTTGTCATTTATAGGGGAATGGTCACATTAGTAAGTGTCCTCCACTGGCCCTGCAGCAATGATGTCATCCTTAGTTTGTATATACCAATATAGAATCATGCCATTGCAGTTCCATATTCTGGACTTCCAGCTTGGACGTTTGGCATTAAGGTCATTAGCCAGTATAACTGGAATGTCGCCATCGAAGAGTTCATCGAGATCACTAATGTCGAGAGTATGTTTATGTGAATTGTAGAACGCTGCGAATTTCACCTAACCAAGGGAGATGTCACTGATGATGATGGACGCCGATTGCATACCTGCATAAGATTTGGAGTCCAATACTTGATGTTCAATTCTCTTCTTGATGATGATCGCAGCACCACCAGAGGCATATCTTGTATTGTTAGGAGTCATACAATCTTTACGGTACAGACAATAACCGGGTATCTTGAAATCTCGGCTTAGCTTGAGGTGTGTTTCACAGAGGAAAGCAACATCGATTTCCTGCTTCAACAGAAAGTTGTGAAACTCTATACTCTTTCGGCGAACTCCCCTAGCATTCCATATCACGCATCAAAGTTCACCTTTGTTGATCTCAGAATAATGTCGTTTAGCTGTGATGAAATTAGTTGGTCTTAAGGAGCCCACTCAACTGTGGGTAAGTTTTGCCTAGATTAGAAAACAGATGAAAGATACGTCCTAATTGCTTATACATACTTGGTAGGTCATTGATGTTGAGGCCTTTATCCTCCGGCTTAGACATAGCAGCAACATAGGATTTGCCTGCTGTCACTTTAGAACTAGGCATCCTTTTAACATGGGGATAATTTGGACATTTCGTATATCTTGAAGTGTGCTGTCCTCCACATCTTATGCACTTAGGGGGGTCTTGTCCTTTAATCTTGGGGCAGTCTTTTGACTGGTGTGCCTCTGCGCATTTGTTGCAACAAGAGTCTTCCGTGCAGCCCATGGATACGTTCCCGAAGCGCAGGCAGTTGTAGCACTGTAATGGTTTCTTGTTCCCTCGGAAGACTTCTACTAGAACTGCTACTGGACTGATACGAGTGACACTCTTCAATGACGGGTTATGTTCGCTATTGGGGAGCAGAATCAAACCATAGGCATATCTATTGATCCTTTGGCTTTCCTAAGCCTAATTACTTTTTCCGGGAAGTAGTTAGCGCTTCTTAGGTCTTCTTGAAGTCTCCTACATCGTACGTAACATCCACATTTCGAATAAAGAACTTCAACACCTTGATGGTGCTGAATTTTCAAAATATCGTCAGCTTTGATGCCAGCAATGAGTTTCTTATAAATAACTTCGTCTAGGCATTTCACTTTTATTGTCTGTGTTCTGCCTGTATGGATTATGATTTTTTTCTAGTGGTATATGCTTCTTATTCTCGTAAAGAATTTCTTTAAGAGGCTTACCATGAGTGCATATGATAATTGATGGGACATATGAATCTTTACTTACCTTTTGGCTGATAGTTTTGGCCGAGTCCTTTTGTCCATTTCTGCTGCGTTTTTCTCTGGCAGCAGTAAAAACTTATTCTTTATCTAAACTCGTCTCTTTCCTGGATTTTTTATATATCACGTCAATCCAAGGATTGGCATCAGTAGTAGGGTCATTTTCTGTTTTCCTATTGCGAATACAGTAGAAATACCGGTGGGTAGGAGGCATCCATGTACCCATCCTTCTTCTCCATATCAGGAATCGGTTCGATATTGGGACTGGGAGCCACGGACTTGGTTGCAAGAGCATTCTTAATCAATAAATTGAATTCTTTAAGTAGAACTAACCTTTGTTCTTTAAAGTTTTTTTTATCCATTTCTGACATCAATTGTTGGCATAAATCATTCTTTAGTGCTGCCTGCTTTTCACTGATGATGGCATCAAATGCAGCAAGACGCTTGTCTCTGGTGACGAAGTCATTGTATACGAACTCGTGGAAGAACTCTCTTTCATTTGGCATATTGAAGCCGCTGTTGGTAACCTGGTTAGATGTTTAAAAGAAATAGTCGTCCTTATAAAGACGTACCTAGCTCTAAAAATAAAGTCAGGTTTGAGAGAAAATTAATTTTACGCCAGCGACCCAAAAGGATAATTAGCGGTTTACGGGAATATTAATTCCAACGCCAGGGACCAGCACAAAAAGACGTAACAGAAGGTGAATATCGCCCTGAAGAGGACGCATCGTGAAATGAGAGCAATGAGATGATACCTGAAATGAGATTAGAAGAGCTAGTCTGCCCTGAACGTCCTGAACTAGTCAGTTGACCCTCATAAAGTCAGTTGATCTCAATCTCCTAGTGAGTCCACCTCAATAATTAACTTGGAAGACAATCGACAATCGAACAGTGAAGTGTACATTTCTACGAGTGGAACGAAAGCAGTGCTTTTGTAAAGCTAACCATACCAGAATAAAGAGAATTAGCTGAAAATTGGAAGACAATCGACAATTGATCAGTCTAGTGAAAAAAGTAGTATGAATGGTCCAGGAGCCGTTAGCTCACTTTACACGCTCGCCCAAAAAGTAAAACAAATGAGGTATACTGAAGTAGGAAAGAAACCTGATGAACCTCTTAAGTAATCCAGAGAAGAGTCCCTTCATGGTAGGGACGAGAATCAGATTGTGGATTGACGAATAGCGAATCCGAAAAACTAGGATCTAGTGGATCCAGTAGTTGGGGAAATCGGCCTTATTAATGTTCTCGAAATTAACATCCAAGATATGACCGGGTCTTCGAAACCTGAGGGAACTCCTGATAGTGATTGAGTAATCCAGAATACCATCAACCAGGGTGTTGTTCCATCTTGGGCAGCATGTTCTTGAGAAGTGTTTGAACATAAGAACCAATGTGGGTCATCCCCAGATCTTCATAGATAGAGAGATTGTTGGCAACTCTTCTATCAAGTTGAGCAATGGACCGGAGAGTAACATTTTGGAAGGTCTGATGATCTTTCCGTCTCGATTTGCAAATGGAAGCCCAAGCAGGCATACCGTCAAGTAAAATGGCACGAATCACTACCTTGTATAACAAGAGTTTGCTATCCACGCTGAGAACGCTGTTTCGCCTCAGTAGCGCGATGAGACTTAACTTCGCTTTCTTAGCCTTGTTAAGAAAATATTGATCATGGTCGTTCCATTTGAGCTAGAAATCAATCATAACTTCGAGGTACTTATAATTTTCAACCCACTCAAGCTTAATATCACATAGCATGAGGGGCCTTGGAGGATTTTTGCGTTTGCGTGTGATGAACTACATTGGGCACTTGTTAACATTTAGCTGTAAGCGCCACTTAGAGAACCAGCTCTCACACTGGTGTAAAGTTTTCTGCAGACGGCTGATGACGTGGATGAACCCGTGTCCCAAGTCATGATGAACCCATCATCAGCAAACAAGTAAAGATTGCACTTTGCAAACTTAGGAAAGTCGTGGATAAAGAAATTGAACAAGGCAGGCCCCAAGACCGAGCCTTGGTGAACACCAGCATTAACATCGCAAGGGACAGACAAAGAGTCACCAACCTTAACGCGGAAGGTCCTATTTGTCAGAAAGGAGCGAAACAAGGTAATCAGGTCATCAAGGAAGCCAAAAGTAATCATTTAATAAATGAGTCCATCATGCCAGATTTGAACGTCAAGAAAGACCATACCATTAAACATAGAAAGATTGAAAACACCATTCAAATCAGCAACAAGCTTGGTCTGTCCAAGCAACAAGATGGTCTGTCCGCTTGCAATCAACTGGAGAAGCACTAGCATCGGAAGCTATGAGAATGGTGAGAGTGACATTTTTGACATTTTCGTCGATGTCATTGCTGCTGTCTGGACCCTGATATGGAATCTTTTAAAAGTTCCCTAAAAATTTCCAGTCCTGCTTGTAACGAAGATTTACCCTCAGATCGATATTTATCTCCTCGAAATTTAAAGCAACAAGGAGGTGATCAGATGATAAGACATTCACTTTGTAGATGCTGCATGGTTTGAAAAATCCCTTGAGGACAGCCATGTCAAGCACATCACTAACAGGTGAGTGATCACAGCAGTATGTATCTTTAAGGGGGCCGACGATGGAAGTGTCAGTCTTACCTAACATGTATCTATAGAGTACTGAGCCGCTCTGATTTGTGCATCTAGAATTCCAGTGAGGGTGTTTCGCATTTAAATCACCTGCCATAACAACTGGAATGGATCCGGACAAAAGCTCATCGAGGTCACGAGGGTCGAGCTTGTGTCCTGGAGGGTTATATAGGGAAGTAAACTTGACCTCACCAACGTCAACATCTTTAAGGATAATGGATACTGCTTCCATTTTCACGATCTTAGTATGCTCAATGTCTTTTCTGATAACAATAGCTGCAGATCTGCTTTGTTTGAGGTGAGTCTCGCACAAAAAGGCAACGTCGATATTCCAACTTGTGAGGAAATCGTAGAAATCATGACACTTACGAGGGATCCCCCTCGCATTCCAGATAGTGCATCGTAGTTTTCCTTGCTTTAGTACTTTATACAGATGTCTAACCATGATTATTTCCTGCTCTCAACTGGAGTAATCTGTCACTTTCTTTTTGCACATTCATTAAGTTAGCCAGAAACCTCTGAATTTTAGCCAGTTCTTTGTGGTCAACATTTTCCTTACCAATTGAAGCAGAAACAACAGAAGCGAAAGATCTACCTTCAACTTCCTTAGGATTTCTATTCCTTTTGACTTGCGGGTATTTGGGACATTTTGTGTAGCTGCTTGTGTGCTGGAATTCACAGCAAATATATTTATGAGGGTCTTTACCTTTTATATTGGTACAGTCCCTTGATTGATGATCACCTGCGCGAGTCATCCTGAGGATTGGTTCCTTACCTAGTAGGACGAGAAATAAGATTGTGGATTATCATTCTTCTCGTTTACAATTTCTGTTAGTTTTATTCCTATGTGCTTGCTAATGTTTTATTTTCACTGCGCTATTATCATCTTCCATTGGTCCTCATTCTTGTGCTATCCTAGCACATTTTCCCTTGCATAGCCGTTTTTCCGAAGACTACACAGTAGCTCTTTCAGATATAAATTATAACTATTTCGAAATTAAGCAGAATGCATCATCAATTTTTTTTCCGATTATAGGTATAATGAACCAGTCCGTCAAACAGCGTTCCGTCTCACGCTACATTTCGGTTGTAGGACATATTATGTTCAGTGTTTTGGAGGAGGAATAGAACCATTAGCATCTCGACAGCAACGTTTGCTTTTTTTAATCCTAATTGCTTTGTCCTGGAAGTAGTTGGCACTTCTGACGTCTTCACAGAAATCTTCGAGGTCGTACGTTTTGTCAACGTTACGAACAACGTATTTCAGTAGCTTTTCATACTTTAATTGGTGGTGTTGGATTTTAAGAACATCATTCTTTTTGATTCCAGAAACTAGAGTTTTGTGCGTTTCTTCCTCGTGACATTTGACCTTAATGGTGTCTGAATGACCCGTGTGGGCAGTAATTTTATCCAGAGCCAAGTGATTTTTAACCTCGTCTAGAATTTCCTTAATTGGTTTTCCATGATGACGAATAATAATCGGAGGAATGTATATAGCCCCCTTTCCATGGGTGACATTGCTTTGGGATAATCAAGCTTAGCTTTGTTACCTCGTAGGGCCGCAGGACACCATCGTTGATATCGACAGTGGACTGAATGTTGTCTATCCTAACACCACCTTTGTTCCTTTTAGTCTTTTAAACTGTGTCGTTCTGAGTAGGTGCGTCCTTCTAAGGACGGCAAAACCCCGCACCACACTTGCTTCTACCTTGTTAGTCCTCTTGGAGATTCCACCGATGCACTCTCAATAGTAAACCAGGATCAACAACTTTGCACCCGAGCATTCAAAATCACAACGAGAATTCCAAAAAGAAGCTCATCTGCGAGCGGTTAACCCACATCCACGATAGAAACTGTGCATTGAGAATTGGAAGAGAATTAGCTGAGAATTTATAACGAATGAGAACAAATGAGGAAACGACTGGAAAAAATTTACTGATTGTCCAATCGGGACTCCCATTGGATAAGACGGGAATCACCAATGAAGCCCATGTCTGAGTTTATAATAGTTTTTTCATTTTTTGGATGGCTAAGCTTTCAAAAGCGTCCAAAAAGTGTTTTTTATTGATTGATTTAATCAATTTCAAATTTATAGAAGAAAACTCATGACCCGTGTCTGAGGAATGTTTTGCTATGTCCGACTGGTTACATCTCCCGAATCTTGTGTGTCTCATGTGTTCTTTGAATTTTGTTTCCACACTGCGAGAAATCTGCCATTTGTAGACCATAGGGCATTGTCAGCATCTGGCTTCATAAATCCCGGAATTTTGTAGTGTCAGAATCTGGTCCTTGGGATTGAATAATAATTGTTTAATTTGATTGATAATAGTTATTAATTAAAAATACAAATTAAATAAAAAATAAAATATAATAAACAAAAATAATTAATCAAAATCAAAATAAAAAGCTGACGCTTCGGATAGAGACTATCCTTTATCAAAGCAAAAAAGGATAATTCTCTAAAAGCAAATAAAATATGAAAGTTGTACTAACGGACGAGTTTATATATAGTTTGCATGGGGAATAGTAATACGGTATTGGCTGAAAAACAAGAAGAGAACAAATGAGATTAATTAGAAGAACTGTTGGGATAGGACAGGACGGAGGACAAATAGGAAATAATAAGGGGGCGGCGAGAAAAATGCAATAGGATGACACATATGAAATTGAAATTATAAAAAACTTTAGGAATGATTGGGATTGCTAAAGGAAAGGGAGATATTAAAAGATTTTAAAACCAAATCTAGACCTCTAATTAGTAGCTTATTATTGGGTAGTGATATGACTCGTCCTTTATCGTTGGTTCTATTGAAGGTAATGACTTCAGATATGAAATTTCTAAATTTTCTTTTTCTGACCAATCAGTAATGTTCCTGGAACTGTAACCGTTCTTATTAACAATTTTTTGAATATTTGATATTTCTTTCTTAAACATAGAGTGACTAAGCGGGAGATTGACGGCTCTATCTATCATAGAGATGAAAGCAGATAATTTTTGGTTCCAAGGATGGCTTGAATCGCTAAGGATATAATTCAACCCATTAGTGGGTTTACGATATACACCAAATGACAAGGAATTCTAATTTCTGATGTTCTTAATATCAAGAAAAGGAGGCCGCTTATTATTTTCAATTTCGAAAGTGAATTGAATCGTCGGATAGAAACTATTAATGTGTTAAACCAAAGAATTAATATCACAGGCTGTGGTGTCGAAAATTGTGAAAATATCATCCACGTATCGATAACAAGTATCTGGAAAGTAGAACCCGAAAAACTTTATTATGTCCTCAAAATTCATCAAAAAGATTTCAGCTAAAATAGGGCTCAGACAATACCCCATGGGGATACTTCCCACCATTTTGCTGAGACATTCCATGAACACATTTTTAGGAACCTGGTTCTTATATAATATCTTTTTCAAAAAAATCGATGGTCTCAGGAATAGGAATACTGGGAAACAAGGAGATAATATCGAAAGAGATCAATATCTCTCCTTGTTTAATAACCTTATTTTTTAATTTGTTAACTAAATCTGTACTGTTGCTATCTCCGTTGTCGACTTCTAAAAGTAAAGTAATTAGCCAAAAATTTGGAGACCCGTTATGTAGGAGAATCAATATTGGACTCGATGAGCCGGATTTTGTTGCCTGCTTTATGGATCTTTGGTAAAGCATATAATTTAGGTAAGGTAGGATTAGTAATGATAAGTGAAGAGGAGGAGTTCGGAAGAATGAGATTGGGGCAATTCTTAACTTCCTTAATTAATCTACATGTATGTAACGGATTCTTATTCAGAACCTCAAACGGGCCTTCGGAGATCAAATCATCGACTCTAGCGAAGTAATCCGTTTTCTTAAGGATCACTGTGCCATTACCTTTGTCGCTTTTCAAAAAAAAGCAATCTTTCTCAATAAGAGATTTAATAGTTTCCAAATAATTGTTCTCAGTGCCATCTAACTCATAACTGTTCCAATTGTGGGACAAAACCTTTGTGCATTGTTCCCTGATAGAACTTTTTAGACATGTTGGTAGATGTTTTATGCCTCCTTCTCAACTACCGACAATCTGCTGAATATCCTTGTGTTTGTTTTTAACCGCGAATTTTAGTCCCCTGGTTCTAACTCTGAATCGTTAAACCTTATAATACAAACATTTTCAAACAATATATTTAATTAATTGTTAAAATGTTAAAATGTTAATTAAAATATAAATTTTAATATTTATTATAAAAATCAATTTTGAAATTTCTTTAAAAATTTAGAATATTGAAATTTAAATCTGTAATTTTGAGAAATGACAAGCTTAAGCTGTCAAAGAAAAGGCATAGAGCGGGTGCAGTTATGTCTTCATAGAAGTACATCTTCACTGTAAACAGTAAAATACCGCGAAAGTATCGTTGCATGGTTGAGGATCCTTGGCGCGAACAAAGCGATCGAGGTGGTCCCACAGATACTCTATGGGGTATAAATCCGGGGAGTTTCGGGCTACGGAAGTACCATAAACACATCCTCGTACTCTTCCAACCAGGCACGGACACAAGTTAAGCCGTCGGTCCCGTCTGCTACTGTCATCTCGTTGCAGTCGTTAGTTACTGGGATGGCGCAAAACTCCCTCAGAGGAGTAAGTGCCGCTGATTATCGTTCTGCGATAATCTACCCTCCGTATAAGATATGATAAGCCCCTTGGTTCATCTGGGAGGTCAGTTGGTCTAGGTTTGCACGTCTGTCCGTTTGCATGCATCTCCTTTGCCGTCGTTCACCTCTGTCATCAATGGCCCATGGTGATTTTGGGTATTACTGATTTTGGGTATTGCCATTATGCCTTTTACGGTACACTTTCACCACGGCAGCACGCGAACAGTTCACAAAACTAGCCGTTTCTGAAATACTGCTGCCCTTGTCTGAGAAGCCGATGATCATGCCCTTTTTGAGGTCGGATAAATCGCTACGTTTCGCCATCACTCCAACAATTGCCATGTTTTCTACTTCCCTCTGACAACCTTCCTATACCCTCCCACCTCTGATACTGGTACGTACCTTTTGGACGTTACCATTTTCTGCTGATGTTGAACGTACGGGTGGACACATTGTGACTAGACTAGAATTTAGTAGAAACCGGTGTGTACACTTCATAATTTATGTAAAAAGTAATTTTAATTTTTATTACATAAACTTTCCTCTCATTTATAAAATTTTTCTATATTTCCAATATCAAATTTCTTGATAATAAAATAGTCTCTTCTCTTTGTAATTAAACATTTTTTACAATGCTCTTAAAAATAAAAAAAAAACAAGTTATGAATGTCGTCAATGACAAAAAGTTACAAAGAACTTGAGTTTTAAAATAATTATATTTTATAACAGTACAAAGTATCTTTTGAAACCCTGGCACTCACCGTAACTCCAATAATTTATAGCGTTCACTGTAACTGACATCAGTGAGAAATTAACCGTATTAACATACTACGAATGGAATTCGGATGTAAAATTGTATAAAATATACATTTTTCTGTAACAATAATTGGAATATTGATGTAAAATTGTATATATTGTAGCGTGCTAGCAATTGAATCAAATTCCAACACGCCCAGCCTTTATTTAAAGGAAGACGTCCCTCTAAATAATTAACCCTTCCCTTTTGCAAGTTAGGACCGTACCAGAACCACTCAGCAAACACTCATAAAACCCCTTTTACAAATTAACTAAGGGGCGAAATAAGTTTAATTTTAATTAGGTAAAACACAGAAATGACCTTTTAGTGGGCAAAGTATTATTACTTAAATAGCTAACAACCCCTAAATTCCCTGGGAGGAAATAATGCAAAAATAAAACCTTGCTGTAAATATACAAGGATTAATGAGAGAACTAACCAGTTCCAAACAAATATTTTCTTTTATTACAATAAAAGGGTAATGCCAAAAGATTAAAGATTTTTTTTTTCCCAAACGGTTAAAGAGGAGCAGCATTCACCAATCAAAAAGGGTAATTGTAATTGTGAAGACGGTCTAAAGATGAGACGAACAAATCGGGTCGACGAAAT
This sequence comes from Rhysida immarginata, assembly GCA_023313115.1. Classification (NCBI taxonomy): domain Eukaryota; kingdom Metazoa; phylum Arthropoda; class Chilopoda; order Scolopendromorpha; family Scolopendridae; genus Rhysida; species Rhysida immarginata. The sequence continues at coordinate 61,909 of JAHWFO010105251.1, forward strand.
TGTATCCGACGAACAGCAAGGTGTGTTCATAGAAGTAACTTGGTTGTAACGCAGCCTCCGTTTAGGCGAAGGTGAATCTAAGTGAATCCGTTCACGACGCAATCCGAAGCTATAAGTCCTAGGACATCTTGGGGAAAACTAGCCGATTGGGAAGCGGGGCATTACTAATATACATTTGGAAGTGAAAAAAAAATCTAATTTGGAAAAAAAGGAATGATAATGAAACAGTTGGAAACAAGAGAAAAAAATATAAATCAGAATTAAATAAAGGCAAGAAAAAAATTAATCAAGCAAAAAAATACCAGGTACCTCGGGGAACGCAGAGAAGAAAATGAGAAACGCAAGGATACAATTAAAAAATGAAACTTACAAATAAGATAGGAAGTAGACAGGGGGAAGGAACGAGTCGGGGTTAGGTTTCCAGGCTTGATACGGCGGACATGTTTGAGGAGCGGGTTCACATGGAGCGGGGACGAAAACGAATACAGACGGAAAGGAGGTCCTGAAAAAGAATCGACAAAAGATAAGTGATAAAAAAAACAATAACAGAAATACAAAAATCCTCCCATTTCGGTGATTTTCGGTGATAATCATTAAAATTCGGCAATGCTTGCTCCCGAAACACGTCATTTCGGCCACATATTTGCCCAAAACACGTCAATTAAGCCACGTATGTGCCCAAAACAATCAATCCAGCCACGTATAATTCTAAAGAAGGGCTCAATAAATTCTAATAATACAGAAAAAAATAATATAAGCAGAGAATTTCAAAGTTAATGCTTAAAAAGGTTAAGTTCAACGTTCGAAATCATAAGAAACTGCCAACGTCTCATCTATGGCTTGGCGGATTTTGAATCGGACTGCGCATGAAGGAGTCGAAATTCACGATGGAAGTACTTTATTCTTCGGGAAAACCAGCTTGTGACTGCTGCGTGCGGGTCCTTGAACACATGTAGAACGGCGTAACTCAAATCTCGTTCTGTCAAAAGAAACTGGAGAAATAGTTAATACAGTTAATACGAGCGGAGCGGACTTTGGTTAAATTATCAGCCATTAACTCGAATATTCAGAGAGTCGCATGATGACGATGCACGAACGAAAATGTCGACAGATAAACGACAACTGACGATAGCGTGTACTCATGCAATAGCTCATTCACTTAAGCCTTAATTTCCATTTCCTTAGAATCGGCAAAAGTAACTGAAAAATGGTTAACCAACCTGTTGCAAGCTGATCCAAGGCAAACCAGAGTGAAGTTCACTAATGACGTTTCGGCTGTGGAGAGAGGAGAAAACCTAGCTCAATAACCGCAACCATGGAACATCAATATCTCTGAAGACAATCCGAAGCTGGAAGCTCGTCAAAATGGTTAAAACAAACGAAAATTCTCATCGCATAGTAGCGTTCTAATCTGTCCAATTGAGAAGAATAAGCAGACTCGGCGCTAAATTCATTAACCTGGTTGACTTCATCGTCCAAATGTTAAGTCCGATTAGAAGGTTTTTTGGCTATGTATTAATCGGCATCAAGGAATCCGGCTAAGGACAAAAGTAAATCGCCCGGTTCTATCCATAGGACCGGCTTGTCGTGTTGTTGTCCCATCCGAAGCTGACGACCGATTCTCCTCAACTGCCCAAAAAATGAATTTCTTTTCACCACAAAAATCTTGAAGAGGCTCGAGCCACGCAAACTCGAGCTCCAGAAAAATCAAGCGGCAGGCGACGCTCTAAAAAAAAAAAATCTCTCATAACAAAGGGGATTTAACTTAACAATAGCTTACAAGCCAAGATATTTCGGAACGGTAATTTAAACAATTCGTTTAGATAAAAACAGCAATAAGCTTTGTAATTTTACGGAAAAATTGAATAAATAAATATCCCAAAAGTAAATGCCAAATATTTTAAGCTATCTTTACAGAATATTAATATCATCAATCCAGCCCTTCCTTTTTGCAAAATTTTGCAATCAAAGAGCGAAACAATGCAAGGCAGAAGCGTTAAAACTAAATCTTAAGCTTTTGAGCTTTTTCCTTCCCTCTTTTGTTTTATGTCTTAGCCGAGAAAAAATAATTATGCCAAAGTGATTAGAAAAATATAAACTCCAACTAAAGAGTTTTAACAGTTTTAAAAGGTTACACGAATGGCCTGTTAATTTGCAAAACGTTTATTCCGTAAGACTCTTAGTTCAAGCAAAATAAAATTCGGATCAAGTATAGTCGACTGACATATTTCGAACCTGTAATTTAGTTCCCCAAATAGATGAATAATCCAAAATAGTCATAAGGCGACCTGGCCAGGCCAAATGTTGTGAAAAGTACGTATACTTTTCCTTGAAAAAAGGGAACTAGAGGGAAAGAGCGACCGCCTCCATATAAACCCTGGAAAGTAATTTCCTAAACAACGCGACAAGAATGCGTCAAGTGAACCCTTTAACATTATTATTAGGAGGGGGAACACAGTAAACTCCCGTGAACTAAGAAGTACGTGAAGTTTTCCATGACGTAGACCATCGCTTCACGCAATAAACGACCAAATGGTAGAATTTAAAGGCACACGGAACCTAGGAACGTCGATTCGTATCGTCCAGAAGCCCAACCCAAACACTGGAGCGAGAACCGACCGCGTCAAAGCGACCAAACCATGAAGGAAAACGAGATATATACATCAGCATAAGCGACTCAATGCCAGTAAAAAAAAACTTTCGCGCAAAAAAACTGTTGTAAACAATTCAAAAAAAAAAACAAAACCGGTACGCTACAATATATACAGTATAATAGATATAATAACAGAAGTGAGAAAATGCAGGTTATTTTTAGCATTTCACGAACTGTGCAAAGGAATTGTACAATTCATTAAATGGCCAAAATTGTGCGCATTTTGTGAATTGTCCGATTTCACGATCTGCGCGTAACATATACAGGGTGAATACAAAAACGAGCCTCCCCCCTCTGTTATTTTCGTAACCGAAGCAGATATGTCAATTTTTATGAATCCAATGAATGAGAAGTTGTTGATGACCAATCCGATGGTGCATTTTTCATCATCTCAAATAAGCAAATTAGGACAGATTCAAATCCTATCTTAAAAAGCGTAACAGCTACACGAAAAATTCCAATGGAAGACTTGTTCACCATGGAATTCCTAAAAAAACAAAAAAAATTTCAAAAATTCGACGAACAGATCACCAACAATCACATGTTGAATTTATTGGTTACCTCCCTATGCACTTCACAAACACATTTGAATGTTCAACATGCAAATCAATAAATAAGCAGAATAATATTCACTTTCATGAGGAAAAGCAAATTAAAGGCATGTGTCCGCATACAGAAGACGTAACAATTCCAGGATTGCAAGCTACACTGTTCCTCAAATGGTCAATATGATCTTCTGCTTTGGATTGCTGGTGATCCGTTCATCGGGTTTTGGAAATTAGTTTTTGTTTTATTCGGAATTTCATGCTGAACAAGTCTTCAGTTAGAATTTTTCGTGTACCTGTTGCGGTTTTTAGGATAGGATTTAAATGTGTCCGAATTTGCATATTTGGGATGATGAAAAGTGCACCATGGGATAGGCCACCCACAACTTCCTATTCATTGGATTCATCAAAACTGACATATCTGTATTTCAAATTTCCTTGTGGATTAGAGGTTCCCTCCCTTTTTGGGTAATATATGCTTCGGTTACGAAAATAAAAGGGGGAGGGCTCATTATTGTATCCATCCTGTAAATACAGGGTGCGTAAGGTATTTGAGGACACACCTTCGTTTGGTTACTGCTGTACTATAGTAAATTGTATGTCCTATCCGTTTCTGGAAAGCAAAATGGCGGCCCATCAAGTAACAGAAATCATGAAGAGACATGCAGTAATCGCGGCAATAAAGGCAGAGCACAGCGATTTAGAGATATCACGATTTCTATAGGTCGCAAGATCATTCTTCCACAAAGTGCGGAAGGAGTTGACAATGTTTCACCAGTAGCAAAGCGTAAAAAGCATGCCTCACGCTCTGACATCATCAGAACACCTGAATTAATTCAGCAAGTGCAGCAGGCAATCGATGACAATTCCAGAACATCCATGAGGTCACTTGCCAAACAACTCCATGTGTCGGAAAGAACAATCAGAAATGTTGTCCATGAAAACACTCAGAAATGTTGTCCATGATATCACTCACGGTATACAACGGAAGGCCTTACGTGTTTCAGCAAGACTCTGCCCCAGCACACATGTCTCGCATGACACAGGAATGGATGGCCGACAACTTCCATGATCAGGTAATCCCTAACCTTTGGCCTCCTAACTCCCTTGATCTGAATTGAAAGCTGCCATTGTTCGAATAATGACCAATATGAACCATGACCATTTGATTCGCGCATGTCGACGGTTTCGATCTCGCATTGAAGCATTTATAGAAGCTGAAGGCGGATTCATTGAATAGCCATATAACAAGAAGGTTTCTTGTGTATGCTCATGATATGTTTCCATAATAAAGTTATTATCTCGACTTATATCTCTGTTTTCTTTCTTGACGTGAATCTTTCCTCAAATACCTTACGCACCCTGTAATTTTTAAAAAAATATTTATCATCTCAAAAATATTAATATTATTATTATCTTACCACAGAAGCTAATAGTATTAGTGAAAGAAGAATAAGCTTAGCATGGCCCATCCATATTCGCCACTTTCGTTTCTCTTGGACTTCAGCAATGCGAGGAACATCTTCATCAAATCTATTTTGTAAATAATAACATCGTGGAAAAATTCGGTCTTGCGTTTTGTATTAAAGAATGAAGTTTAAAGGGACCTTTCAGCTCCTTTGAGCTGTAAAAAAATGAACAAAGGGTGATAAGACTCTGAAGAAGCTGACGTTTTGGATAAAGGGTATTCTTTGACAAAGCAAAAATTACAGAGGGTTGTTAGGGATCTGTGGTAACAAGCTCGCAGAGTGCCAGATGAGGCAGAAAGCTCCTTTCGCCGCGATCGAGTGTGTTTCATTTGGTAGCCATGCATAGTAGTTGCCCTCAGAAGGCTGTTGCCACGCTTTCCAAAGAATATTCGCGGTCGTCTTTTTCCGAGGGCCCGTTTAAATAGGCCAAATTCAGAGAAATTCATAGGCCATGCATCCGGCGATTTCACGAGTATGTCACTGAATGGAATGGAGCTGGTATGTTCTTGTATTCGTTCCAGGAACGGGCGAGTTGACGCGGAAATGTGACTCGACGCCTTGTCTTGATGCGGCCATTTCTTGTAAACTATTAAGTACTAGCAGAGGACCCGGCGTTGCCCGGGATAATTACGCTCGAGGTAAATAGAACAACCTCAAAAAGCTAAAGAATTCATTGGCCATTCATCACTTTGTGTAGTCTAGCGGTCGCCAATTCTTCTATTTACTTGCTTACCATTTGCTCAATACAGCACGGAGCTAAAGGAGTGCTTCCTCTATCGTCTTTCACTCTTTCTCAATAGTCTGCTAACTCATTATCTCCAGTTACTGGTCATTTTTAAAGATTTTTAAGAAATTGTTAAGTACTAAGAATTCTCTTTTCTAAGAAAAGCCTGAATAACAGGAATTTTATGCATTGTATACTGTATATTGCACAAACTTTGCCTTGCATTGTTGGTCATGAGACATATATTGTTGATCCTTGCAGGGTATGTGAATTGCGTGTTGATACCATTGTATATATTTATTGTTGCAAAACCTTTGCTCATTAATATGCCCTGCCATAACCATGAATATCGATTTTTTATCAATAATTATTATTTTTTCTAAATCTGAGGTAGATAGTAACCTTCCTCATGCTTTAAACTATTATTTAACTTCAACAAGATTTAATATAAACAAAATAAATCATATAAAAAAAACTGACAACAAATTCTATCGTACAAAATCTGTTTAAAAATAGGAAAACTCAAATAATTAAGCCAAACAAAGGCCATTTCTTGTTTGCCTCTGCACCGTCAAACCGTGGATGTTACGAGTAAATTTGGAGGTTAGAACATTGATCTGATAATCATTGTGTAAACTTTAGCCTTTGACGCTATTGCATAAAAGTTAACTTGCCGTTGTAGCTCTATCCCGCCACGATCATGAAATCTTTTGAAAATGTTTCCTTTCATTCACGGTACCATTTTCTGAAGTCCTTAGAACCCTTTCAAGGATAAAAAAAAATGGCTCGTCTCTGTTGTAGTCTCTTAAATATATAAATATCCGTCTCATCTACTGTAGTCATGTATTTCAACTTTTCATCAGCAAGGTATCGTTCATACCATATTGTTCCATGGCTCGTGGTTCTTATTTCGCTTCTCTGATTGTAAATCACGGTTGATAATTGTGTTTACCGTGTACACAGCTGTCCCTACTTTCTACACAATGGCCTGATGTTTTTGTGGTTTACATCCGGTTACGAACTTTCCTGACGACGTCAGGAGTACAGTTAGTGAATGGTCTCGAATTGACTTGCTCTTTTTACTTTTAGGAATGGCGCTGCTTTTGGTTTTGCCAATGTATTTTAGTACACTTGATATATCTTTTTTGAAAACTACGAAGCCTCGCTCTTTGCAAGCTTTCATAATTTCGTTATAGCAGAATTTGACATCGGAAAGAGCTGTTATGTAGCCGTGTTATAATGTCAGTTTTCTATGGCATAACTCAATGCTTTTAGTTCGCTGTTCGAATACTAACTATTTTAATACCTGCCATAACAATATTCTACCTGGTAACTCAGGTGAAGTGAACGAGCGCGCCACATTTATATATCCCAATTGTTACCATAGATCCCTAACAAACAAAGCCATGGCATTACGTCACTTCTATTGTTGAAACGTCACGAAAACCCTTGGAATATTTTGATATGTGAATTTTGCATTTTAGATAAACAAGTAATTACAGTATAATAAAACACATTACTGTCAAACAAGGGTCATTTACTTTTTAGTAAATCATTTTATTGTAAATTTTAAATACCTTTATTTTGTTTTTAAATTTCTTTTGGCATGACATCACAAAATCCATCCGTTTTCATGATGTCACAAAAACAGTGCCAAGGCTTGTTTAGATCGCATCGGCTTCGTAATAACCCACTGAAAAAGCGATAATAGAGGCATTAGAAGACGTCTTAGTATATACACAGACAAATGGCGTGAGAGGTATTGGCTAGGGAGTAGAGAAGAGAACCAGTGGGAAGTCCAGAAATGAAAGAGCAGACGTGCTGGGATAGTACAAAGATGATAAAAGGACGAAGAAAGTGCATTAGGAAAAAGTATGACACATAAGAATAGAAATGAAAAAATTGACAGAAATAACAAAAGAAAATAAGAAAAGTAAGTAAAAATTATTAGAACTGAACAACAAAAATGGAGAAAAAAGGAATAAAAAAATTAGTAAAAGCTGAACATTAAGAAAGAAGACAAACTGGAGAATTGGATTAGATAGATGGGGGGGGGGGGGGGGGCAAAAATGTATAGACGGAAAGACAATGGCAGAGAAAGGAACGCTGCAGAACAGGGAAGATCTGGATCGAGAGGGGAAAGGTGCAAAGGTGTATTAGCTAAGGTAATGCTAGCATGTCTGCTGTTTCATCTCCAGGCTTCCCATTGGTTCCCTTCTGTTTTCCCTAGACAATATCTTCTTTCCCTTTCCCCTATTTTGTCTATGTGTAAGATGTCTCTTCTAATGCCTTAATTATCACTTTAACTTTTGCTTTCTCAAAGGTTAGTCTTTATCCGAAACATCGTGTACCAACCTTCTTTTCAATTTTTGTTTTATTCCATTGTTCTGTGTTTCGTCCTACTTTTCTTCTATCTTCGTCATTTGTTCTGTACATTAAGAAACATGTCAAACTCTTCATTTAACCTGAAGAAGCCGGGAACAGATAACGAAACTGGTTGGAAAGATTATTTACGTCATCAGGTATTGCAAGGTTTCATTAAACTTCATAAATATGCTGCTTACAAAAATTAGGGGATATTTCAAAATGAATATAAAGCGATAAAAAGAAGCATTTGATTTTTGTTTATTAAACAAGAACATCAGAAAAGCAAATGACAATTTAAAGAAAGTTGTCCGATTATGCAAATGAGATGCAAAACCAGTCTTTCATTTCATTGGTAAAAATAAGCAATTAAAAGGTTGAAAGTACTGGAGTATCTGCACTTTCCCGTATTATCAAATACACATCCAGCAATATCCTTGCTTTTGCAACATGATTTGCTCGAATCCGAAACCTGGAGAGCCATCGACGTCTTGAAGCTGGCCAAACATAAACCACATTGGTAGCATGTCAATGCGTGATTAACAGACTGTAGAATCTCTTTCAAGAGATGGCACCGTTCGAAGGAGACGAGAGCAGGGTTTGCCCAACTGCTACAGCAGCAAGAGATGACTGCTTCTTGATGTTCTTGGCAAGAAAACTGCGGGGACAGTTTCTTGCTGCCAATGGACAACGGATATGCACCTAGAGCATATGAAATCGGCTCCATTGTGTTGGACGATATGCCCGACGACCAATGATATAAATTCCTTATGCGCTGAACACCGTAGGATGCTCATAAGGTGGGTTGACGGGCATCATCATTGGTTTCGTGAAAAATAGTCAATTGTCCTTCTCTCTGAGGAGTCAAGATTCAGTCTGCAACCTGACAATCATCGCGACCTGACTTGATGTACGAGAAAAATGGGAGAATCTTGATTTCGTGTGAGAAAGGGACTCATTCGGTGCGGACGGAATCATGGTGTGAGCTGGCGAAAAGTAATTTTTTCGCTCGGCCACTTTAAGAAACAATGTTCATTTGCGTGATAAATGTCAAGTCTTTCACAGTTAAATAGTTTAAGCCTAACTAATACACTAATAATAGGCTTAATAAACTTAGAATACCGTATAACTAATTTGGTCCATTTTTTTCTCACTGTTATCTCTACCGTGATACTTGACATAATGATTGTCGTTGATATAATTATTTTAGTACATTTTATTTTGAGTAATTGATAAAATTTTTAATTACATCGCCATTTACTTACTGATTTAAAATCAGGATCATTTGTGTTTATTCATAACTATAAAGGACGGATATAGAAGAAAAGAAGGACGAGTACAAAAACCTGAAAAAAAAAACCAAACTGGTCACATAGTGGTAAGACCCTGAAAACAGCTGATGTTTCGGATAGTCTCTATCCGGAATGTCAGCTGTTTTCAGGGTCTTACACACTTTGTCCAATTTTCATTTTTATTATAAAGAGATCAAAAATTATAATAGAGAGAAAACTGTATTCTGTATTAATCTAAATATTCGATTTGTATTGAATCAAATCTTCTCTACAATTGGTCATGTTAAATTGATTTTTTCACTCCGTTTACTTCCAACACTGGATAAAACTATGGAATATTTTAACTTTATACGTAAGGTGTGTATCGAAATTCATAGGACAAAATTATAGTTGGCGCTATGATTACGCAGCAGCACCTGCATGCATAATGAATGCGCGTAATGGTCATTCCTTATTTACATTAACTGTGTTGATATGAACAGGTTACCTAAGAAACATGAATAAGGACTAATGAGGTCATATCTGACTATTTCCACCTGCATAAACATAACAGGAAGGTCACTGTTCACGAGTTTGTGAAACCAGGTGTGCATCGAAATAAGATCCATCGAGTGATAAATAACATACATCATCCTCGAAGGGACAGACCAAAGCTGGGACGATTAAGCTCTGCCATGACAACAGCAGTAGTGGCCGAAGTGAAGCGTCTGTTTTCAAACCACCCCAATATGTCAGTTTCAGGTGCTGCAGACATTCTGAAGTTCAGTGCATCAGCCGTTCAACGTATTCAAAGTCAGTACAGCCCATCTGCAACTCCACAAATCCGTCCAATACAGCGCTTCTGGGCATTGTGTAAGAGAGAGCTTCGAAGGCGCAAACTTGTCCCTAAAAATCTGACGCAATTTCGGAGGAACTGGACTAGAGTGAGCAAATGTTTTGCACAAAATTCGGAAGAAGCTCTGTTTGACCAATTCCGAAAGAAGTTGCTTACTCCCTCTAACGAAGGACCTTACGCAGTTGTGCTGCAGTCACTTCTGTTCCATTTGCATTGTAGTTTCGATTTAAATATTGGATTATGAGAATTCTTTGCATTTTGTGTTTTTACTATTATCGTTGATATAATTGTAAACGATTATATCAACTACTTACAATTTTGTCCTATTAATTTCGATACACACGTTATAGATTAATTTAATATTACCTTTTCTCTTGATATCCAAACGACCGTTTCCTTGGTCGAGAAGAGGCGGGAGTGGAGAGTAGAGGAGTCTTTTCAGTCGCTTGCCCTTCTTCAATCGTATATCCATTTGACTGACAATAAGGCATGAACCCATCTGCAATACCCAATGTAAAAATTTTTTGAAATAATGTCTTCACTAAGCACAAAAAAAAAGATCCTAGTTGTCAATATCGCATACTTTGAAAGCAATTTTATATATACAAGCAAAAAATTTTCTAAGAATGCATTATGTAAAAATCATATATACAGTGAGTTCCAAAAAGATAGGTCCACCTAATTAAAGTAGCCTCCAAAACAAAAATATACTTAATCACAAAACAACTGGTATAAATTCAAATCTCTACTCTTTGTAGTACAAAATACAATTAAAAAATTCAAATAAAATCTAACAATTTTTAAGTTAAAACAAAATGATAGGTCCACCATTTTTGGAGATCACTTTAAAAATGCGAACAGGCATTGACTGAATTAGTTTTTGCAGATACTTGATTCTAATTTTTTCCCAATTAGCAACAATTGCAGTCTTCAAAGCATCAATTGAATCGTACTGCTTGCCTCCACTATAAACTCGACGTGCAAGTTTTCTATAAACTCCCCCACAAGTTTTCTATGGGGTTAAAATCCGGGCTACAGGCAGGCCAATCTAAAAGTTGAACCCCATTTGCTAAAGTCCACTCTATT
>JAHWFO010105251.1:72886-132448 GCA_023313115.1 Rhysida immarginata
TTTGGTAGTCTGTAGCTCGCATTCTACCTGACAGAAAAGCCACATTGGTTTGCCATTCCATCCGAAGGCTTCCCAGATCATTATTCCTCCTCCTCCACACTACTGTTTGGAGAATAACTTTTCTTCCTTCCTGAGGTCATGCCACTAATAGGCAAGATCATCAGGGCCATTGAGGTTGAATTTTTTCTCATCACTCCAAACAACACGCTTCCATTCATCAGTCCACGCCATCATTTCCTTTGCCCAGAACAATCTTTGCCCAGCAGTGTGTAGGAGGAGGAATAATGATCTGGGGAGCCTTCGGATGGAATGGCAAAACCAATGTGGCTTTTCTGTCAGGTAGAATGCGAGCTACAGACTACCAAACAATGATGGAAACCCATTTGCTCCCATTTGGTGAGGCTCTGGGAGGTGCTTCTTGGATTTACCAACAAGACAATGCACCAATACACAAGACTAAATCAACAATAGAGTGGACTTTAGCAAATGGGGTTCAACTTTTAGATTGGCCTGCCTGTAGCTCGGATTTTAACCCCATAGAAAACTTGTGGGGGAGTTTATAGAAAACTTGCACGTGGAGTTTATAGTGGAGGCAAGCAGTACGATTCAATTGATGCTTTGAAGACTGCAATTGTTGCTAATTGGGAAAAAATTAGTCAATGCCAGATCGCATTTTTAAAGTGATCTCCAAAAATGGTGGGAAAACCAATTATTGAGAAATTGTATTTTATACTACAAAGAGTGTAAATTTGCATTTGTATCAGTTGTTTTGTGATTAAATATATTTTTGTTTTGGAGGTTACTTTAATTAGACGGACCTATCTTTTTGGAACTCACTGTATATAAAGAAGAATGTTTGTTTGTGGGTTTGTTTGCTTGTGGGTTGTTTGTGTGTTTGTTTGTGTGTTTGTTTGTTTCTTATACAAATCTACTGTTTCATTCCGATCTTGATGAATTTTTCACACTTCAACTTTAAATCAAGAAGAAAGTCACTGTCTACCTCAGATTTCGAAAAATAAAAATAATCGATATTCGTAATGATGGCAGGGCAAATTAGAAAGAGATATCTCATGACCAACAATGCAAGGCAAAGTTTGTGCTTTATAAATAAGGTTCAGTTTGTAACAATGCTAGAATCCCTGCTATTCGGCTTTTCTTAGAACTGATAGCTATTAGAACTTAACAGTTTCTTGAAAATCTCTAAAAATGAGCACTAAACTGAGATAATGAAAAGTTTGCAGGCTATTGAGGAACAGTGGAAGGGCGACAGAGGAAGCCGTCCTTTCCTTCCGTGCTGTATTGGTTTCGCCAGCACATAGCTGCAACCGAGCAAGTGGTGAGCGTGTCAACAGAAGAAACGGCAACTTGTAGATCATTTTCATTAAGCAAATTTGTTTATACCCAAAGTCAATTTCTCAGGACAACCTTTAAACCAATGAAATGAGTTTTAATGAATATAATAATCATTTAATCTCTGTACTATGTTTTCCAAGTGTAGAATATATAAAAAATTTTATTAGTGACATCTTCACATGCCAACTCAAATCTCAGATGATACAGAGAGTGAATTAATTAATCCAGAATTTCCATCATATTCTTCCCAAAGCAAAAAAGTTTGGTTGACATTAGTGACTTCTCTACTTTGAAGTTGAAATTTTCACAGAAAAATTTTAATTGAGCCATCTGAAGCTAATAAAAATTCTGATGAAGATTTTTCAAACATAGACGTGGGTGGTCGGCAATTGCGAAATAAAGTAGAAATAGTTGTGTCAAATATACATACAACGAAGAATTTGGCGGTTATTCATGTCAAGTAAGATGAAATGGGAAAAAATCATAAAAGATAACAAGAAAAGCAAAGTTATTTAAAAAAAAAAAAAAAGAAAAAAAGAATTTTCCAGATTTTCTCTGTATTTTGCCAGAATCTAATTATTTCAATTATGCACTTGTTACTCTCATCCAAATATTTGAAAATTTCTTAAGTCAAGAAATTATAATTCTAATTATAGAAGAATCATCAATATATACTCTGCCGAAAGACGGTATGAATCAGATTTAGTTCAGAAGAATTATATATACATTTTTCGCCAAACTCTATTTATCCGGTTATAATTTACTTCTCAGCACACGTTAAGAATCATATTCTGATCTCAGAAACGAATTAGAAATAAATGCTATGAGAAGGGATAGCTTCTTAGATATATGCAAATGTATACACTTATTGAAGACACCAAAATAGATCAGTCTGACAAAAGTCATTTGATACATGATATTGTAAACAGCCATAAATATGTCTTCAGGATCCGGAAATCCTTCAATTTCAAAATTTAGCATTATTCAGCTAGAATATGTGATGATATACGTTTAGATGGTAAAAATTATTTACTGTCTTCAAGAATATTAAGCGACTCCCATAGCTGCTCCAAAATGCACAATAGAAATATAGGAGTTTTGCATGGACTGGTTTGTTCCATTTCTTGCAAAATGGTATTTATCTTTATTGATATTATTTTAAATTAGTAGAAAATATACTATTTTAGCATATGTTCAAAATACTAGTCAAAATTTAAAGGAAATATTTTTTAAAATAAATTTAGCAATTATTTCATCAATTGTCGGGTCGCAACATTTTGCTCTCAAAAGCGATGTCAAATATATATATATATATATTTAATGATGGTTTTCTTCATTCATTTAAACATAATTGAACATACAGTTAAGTTAAAAAAATACAAAGGGTTAATGTTAATGTTGAACATGTGTAGAAAATTGAATATACAGTACTTCAAACAATAACATGAGTTTAAGATTAATTTTTTTCTAATTACAACTTACAATTTGGCACTTTATATTTTTCGCCTTTCTTTATCTTTACCTTTTAATGTACAGCAAAAAATTCATTCCTTACAAAAACAATGAATTTATTTCTTAAACTTATTTTAAATCAAAATATCCTCCAAAAATTAAATAATACTTCATAAGGATAAAAAATTAACAAAGCTATCCTTTCAAAATATTTTCTTTGATAAAAGATATTAAAATTCCAGGAAAAAATGTGTAGCCCCTTCAGACACAGACCTTAAATTCGATTGTAAAAATTTTGTTTTTACATTTATTATATTGATACTGTTACATTAAACATAACCAGCAGTTTTTTATTTATTAACATTTTTTATTATCTTTTTACATGTACGGCTATATTTGCTACCGAAATATACATATTTATTAGAGAATCAACAGATTTTATTCATGTCATTTATTTAGTACGAAATTTTACAAAACATAAAAAAATACCGCACTTTTGACAAGGTAAACGTCCAAGATACAAGTTGGAAACATATGTTGCCAAGGTGACTGAAGGGGTTAAGAACCCAATTAAAGATGTTTTGCATTAAACTGCTATGGCATTTTAGTCTGTGCTCCCACTGTATCGCTAAGGCGCTGCAATCGTTTTGATAACTCATCCTGTTTCCCTTCGCTTAGCATTGATTGTCCCATTTATGTAATCGTTAATTCTGTCCATTCTGTTACTCTGTGGTGTTAGAGTTAACGGCAGTTTGAACCTGCATATTTCCGACTCCATTTCAGTCGAGAATACAATGAACATGGCTAGCGGACGATCAATGGCGGACAACCAGGAGTAGTTGTTTTGACTTGTGATGACGTCATAACCACCGACCAATTGGATTGCAGCAGCAGATGCAGAAGTTTGCTGTGACGCTTTTTATCGTGAAACGAGAAGCGTTTGCGGCTATCTCCAACTATCTGCTGCTTTTGAAAGCGGATCCGCGAAGTTCGCGGTGCCGCGTCCGCCGTCGCTAGCTTTATAAGGTACGTTCACAAAGACGCGGTACACGCGGATACGTGCAGAAGCGGCAGAGCGGTAGCCAATCAGATTCGTTCCGCGTCTGCCGCTTCTAAGCCGGATCTGAGATCGTTTGGAGTCAACTTTTTCCTATGCGGTATATGCGGCGAGAGCGGCAAGGTTGTCACGTAAATTCTTTCTACCAATCAGCGGTAATCTTCTTGAGAGCGCCAAAATGGAAGCATTGGAAGGAGTGGGAAGTGCTCTGACGCTGAAATAAAGCTAATTAATAGAAGAATATCTTCATCTACATCCGATGAAATAATATTTTTCAGAAATATTCCGACACCTAATAAAACAACAAACACGTCCATCATAAAAATTTGCCAGTAATGGAGACCGATTGTTTACTTTTAACAGGAAGTACTTGTTCTGTGCACGCACTGCCCCTAGTGGCAGTATTTTGAAACGTCATGCGGAAAGCTTGAATTGCCGCGTGTTTGTGAACAGGAGAGGGATTGACGCAACGCATCGCAGCTGCTTGCTTCCGCATGTAACGCGTTTTTGTGAATGTACCTTTATTTGTGAAACCCGCTTAAGCGTGAGAGTTTCACTTTTCATTGTTGCAAACCGCGTAGACATATCATTTACCCCTATTGGCCATTATCCCGTTCTCCCTACCATCAGCATCTAATACACTATTCACAAGCATGTCCTTATTCATACACTTGCTCTAGCACATCTCTCAAACATGCTCAAACAATATCATTCGCCGACTCATGCTATCGAATACATTTAATGATTCATAATATTTCACATTTAAATTATGCTTAAACTTTTAAAGTTCGCTTGCGATAATAATGATAGCTTGCTCATTCTCAACTGGTTGTTTCTTGCCTTATCTTTAAATCCAAACACAACAGACTTTCAGTGCCTCCTAAACGTTTGGATCAATTGAAAAAACACCAAGAATAAAACATTTCTCAAAAAGGTATACAATCTGAAAATACCATTAAAAATTAGGGGTTTCCATTGCACATTTCAAGGTTGACTTCCAAATGGCGTCGGTTATGTGTTTTTCTTTCGGAAATGGAATACACGTAAAAACCCCTCACATAAAAGTACAATATTTCTTCCTTTGAAAGTATTCTGTCAGATTTATATTATTGGTTCATTTTAGGCGAGACACTCTGTATAATGCCCCTAAAATGACTTCATCGCCTAATAATGTTGAGAAATTTATATCGAAATGAGCATATGGATTACAAAATCTTTAATTTCTTCAGTGTCGAGGTTCATCAAATACACTACTGGGTTTCAGTAAGTTTAGTAACTGCTTAATTATTCTCCAATTCACATAGCACTCCGACAAAATCTACCCTATGTTCATTTTTAATAGATCGTCGCATTAAGTGAAATAAAAGTTAGCTCCGAAAAATATATTCGATAATCGAAATATGTTTCAAGAATGGTTACGAAAAGAAATAAAACTGAAACTAAAATTTTTTTAAGATTGAATTCCGTTCCTATCTTTAATTTGCTCTTCAATTATTTAATAACAGGGCGACCCAAAAATAACTTACTCACTTTGAAAGTTGTAATAATGATCAGATTAGAATGAGATTTTAATATGTTCATATTAGGAAACTGTTAAATGGAAACTGAAGATAAGATAATGATATTATCAGGAAAAATGGAAGGAAAAATTCCAGGGCCTGGATTCGAAACAGTATCCACGAGTATCACGCTCGTTGCCTCCAGCAAGTAGGCCATCGTGAACACGGTACAGCAAAGTAACAAATAGCTGGTGATTACGGCAATAAATAGTCTGCTTTTTAGAAATCTCCATAACCAATAGTCACAGGGAATACGGTCTGGGAATCGAGGTGGCCACGGAATTGGAGCATTTGGTCCAATCAATCTGTCTTCAGTAAAACAGAAGGCAAGAATAATTTTCCAGGAATGGTTATGTGTGGCGGCGCGCCATCATGTTGTAATGCTACGTTTTCCAATATGCTTCGTTGCCTGATGTAAGGAATAACATGATCCTGTAAAATAAAAACTATTTAAACTAATTTGCATATTTCATGTTCGGAAACATTTCCGCATTATGCCAATATGAATATGTTAAAATATTATCCTAATCTGTACATTAATAAAAACCGTTATCAGCTCTCAAAGTGGATAAGTTATTTTTGGGCCACCCTACATTTATTTACAGGGTGGGTCATAAGTTTCCATAAATAGGTAAAAAATAAAACATATCTTTTTAAGATATTTGAAACATGAAAAATATATTACACGTTAATTAAATTGAAATAATTATAAAAATATTTTCATTATGTAGTCATCTCATTGTAAAAGTTTCATACACATTAGGGTTCATATAACTTTAAATATACACATATACAGAGGGCTACCTTTTTGATCTAAATTGGAAATGTTCGAATTAAGTTTATCGTTCGATTAAATCTGTATCTCATCAAAATCGATTGAAGCTTTAACATTGCTCAGCTCTACACAAGCATTGGCTTCGCCTTTAAGAACTTCCACTCTCGACTCCTAATCAAATTTAATGGGTAACTTCCTATTTTCATTTAATTAACGATGCGGTCGAAACTAAAAGAGCGGTTGAATCTTACTCGATGTGACCCTTACAACAGTGTTTTCCATCCTGTTCCTAATAGGGGTTAAAATTAAAAATTTTGTAAAATTTCACTTGGACTCCCTAATTTAAGGTCATCCATTTGCTAACTCGAAAACTATTATAGATAGAGAAAACTTTCCAATTGTTACCCTGTAGAGCAACACCACATTAGTCTAAAAACAATTTTTAATCACCCCCTTCCCCTTGAAAGATTTTGAGAAAATGGGCGAGAAAGAGTCAGCAAATGGACGCCTAAAATTTGGAGGTCAAAGTCAAATTTGAGTGCAGCAATGAATCACCACCCCCTATTACCTATAAATCACACTCATTAGATCTCGCCTACCTGACAGCTTTGAGTAATCTGCCATGTTACCAGACTTTTTGGACACTGTATATTTAATAATGTATAATTTATTGTTTTGTTTGAGTACTAATATTTTATTACACATTAGCTAATATCCACGGCGTTGTCGAGTCCTTGTTTGATTAAATTTTGCAAATTTGAATATGAAAATACAGTAAACAAAGAAAGCTCACAATTAATACAGTAAAAAATCATGGCTATTTATGGCCCTCTAATAATTCTACCTAGCTTCGCTCGTATTGGAATGCTGTGTAGAGCCGAGTGAGTTTTACGTAGTGAGGGTGTGTAGAATAATGTATGTGGTTTCGTAAATGGGAGGAAATAGAATAAAATTGAAACAATGCTCTGATCTTACGTTTCTTCATCCCTGGCTGTGGCTGTAGTTCTTCTATTTCCTTCCACATAATGCACTTACTCCAAACCCCAACCGCCAATGCAGCTACATCAACCCTGTTGTTGGCTAATTCGTCAAAAATCCCACGATTTCAAAAACGGCTCTGAAGTCTTGTCTTTTGTCGCGTGTTCAACTCCTCTTCATCAGTTTTTCGATAGGCGGCCTCAATTTCTTCCATGAAGCTTGCTTTTTCTCTTCTTGGGTGGCAGTCGATGTGCTTGATCAGTTGTCTCAGTGTGCTCTGCAATTCCAAGAATCTGAGTGGGGTTATTCTTTACTTGGTAGTCTGTTGTTTAATTCGGACACGGCCCTCGATCTTTTGAAGCAAAACTTTAGCCTTCATCACTTAGGTGGTCTAGCAATCGCCGCTTCTTCCGTTGATACGCTTAAATCTTCGACAGCCGCCTGGAAACTTCGATGCCACTGGGTCACTCACCACTTGCTCAGTTGCAGCAGTGCGCTGGCGAAAATGATACAACGCCTACGGAAGGGATAATGGCGTGAGCTCTCCCGTCACGTATAGTTGGCGTAATTTCATCTTTAAATGTACTATTAGACTCGAATCCATGTCTTAATACGGTCAAATGTCAATTAAGCTTACCGTCTTGTAAGTTTTTACAAAATGAGTATATTCTTCTACATCCCGCATACTGCATGCATTTTGGCCAGAATAAACGTTTAATAAAAATATAAGTCATTAATTATTTGAAACGAGATAATTTAATCGACATTGTAAAAATTCTTTACATTCAAACTTTTATATATTGAAACTTTTGGAAAACAAAATGCCTGATTAAAGGATTATTTCGAGAAAATAATTTATGTATTTTATACTTTTTGTTATAATATTCAGAGTCGAACTAATCCTCAGGATTCAAAATCTTGCGTGCCCCATACTCAATATCATACTAAGATAAGCTAACCCCACTCATAGGTTCTATCTTCTCGAATACTTATATTAACATTCGCTCTCACCCTGATTGCGGTCACCTCCTCTCTATGATTTACAATTTGGAGAGGACTAGAGTTAAATTTAATATCAATAATTCATATTCTTAGCCTTTAATTCTATAGAGCGTCATCAGTAAACAATAACAAACGCCTGTTTCTGAAAACCGTGGACAGAGGGCGCAGTTTGTGCGGGGCAAAACGCCATCTTGATTAAAATGTGTTAAGATTTCTATGTTTTTACCAAAGTTTTATGTTTTAAACCGTGTTTTCGATTTAATAATTACACCAATTTAATAATGGTGAGAACGGACGTACGGTGCATTGTTACAATCGGGCCAAAAAAAAATTCTGAATTTTCTTTCCACCGGTTTCCAGCCGATTCTGATCGCCATACAAAATGGATATACGCCGTGAATAGAAAAGATTAGAAACCAACCCAATATTCTTTTCTATGTGAACAGCATTTTGTTAAGGGTAAATTCAAGAATTTCTTCAGGAGATTTCTTGTACTGTTATATAATATATTTTAACAAATATTTGCGATAACAAGTTCGTTAAATAAAATATTCTACCCGATAATAATTTCGATTTTTCATCATTTTCAAGAATCAAGAATTTTTCAGAGTTGTTCATTATATTCAATAATAAAATGTGATGATGTAAAGTTATCGCTAAAGTTACATTGTTGTGATATTTATTTTAAAATGTCTTTAAGCTGTTGTATTCATGTGCCAGATTGTAAGTCTGTTTGAGTATTTAACATGCATGATTTATTTTCAAACGCCTTTGATAATAGTGAAATTTACAAATTAAACTACAACAGATGTGACAATTTGGGTAGACAATTTAACGTATAGAGAACATATTAATTCCATAAAATATACAAATAATAATCAAAATTTACTAATCATATCATTCACACAGGTCGTAAGTTTAGCAAAATTGATGAAACCATGGAAATTCTAATCTAATCCAAAGACAATAATAAACATAATAGCTCGGAAAAAATGGAAATTTTTAAGGCTAGACAAGGAAATAAATCATGCATATTAAATACTTCTGCAGTAATGAAAATTCCCGCAGATTCAATGAGGTAGTTGTAAACTCTCCGTACTCTACATAAGCCCAAAGTGAAATGAATTTTCTAGTCCACTCTTTCCTTCATTGCGTAAGGGTCTTTAATATACATTCCTTCGCCAATTATGAGTTTTTTAATGTATCTTGTCCTTGAGGGATAATCTAATTGCTTTGCATAATTAGACAACGCAAATTTATATGTTGATATCCATGAATGTTGTATCTCAATGCAAGCAAACCCTGCATTCTCAGCCATGGCTTGCCTCGCTATATGGCGGCTTGGGCAGTGTGACATCAGTGTGACGTCATGAGATTATGCTCCATAGAGACTGTTTCTCAATAGTCTGCTAACTCTCCATTATCTCTCAGTTACTGCTCATTTTTAAAGTGTATCAAGAAAATGTTAAGTTCTAATAACTATCAATTCTAAGAAAAGCCCAAACAACAGGAATTCTATGCATTGTTATAAATTCCATTTTCTTCTATAATTCGCAGGGATGGAATGACATCTTCACTGAATATGTTAGGGCCGGTTCTACCAACCTCGGATAAATCCTCAGCTATCAAAGGTTTAAACTTATACCGGGTATAACACTTCAGTTGCATTCTACCATATGTTTTTATTCTTGGGAAAACATTATCGACGTTATAGTGCACAACAATATAAGGCGCACCATGATTGGTCATTTTGATATTTAGTGCTTCCCTCTACCGTGAAAAAAACGAAAGTATTCATATTCCAGTCAGTGTTGGTGTTGAAACGCGGCAGGGCAGAAAAAACAAACGCGAAAAAGAAATACAGAGAGTTGAGTACGTTACAACTAAATGATTTATTTATGCAAATTCTCTCGCCACGTGGTTGACAGGGCTACGCGGTCGTGAGGAGTTATAAAAGGGACATCGCTTCATAAATCTTAATCGTTGTACAAACTGTAGCTGCGAGAATGCTGCCAGAAATCGATAGAAATTGGAAAGGATATATAAATGCACTCCGACGCGAAATGCTCCTATTCCATGATTATAAAACAATGCAAACCCAGGGATCTCACCATTTGGAAGGCAGGAATCTATAACATGCTAAATAAACACAGAAAAACCTCAATACCAGCAACGTTGGAAGAATCTGGACCCTCAAGACAACGACCCACTCCAGGCAGAAAACCGGAGGTTGTAGCCAAAGTCAAGCGTCTTATCTCTGCAGAAAATCCCAAAACTCAAAGCGCTGTCGCAAATAAGGTAGTGGTATCACAGTCAACGGTACGCAACATAATCCACAAAAATCTCCGACTGGTTAAGCGTCCGAAACCTGGTATGGGTGCATCAGGATAAAGCTGCGAGTCATACGTCCAAGTGAACGGTCGCTAATTTGCGAACACTGGAATGCATCATTCAATTCCGTTTGAAGACATACCCTTGAAATCTCCAGACGCATCCCCCATGGATTATTGCGGCTTTGTACTGCTAAAATGCGCCCTTGGAAGTAGACGAACCCGTACATTGGACGGTCTATGGTAAGCCTGTGCATAGATCGACCTAAATTCTCTGCGGCGAATTCTTATTGAATGGAAACTGCGATGCACAGCCATAGTTCGACACAGTGGGCACCAGATAGAACATCATCGAACATGGCGGCGGGGTTTCTCATGGACTTCTGACACTTGCAAATCGTTTAGTTGTACCGTGCTCTTATGACACCTCTTAAGGAAAATGGATCAGCCTTCCAGTGACATCCAAACAATGGAAAAGGACAAAGTGGTATAAAAGGGATTCATTGGATCACAAGTTGCAGTAAGCAGCAGAAGTGGACTGAATATGGGTAAATCTCAGGATTAAACAGACTTTGAACGAGACATGATCGTTGGAGCTCGACGGGCGCAGTTGAACATTTCGCAAACCGCGAACCTCCCGTGTTTTCCCGTGCAATAGTGTAAAGGGTGTTCCGTCAATGGCAGTTATACCAAAAAACAACCTCCAAGAAAACATAACTCCGGAGGAAACAGGGCCGTGGATGAACGAGTCCAACGGCGACTGTCACGAATCATCCAGAGTAACAGGATCGGAACAGCCCAACAAGTTGCAGCGCAGTTCAATGAGGAAGCATCCCAAACCATTTCGGAACACAGGTGCGGCGCACCTTGCACCGAACTAGGTTTAACAACAGGCGGCCAGACGGGTATCGCCACTGGACACTGGATGAGTAGAATAAGGTCGCCTGGTCAGACGAATCGCGGTTCCTACTTCATCTTGCGGACGGCAGACTGCTAATCTGGCGAAGACAGCACAAAGCCATGGACACATCCTGTCAGCAGACAACTGTACAGGCGAGTGTAGGAGGAGTGCTGGTCTGGGGTGTCTTCTCTTGGGACACACTGGATCCTCTGATATCCGTAGACACATCCCTGAATGCGGCTCATTATCTGAACATTGTTGCCGATCAGGTGCACCCGTTCATAATGACTGTGTTCCCTGGTGGTGACGGACAGTTTCAGCAGGACAATGCTTCCTGTCACCGTGCTCGAATGGTCTTGGACAATGGTCCGAGGAACATAACGCGGACTTCCACCTGCTTCAGTGGCCAGCTCGGTCGCCCGATCTCAACCCGACCGTCCAACCTGCACCAATTACGGGAAGCTGTGATGTCAGCCTGGGCTGCTATTCCTCCGCAACGGTTACAACATGTTGCTGAATCCATGCCGGCACGTATTCAGGTAGTTTTCGCCACTAAAGGAAGCACAGCACGCAATTAGCGGGATGTCTCTAATAAATTGGTCGTTCAGTGTATATTGCACAAAATTGCCTTACATCGTTGGTCATTAGATATACACGGTGAATACAAAAGTCTGAATCCCCCCCCCCTTTTATTTTTTTAACCGAAGCAGATATGTCAATTTTGATGAATCCAATGAATAGGAAGTTGTGGGTGGCCTATCCCATAGTACACTTTTCATCATCCCAAATATGCAAAGTAGGACACATTCAAAATTTATCTCAAAAACCGTAAGGTATAGAGAAAATAAACCCAATTGCAAACTTGTTCAACATAAAAAAACAAACAAAACAAAAAAAAATCATCCAAATCGAACCAACCAATCACCCACAATCATTGGTGAACTGTTTGTAGCTTACAAACAGTCACACTGCACAAACAAGTTACTTCAAACAGTTTAAAAAAAAGTTAATCAACAAAATGCTCGATGTGACGACCGTGGGCACCATAACACAATTGGGCACGGAACCTAACTGACGCCAAAACATCGGCAGGCATGGCTGGTGTCACTCCTCGACACGCTTCCTGGATTCGTTGAACCAGATCCTCCAGTGAGGCGGGCTGCGTAGCATAAACCTTTCCTTCGGGTATCCCCACAAGAAAAAGTCAAGTGGTGTAAAATCAGGGCAGCGGGGTGGCCAACGAACTGGTCCTCCTCGGCCAATCCATTGTTGTCCAAACATCTCACTTAGACGCTCGCGAACGACCAACCCGTAATGTGGAGAAGCTCCATCATGCTGAAAACACGTGCGCTGATACGAGGCAAGTGGCAAATTGTCATTGAAGTGTGTGACTACCACGTTGAGAATTTCAGCCCCGTAGCGTTCTGCAGTCAGTGTGTTCCATCGTAAAAATACGGTCCAACCACAGTGTCATTCTACAATCCACACCACACATTGATTCTCCAGTTCACTTGATGAGTTGCTTCTCGCAGACATCGTGGGTTTTCGTCTGCCCAATGATGATGGTTGTGCCTGTTGATAACTCCATCCCTGGTGAACTGGGCTTCATCTGTCCACAACACCTCATGAATGAAGTTTGGATTGTCATCCAGGCAGGTAAGTGACCAGTTGCAGAAGATGGCCCTAGCAACCTAATCCAATGGCAGTAACTCCTGGTGACAATGACTATGGTATGAGTGAAAATGATGTGCGTGTAGAATGTTGAGAAAAGTTCTCTGATGGCACTCAACATCTGCAGCAATTGCTCTGCTGCTTGTGTGGGGATTTGCAGCAACTGTAGTCAGAACTAGTGTTGTTGTATCCTCGTCGCCTTGTGCCCTTGGTCGTCCTCGTTCTGCATTAACATTCCTTGTAGTCTCGAATCTTTGAATAATGTGACGCATTGTTTGACGAGATGGATGGCGTTCGTTAGGGTAAGTGTTTCGATACAACCTAACTGCAGCATGTAGGTTTCTCCTTGCCTCTCCGAAGCAGAAGATCATGTTGATCATTTCCGGAACAGTGCAGCTTGCCATGCTGGAATTGCTCTGTCTTCTGTGTGCTGAAACATGCCTTTTATTTTTCTTTTCCGCATGAAAGTGAATGTGAGTATGGTAATTTATGTTAATATTTTGATTTGCATGCTTTACATGGTGGAAATATCAACATTCAGTTTTCCTTGTGCAGTATGACTGTTTGTAAGCTACAAACAGTTCATCACGTGATTGTGGGTGATTGGATGGTCCGATTTGGATGATTTTTTGTTTGTTTTTTTTTTATGCTGAACAAGTTTGCCATTGGGTTTTTTTCTCTATCCCTTACGGTTTTTGAGATAAATTTTGAATGTGTCCTAATTTGTATATTTGGGATGATGAAAAGTGCACCATGGGATAGACCACCACAACTTCCTGTTCATTGGATTCATCAAAATTGACATATCTGCTTCGGTTCAAAAATAAAAGGGGGTTCAGACTTTTGTATTCACCTTGTATATTATGAATCTGTGCTTATTGTTGGTGAATTGTATGATGATATCACGAGGCTATTCTAGCATCTACTTTAACTTGCATTGTTGGTCATGAAATGTGCAGGATGTCACATAAAAGTTCATCATATTTTTATCGTATATACGAGGGTCATTTTTAAAGTAGTATCAGTTTTGTAATAAAAACAAAACTACTATACAGGGTGTTTCTAAAAGGAAGGACAGTAAGTACATAGCGGGATACCATGCATCAATAGAAGCAAATCGTTTCTTATCGAAAATGTCGAAAACTCAAAATTGCGGGTGTAAAAAAATCGTATCGTTACGTCATTTATGAACTTTCCGCACCAGCAGTTCATTAATTCAAAGGGACAAGGAAGTTTTAAAAAACAATGTAGTGCTTTACAATAAGTAGCACTGTACGACATCAGAATGATGCTGCGCGTTTAGTCAAAAGGAAAGCACATTATTGCCGTAGAGCTGCGTGTTTTCAATTGTTGAAACAATGTCCTCATCAAAGAGTATTTCAGTCTACTCCACTTATCAAAATATTGAACTGTGCCACTTGTTGAGATTAAATGACGTTTTAATGACGTTTTCATCAAACTTTGCGTGATGTTTAGACCCGTAACATTGGAGTTTTGAACATTTTGCATAAGGAACTTTAAGTTTGTCATCATGCAAAGGATCACGTTAGGTACTTATTGTCCTTCCATTTAGAAATACCCTATATATATTTTCAAAATTTTTTCTTTACCAGGTTCTATGTACCTTAAACTATTTTTCCACATAGTTTCCAAATTTATTTAAGCAATTTTCATAGCACTCAACGTTCTTCCGTACGGTTACTTCATAAAAGCTGCCGCTGTGAAGAAATTCACGCAGTTTTCACTTGTTCATCGTCGCTGAAATGCAGGCTGACGATGACCCCCTTTAGATCCAGGAACAGATGGTAGCCACTAGATGGGAGGTCCGGACTGTAAAGCGAGTGTCAAGTTGTTTCCAACTAATCAGATTTTCTGTATTATATATAGTATTTTGTTTTTATTACTAAACTGTTCTTACTTTAAAAATAACCTTCCTAGCTCGGCAACCGTTGGTCGCAAGTCAATGAACCGCACACCATTTGAAAGAGGGGAACGCCAAGTTTTTGTTCAATGCCGGTAGTTATATACGGTGCATCTGGAAGAACGTAGGCAGGTCCCGTCAGGACAATAATTCTACAATTTCCTGCTGTAGAAAAACCTCCCGTTGTTCAGATGTTTCCGAGGTCCGAATGAATTTTTGTCTTCTAGCTGCAGTGTTTTTCTGAACAATACTCGCTCCTTTTCTTTAGTGGCATTAGGATAGATATGAATTAATTTGTATCCTTTGAGCGACTATTAAAGAGCACAATATAGGCATGACGAGTCGAGTTGATATATGCTTAGTTATCGGTTATGTCGTAAACTGTCGCCAGAGAACGACCGGTATCCTTAAATACCAAAGAGGAAGGGGAAGTTGACGCCACGTCTAGAAGGTTCTACTCTGTTCAATGGTTAAAAACATACAAACTTTCGCCAATCGTTTCAACATTTGTTTGGGAGCTGTTTGGGAAACACATGTATCTCTTTGCCTCTTCGAATGAGACTGTCCTATCTATGGTCTATTTTACTCTGTTCCTGTTCAATTTCCCGGGCATTGATGTATAAATTAATCGTATGTATAACTTCGATGAAACAACTCTCTTCCTGGCTAGCAGTGGATTCTCCTGATCGTTTGTGCCTGTGTGGTCTGCAATTCCAACAAAGTGAATGGGGTTATTCATTACTGGGTAATCTGGTGATGCACTTCTTACTCTGCTCACGATGTCTTGAAGCAGAAATTGGGCATTCATCACATTGTGTGGTCTAGCAGTCGTCGCACGGTGACACGGTTGGAAAAATATCGGCTTAAAATTATAAATGAACGATTTTTTTACATTCAGAAGTAGAAATTGGTAGATTGTTACAGAAAATTAAAATTTATTAACAATATTCATTTGTTTTATAATGTGGCAGCTAGATTAAAATGAATTCCACTGATTTGAATTCCTGAAGATTTGTTTCGGCCAAAGTTCAATCATAAGCGCTTATAACTCGCGAATGAATGAAGATGGGTGGAAAGTTATATGTTAAATAAAGTTCACAAAACATACAGGGTGATTCAAGTCATGTGTATAACAATTTAAGGGGGTATTATAGAGGTCAAGGTAAACACAAAAATTCCTATTAAAATGGGTCTAATTTTTATTTCAAGTTACAAGAAATGTTCTAAGTGGCCTCCTTGAGCTTGAATGCAAGTAGTGACGTCAGCATACACTGCGGACGCCAATCGATTCATGTTGTTATGATAGTTTGCTACAATTGTCTACGAATATACTAAATTAATTGCACATTACTGCTCTTCAGTAAGTGGAGTTCACCTTGGGCTGATCAAAATCCACTGGGAGTCCGACAACGACATTTTCAGCAACGTTTTACTGTAAATGTGTGAGCGGGAATTTTCAATGACCCACTACTGGAGCTAGAGTTTTTGCAGGAACGTATGAATGCCTAGAGATATGCCGATTTCCTGGAAAAAGACTGCATGAACGCCTAGAAGATGCACCTCTTGCAATCCGTCAACAGATGTGGTTCCAACACGATGGGGCCCCTCCTCATTTTGGTAGAGTTGCTATTGAATGGCTTAACATGCACTTCCCTAACATGAATTGGGCGCAATGGGCCCATAGCATGGCTACTCGCTCACCGGACCTTAATCCACTGGATTACTATCTGTGGGGACATTTGAAACAAATGGTGTACAGTGTCCAGATAGATACACGAGCACAGTTAGTGGCCAGAATAATAGCATCTGCTGACGAAATTACACGTGATCATGAGGTAATAACAAACATATACGAGTCACTTATTCGACGATGCAATGTCTGCATTCAGGCTCAAGGAGGCCACTTTGAACATTTTTCTTTCCCTTTTTCAATTGAAAAATCATTACCTATGCTTGGAGACGTATCTCCAGTTAATAATTATTATTATTTATTTTTTGTAACTTGAAAAGAAATAAAAATTGGACCCATGTTAATAGGACTTTCTCAATAATTTGCTATTTCTCCATTATCTCCAGTTATTGTTCATTTTCAAAGATTTTCATGAAAATTTTAGATTCTAAGAATTATTAATTCTATGAAAAGCCCGAACAACAGGAATTTTATGCTATGCTGGGGATAATTCTAATTAAGGTAAAACGAACATTTGAAAGAAGTTAAATAATAACGTAAATTGGTTTTCAGAAAATCTGCAATTTCCCACTGTAGACGAAGTTCCCGTTGTTCAGATGTTTTCGACGCCCGGATAACCTTTTATTTTCTCTGGCCAATGCTCGTTCTTTTCTTCTTTGGCATTTCGATAGATATGAATTAATATGTATCTTTTGAACGATTATTAAAGAACACAATACAGTGTGCTTGTTTATTGAAGAGTCGTAAACTTGTTGCTTGTTGATGTATACTTTGTTATCGGTTATGTCGTTAACTACCGCCCGAGACCAACCAGCTTCTTTAAGTTGCGTAGAAAAAGTATAGACACACTTCCCAAGATGCTGGTTTATTTATAGAAGAGTTTAAACAAAAAATTAATAATGACATACATGAAACCTACTATCTCCCTCATAGGAAATGGTTGAAGCGAACACATTTTGCTGCCAGATGTTCTGAAAAATTTGCATAGCAATATAACCCCCGGAAAACAAAGTGGTTACATGCCAGTACACTCTTTGCTTGGAGATAACGGTCGAACATTAGAAGGTGCAGGCATTCTTGGAACGTTGTTGTTAGTGCTCTGACATGCCACGAACACATCTTGAAGCAGTAGAAGCTGCGAGAGCCGTAACATTGCTCCAAACGGGTCAATCATTTCGGGCTGTGACAAATGCCCTCAATGTGTCCTCTTCCGTCATTTTCCGACTGTGGACACGATTCCAGGCGACTGGCCAGTACACACGAAGAGCTGGGCAAGGTCGCCGACGCTCAACAACCGCCAATCAAGATCGTTATATGCGGACTTGCGCCCTGCGCAGAAGAACCTCAACGGCCAAAGACCTGAGAAGTGACCTGCAGATGTCAACTGGGGTAGCTGTTTCAGATCAAACAATCTGGAACAGATTACGTGAATTTGGCTTGAGAGCCAGACAACCAAATCGAGTGCCTAGGCTAACCCGCCAGCACATACAGGCGCGACTAGAGTTTGCACATCAACATGTCACCTGGCAGCTTCGCCACTGGCGTTCTGTTCTCTTCACAGACGAGTCAAGATTCCGCCTGATCCGCTGTGATGGCCGTCTACGTGTCTGGAGACGACGTGGTGAGCGAAACACCGACGCAACAGTTTATGAGACTGACCGAATGGGATGTTGTTCCATTATGGTTTGGGCTGGCATCTCAATAGACCATCGAACGGATCTTGTGGTCGTCCGAGGGCGAATGACCGCTGACGTTTACATTCGTGACATTCTGGAAGAACATGTGATTGTTATAAAATAAGTACATAGTTAAATTTTGAAATACCGGACATCATTTTGCATTACCTTGTACATTGTTGGTGCGTGCATAGTGTTGGTGAATTGCGTGTTGATACCTACTGTTGCACTTTGAATGAAGTTGTATGCAAACTTTCCCTTGCATTGTTGGTCATGAGATACCTCTTATTAATATGTCTGCCATCATAATGAATATCGTTGTATTATCGATAATTATTATATTTTTGAAATATGAGTTAAACAGTCACCTTCCTCTTACTCTGAAGATCAACTGTGCAAAATTTCATCAGGATCGGAATAAAATTAAAGATTTGTATAAGAAACAAACCCACAAACAAACAAAACATTCTTTTTTATTTATATAGATAGACTAGCAAAGGCACCTGGCGTTGCCCGGGATAATTACAGTTGTAGTTAAATAGAGCAATCTGCAGATGTTTAATAATAACTCGGGAATTCTACAGTTTCCTATTTTAGACGAAGCTCCCGTTGATCAGATGTTTCCGAAGCCCGGATAACTTTTTGTCTTTTGAGCATCGATGTTTTCAGTTGCATTTCTATACATATATATTAACATGATCTATGCACTATTATTATAGAGCATAGTATTGTATGCCTATTTATTTGAAAAGTTGAGTTGATGTATGCTTTGTTATTGTTAATGATGTCAACTGTCACCCGAGCAAAGAGACTGCTTCCTCTATCTCCTTTCCACTCTTACCCAATAGCCTGCTAATTCTCCAATATCTTTTGTAACTGATCATTTTTAAAGATTTTCCAGAAAATAGTAAGTTTTAAGAACTATCAATTCTAGCAGAGGCACCCAGCGTTGCCCAGGATAATTACAGTCGCAGTTAAACAGAACAACCTGAATGAGTTAAATAACTCAAAGTGATTTTCAGTAATTCTACAATTTCTTACAGTTGACGAAGCTGTTCAGATGCTTCCGACGCCTGGATACATTTTTCTTCTCTGACCAATCAATACTCGTTTATTTCTTCGACATCACCAATAGATACGCGTATCTCCTTGCTAGCTCGAATGTTCAGGAATAATAGATAATTCTTAGAAACCGAATGTATTATCATTGCATCGTCTTGACAATATTGTTGCATTACCCCTACATTGGTTTCCATAATCATAATATTTTCCCAGCATTGACATGGAAATATATGGCCAACGATAGTTTCAACTAAACAACTCTCTTCTTGGGTGGCATTGGATGTACATGACCGTTTGTGTCTGTGTGCAGTCTCAACAATCTGAGTGATAATTAATCTTCACTACTTGGTAATCCGTTGTTGCAATTGCACTCCGCTCTGGATGTCTTGAAGCAAAACTTGACCATCCATCTTCACCACCAGGGAACATCACTGGATATTTTAGACCCATCTTTCATTCGAAGTTTCCCTTGATCTTGACGTAGAAGCTCTTATACCCTCCTGCTCTCAGATGAAACTCCCGTTTTTCAGATGATTTCAACGCCCGGATAGCTTTTGTCTTGTAGTTGGAGAGTTTTTTTCTCTTTCTTTTCCAAACACACAATTTTTTGCCAGTCGTCTGGACGTTTGTTAGGGAGCTCAAAGGATAATGTAACTCCTGTAACTCTTTAGCCTCCTTGATAAACACTGCCTTATCTATGTCCTGTGATTGCATCATCATTTTATGCGCATTGTTAATATTTCTTGGAAACGAACGTTCAGTCATCGCATCATCACCACCTCGGTTGGAAACACAACTTCAGTGAAGTTAAGCAACATCAGGTACGACTAGTCACTGGATGGGCGACTCATCAGTGACTCAGGATCTTCACCCCCCCCCCTCCTCGGCTGCTTTGATCATCATACAGCAGTCGTTAATCCAAGTCCATCCAGAGACCCAACTCGTCGGCCGCAGGCCATACAGGCTCCGGATGGACGTATTGGATTACAATGAATTCTAATGTATCGGGTTTTTTTTAGGAAATGTTTAGATCTATGGTGGGATCCTAACGAAAGTTCCTGATATTTCTCGAAATTATGGTAAACAATAGATATTATAAAATAGAATTAAATAAAATAAACGAAAAATAAAAAGCTGACGTTTTGGATAGAGTCTTTCCTTTGTCAAAGCAGGGAGGATAATTCTCTATAGAAAGGAGAATACAGTCCAGGCTGTCTAAGACGGTCTTCCAAGGGCGACATGAATAAGGTCCTTTATAAAATTAGTCCTTTTTAGGAATAACGGTCTTGACTGTTATAAATTATAACGGTCATGGCTGTTATAACGTATAACGGTCTTGACTGTTATAACGTATATCAGTCAAGACTGTTATAAATAATCACGAGCTACTGACACTCGTAAGGAATGGTAAATCCCCGATAGAGAATCCCCAACATAAATAAAATGATCTTTAATATTTTTTCCATCAAAACTTTAAATTCTTGAATGATAATTAATTTAAATTTAAAGATTACAATAAATAGCATCGCTTGCTTTTATAATACATGGCTACTAAATGTTTTCGAAGAAGAAAAAACGGAAAAATGCAATACCGCCACTGGCTACGAGAATAAAATTGCAGATACTGAAAAATGAGTTTATTTAAAAAAAACAAAAAAAACAACATTTATAACATAATCC
The DNA here is from genome assembly GCA_023313115.1 of Rhysida immarginata. Taxonomy (NCBI): domain Eukaryota; kingdom Metazoa; phylum Arthropoda; class Chilopoda; order Scolopendromorpha; family Scolopendridae; genus Rhysida; species Rhysida immarginata. The sequence continues at coordinate 93,994 of JAHWFO010105251.1, forward strand.
AAAATTTAATATAAAAATGCCTTTAAAATTTCTGTACGAAAAGAAAAAATTTTATGTAAAAATCGTTCATTAATGAGCAATGATGCCTTGATCGAGGGTATGTTACTCACGAACAAGGTCCATTAACGAACGTAAAGTACGTTAAGGAGATTACTGTGCTGTATTTGGACCACATATTTTGGTCCTTTATAAGGTTGTGACTGTTATAAGGAGTCTGTTATAGGCATACAATTTAACATGGGAAAGCCTATTCCCAAATCCGGGCGACATAATTTTCGACCGTTATAATTTTAGTCCGTCTTGGAGGAGACCGTCTTAGACAGCCTAGACTGTATTAGAGAATCATCCTGACAATAATAATAACAATAATAATAATAATATTAATAATATTAATGTAACAAGAGCAGCAGTAGGGAAGGAACCCTCCAGAAACAGTTCTGGGCACTCAACACAACCAGCCTGCACTCGGTTTCAACTGTAGGGATTGCGACGCCTTACTCAAACTACTGCAGGCTGAAAACATGCAGCCTTCCAAAGGGGTTAATGGAACAAGTAAAAGACAATTAAAAATGTGAAAAGAAGAAACAAATGATTAAATAAATATTTAAAAACAACGAAATTTTCTCGGATAATTCTCTGATGTATTCCTTTCTTTAGATAATTATCCTCCCTGCTTTGACAAAGCATAGACTCTATCTGAAACGTCAGCTTTTTATTTTTGATTTATTTTATTTTATTTTTAAAATATCCATTGTTTATTGTACTTCAGGGTTCTTGCGTCTCGTCTATCTCTCCTACATCCGTCATTCGAAATTATGATACGTAGAGATTCAGGCAGGAAAAGCAAACAGATTATCTGGGACAGTCCCTACAGCACTTGCCGATCTCTGTCACTGAGTTTGAATTTTCATACTGCGCTTTCTTAGTTGTTGCTCCTTCAAGTGACGGTGGATTTAGATAAGTTTAACAGTTCCGAAATCTCACCGTCTGACTAATGACAGTAATACGTACAAGGTCGCTGAGTTCCGGGTTGCTGTACAATCAATCCATGTTTGTGATAAGTGATCTTGATTGAAATTTTAAAGCTTTAGTTCGCTTCTGGCTGTCATTAAAGTGATCGCACACACTCTTCATTTTTAAGGGAGATTCTAATATTTTTGGCAAGTGCTTCAACTGCGCTAATGAATACCTGGTTTAGCGAATCGATGATTGAAATTTATTTACTGCAATAACCATGATCGAAGTAACAAATTTAACACAAAGCTTGAGAAGTAGCTCTTCAGAAAGGTTTCATGTTCAAATCGCCATAGCCCTAGTTTTTGAGCTCCAACGTGTGTACAAAAAATGGATTCGTAACTGAAAACACACGATTCTCGTCATTAGCACCCAAAATCAGACGTTCCTTGCACCTTGTTTTTCGAACTCGACGTTGCTTACGCGTCAGTAGTGGTCTAGGCTTTGATCGCAGACGTCTCCAAACGGTTGAGCGTGATACATGAACTCCGGCTGGAGTCTACATCCGCTGAATATATATCGAACACTTCTGAAACGTCAGAATCTTCATAAGCTGCCGGTCATCTCGATTCCTGGTGGGAGGGTTACGTCCGCATGTCCTTTGGATAGTTGCTAATTGTCCATTGCACGCTGCTGTATCAATACCCTTCAAACAGTTGCTTCTAAGCCAGAAGAAATGAAAAGACAAAGCCAGAAGAAAAGACAAAGCCAGAAGAAATGATTACTTCTTTAGTAGAGACAGAAATGTCAGTTTCTCGTCCCATATTGTTACCTTTGTTAACACACAAATTCTCTCCGGTGTCTATTTATACTACAGAATGTTCATTACGATCTATGGTAATGATTTGGAGGAGGAAGTTGCGATGTAAACCCCTTTTCCATTAATGATCGTGTTCTATTTGGTGGCCCTGGTTGTGAACTATTGCTCTGCACCGAATCTTTCACTATAGAGATGTCTGCCGAATGACGAAGCCGATATTGTTCCATTCCTGTTTGCAGGTTCCAGAGACCCACAATGGTTGTTGGACAGCGTCGACCAAGGAACCGTTTCAATAATCCAAATCCACAGAAATAAATCAAAATTGCATTTGGTGATTTAACAGGGATATCATGAAATGGTATAACGCGAATTCAGGGTTCATTTACCAAATCCAATATAAATTGAACGGTCGAATTAGACGTATGGCTAGAGACTTTGTCTTGATGCAGCCAAACTTTGTGAAAAATTAACTGAGAATATGTTGCTGATAATAAAGGGAGTTAACCTTAGCCTTCCTGTCCACTCTTCTGATTGTGATCTTGCCGTTGTACGAGTATCCCGCAATCATCATATATCCTTTTGACAGACTTTTCTGACATTCCTTGGTCCAATTTTTGATATGACGTCTCTCCACGTGGACGGTAGAAATCTCACCGACATAGGGTTAAACCTAAGTGATAACGTACTTACATCGTTCGTCTGCGATATAACCCTCACAGAGCCACCGACAGTTTCTCTCCCTTTATGCGATGTGTCTTGATACCAGCTTATAAGCACGACACTTGTGACGATTTTCCAGTAACAACTCTTTATCTATTATTTTATTTACAGTAGCCTGTGAAATTGCTACGATGTATGCGGTCTCACTTTGGCTTGCTGGATTTTCACACAAGACAAGCCGCTTGATTTTTCGAGTGACCTGTGCTGTTCGGCTTCTGGGAATTCGAGGATTTTGCTGTTTCTGGCCTTCCTGGATTTTCTCTTTCCCATTCAGTAATGTTGATATGCCTTTCCTCGAAACATAGAAATCTCGTGTTTTTCTTGTGCTAGTTATTGCAGAATAGCATTAATTACGTCAGAAAGGGTAATAATGTATGCTTCCCAAGCCCGTTTTCCATGACATTTGTTGCTTTCGTGTGAAAAAAACAATGCGGATGTAATAGCATCTTTTACGTACTTTCTGTCATGTGCACGAGACCCAGAGCATTCACGCAATAAGCCATTACCAAAGAATAATTGTTATTATTATTATCGAATAATTCCTTCGTTTGTTCATTTGCATTTTTAACACTGTCAAACAGTTATAAAAATAATCTTATACTTTGAACCAATAAAAATTCGTAATCTAAGTGTGTGATTTCAGAATTTGTTTTCTCCGTATTTAAATTTTTAGTAAATATAAATGTTTAAATTTTACTTTGAAGCTCATATGCCGTAAATGAACATTATTAAATCAAATTATGCTGCATTCTTTTTTTAGGAGATTCACGACTCACATTCTTCAATATATTTATACTTGCAAGTTTGACTAATATTCTGAGTTAAGGTTTTAGCAACAGATGCGGACAACAGTATTTGCACACGGATGCGGAGATCCACTTATGCATCACCACTTAATATACATGTTATTCAACGTGCCTAATTTGCAATGTTTTCGTTAATTAAAAAAATGAAGGTAAGTATACAAATTTTAATTTCATTCTGGTTGTTTTGTCGGCCACCTTGAATGAATTGTTAAAGTGAAATGAGTGTGTGTCTCGACAAAGCTTCATATCAGACGTGTGCTCCGAGCCAACACCACCTAGACAGAAGGCCTGCGCACAGAAAGGTCATACATTGTTGCATCACACGAAAGCGGCTATTGTTATTCGTATTTCTACCAATAATAAGCTCTAAATTTGGCCGTTTGATCATGACGTAACAATGTAAGACGTTTCTGTGCGCAGGCCTTCTGTCTAGGTGGTGTTGTCCGAGCTGACGTCAACAATATCAACATGATAAACAACAAGTAACATTGTATTTACTTATTATTCGTCAGAACGAATCGATTGATATATTACATATTATATTATATATTGGCATTCTTAACGTCAATGCACGTGCTTGAAGGGATCCATGAGAGTGCATCAAAAGTTGCTACAGCTGTGCTAAATTCATTTGTTTTCAAGTTTTCGAGCAAACGACGGCCGGCCGGATGGACAAAGTGCCGACCAATCTTGTATTCTTATATACAGTTTTAGCTAAAACTCTTAACTAAGGGTCTTTGAATAACTTTTCGGAGTCATTTTCTAGGACAAAGTATTTCGAAAATCTAAAAGAATGTCGTGTTTAGAAATAAACCACTGGGGCTGTGGTTACTTAAAGTTTGAAGAACCAGAAGACATAAAATTCACTTGAACACTCAAAATGGACATTTAATGGCACAGATGTACATTTCGATCATCAGTCAGTATGCACAGATTTTCCAATTCAAACAAACTTTATACAGGTGAGTGGGCAGTCGGAGAAAGCAGTGGTAGTAATACCTCTGATTGTTTCCACAAAGAAAAGGATTGGTTAAAGATAAAGTAAACCACATGGTGTGCCAATTAGAGAAAGTGAATCTCTGATTACAAACAGAAGAAACAAGTTAGATCTGATACAATTAAGCAGACCCGTCCAATCGGATAAATTTATAAGACTTCTGTCTTGATTCGTAAGGTCGTCCGGGGTCTGTTCGGAATCTCCCAGGGTTCCAAAAATTAAGACTTCTATAATTCTCCGTTGTGTGGAGAATCTTTAACTTATCTTTATTCGCTATGTACCGACTTGTCAAGATGGTTTTTGCATAGATGAAATGTTCTTAAATCCTGTTTAATTTCTTCTTCGGGATAGTCCTATATATTTGAGTTGGCAAGTCCCACATTTAAGTTCATGAACCCTAATCGGTGCAGGGGAGGGATCTTGTCTTTATTTGATCCTAGCAATACCTTGTCTGTGTGGTTGCTTCTCTGGGCACTCGTCAGATTCTACAAATACTTCCAAGGATCTTAAGAAGTTGCCCGTTACATGGCAAGCTAATGGATAGTTTCTTCTAGTTCGCATTCTTATGGAGGGTTATCACTTCCTTACATTATATATCCCATCTATATTTACAGTGCACTTATCATTGAATCCATTTGCTTCTGCAGCTTATCTGATGAAGTTGAATTCCTTCTCCCTTGCATCTTTTTGGAGAGGGACATTAAGAGCTCGGTTATAGGCTGCCATTTTGTGGTTAAGTCCATGATTATATTCTGCGTGCATAAAAGCTGGGATGTAGTTCTTCTTTTTGTAAATCCCGTAATTAAGCTATAGTGCTTCTTTCTGTAAATCTTGAATTAAGCTGTAGTTCTTCTCTTTAAGCTGATGCTATAAACTTGATCAAACGCTTTACGTTGTGAAAGATTAGATCTTTTTTGCAAATGCTGTCTACGCAAGATACACAAGATTTTATTGCATGAGTGCAAACCTGGTCATGATACTGCTGAAACAATTCGAAATGTTATCAAAGCTTGGGGTGACGGGACAACTCAACTTACAACACGCAGATGATTTAAAAATTCCATGACGGTAATACCACCCTTAAAAATGAGGATAATTGCGGCCGTCCATCGAAAGTTGACGGCAACCAAATGAAGACGTTGAAGCCGACCCGCGAAAATCACAAAAAAGTTGCCGCAGCGCTGAAGGTAAATCATTTCAGAGTCGTTCGCCACTTGAAGCAAATTGTAAAGATGAAAGAGCTCGATAAGCGGGTGTCCAAGTTGCTATGGTGATAAGTTGGTGGTCTGTACCCTTATTCATTCATCCAAGCTTCCTGAATTAGGGTGAAAACCATTACTGCCAGGTCATACTTTCAACATATCGACGACATTCACCAGAAACTTCAAAAACAATGATCAGCATTAACCAATCGAAAGGTCCCGTCTTGCTTCACGACAACGCTCGGCCTCACGTCGCAATGTTCACTCGACAGAAGTTAAATGATCTTGAATACAAAACTCGGCAAGGACCTCGACAATATCCTGCGTGAAAACGCTTTAAAAACTAAGACGATGTCGAAAACTGCCTTCACATACAGGGTTGAGTCAGATTATTATGACCACTCCTGCGTTTGTCTTCGGTTACCCAGCCGAGGAACTATCTCACGTGTTGGAAATTGATTAGGTGACTATATAAGGTAGTTATCCACTATGTTAAAAACATATCACTCATTGCTGCAATAGGTAAGAAACGTGATGGAAGAGGGGATGAAAATCGGCTTTCGGGCCAAGAGTGACAGTATTTCGGAAACCGCGCAGTTTTTGAACTATTGTCGTGCTACTGTAGTTAAAGCGTACCATGACTGGGAAAACGGGACCATTCAGAATAAACGGTACGAGAACTGTGGAGCACCATGTGCCATTGATATGAGAGGTGAACGTCGGCTGCGAGGTTGTGTGAAGGCCAACCGAAGACCTACAGTGGACCAACTTATCACTCAAACCAACGAGGGTGCTACCAGACATTTATCTAAAAACCACAGTACGCAGGACTCTGCCATCGTCAAAAAGGCTTCAATTTGCCTGACAGTGCAGAAACTGAACCACTTCTAACTGGAAAAAGGTTGCCTGCTCCACAAAAGTGATGGCCTTGGCGGTGAGGCGAGAAACGTCCGAAAGCAAGCATTCTGCAACCATTGTTGGATGAATCCAGGCTGGTGGCAGCAGCGTCTTGGTGTGCGGAGTGTTCTCGTTGCATCATCTGAGCCCACTGATACCTGTGCAAGGCACTCTCAACCGATTCGTTTATTTATCCACAATTGCAGATCAAGTACACCCATACATGGCGACTGTCTTCCCAGAAGGGGATGACACATTCCAGCAAGACACTGCGACGTGTCATACGGCTGCAATTGTTCGGGGGTGGTTTGAAGTACACGACCAAGAGCTCCAAGTAATATCATGGCCCCCTAATTTCCCAGTCATCAACTCAATCGAGAACCTTTGGGATCACCTCGATCATCATGTGCGTGCTATGGAACAACCACTGCGTACCCTTCAGCAGCTATCGGATGCTTTACACTCTGCATGCAACAGTTACCAGTAGAACGTAAGAGAATCCTATTGACTCACTCATTTAAAGGCGATTATTCGGGAAATTAGCTGGTGTTCATAATAATAGTTCGTCGCCTCCAGAAGTCCAGAATTCTACGCCACCGAAATTAATATGATTGTGTCTCGTTGGCAAAAGTGTGTTGATTCTGCTGGCTGTTACTTTAATTAATAAAGCAGTGTTTTAAACGAGTTATTACATTTTAAAGTAGTCACTAAACATCGGCCATTAATTTTACACCAACCTAACAGCTATTAACAACAGTAATTAATAACATTAATTATCTAAAAACAACATTAAAAACAATTGCCTATTAATAAATATAGGCCTATCAAAATTAGCTACTGATTATTATTATTATTTTTACTGATGTTAACCATATTTGGGATAGTACAGTGTCTGTCATAAATAAGCAGTCATTGAGTTTATTCCGTATAATAATAGAAAGAATATTGCTGGTGGTAGGACTTTCTTTAAACAACAAGCTCTTTTTCCCTTTCGGGTTTCAGCTAATACTCACCAACACTGGAAGTTGAAACAACGATTACATAGAATTTACAAATTCTCGAAATTACCGGCAGATTACGTTAAGTTTGCTAATGCTCACAGGACATTTAAGGTGAACTGGGCCCTTGATAAAACTTTGTATTTTAATCGCTTAGAATCGAATGTAAAGACTTCGCCGTACCTGTTCTGTGATACTGCTTCTAAAGCTTCTTGCCCTGATTACATTGACCCGGATTTTTCTGACAAAATTGTCAACTTTTTCTTCAAATATGAACAATGACGCAGAGTTTACTGGGAAAGATAAGTTAGTATAATCAAGATTGGAATCTATAACTCAATATTGTAAATTGAATCTAATCCCCACACTTTCATCAATTCGGAAAACAGGATTGGTAATTGAGTTATACCAAGCAATAAAAATTCAGGGCCATCCATTAGCCAATGTTAAAGAATGTTTCATTGAATCTCCTAAATATAGAACTACAAGACAGTTAAAATTTGACTTACGAGAGTAATTATCAACTTTCAAGGCGAGGCATTTTCCATATAATTCGTTTCCAATTTGGAACGAACTACCTTATGACCTCCGCCACCAGTCAATTTACTGTCATCTTTGTGTGAACTTAGAAACATGTATTCATTTTATTAGAAAATTAAGACACTTTTTTTTTAAATAATGACGAACAGGAGGACGAAACATATAAAAGTTTAATTCAAATATTACTTTGTACTTATTCCTGTGGAATGCTACCAATTAATAATAATCTTGTTGGCATTTTATAAACAAAAACTTTATTTTTACTTCAATTTCTGCTCAACAACTCCTTGATTGCGGTTAACATATACAAGCTTCTAAAACTGATACTATATCAAATTTTTTCTTTTGTTAATTTTCAGTCTTTCCATAGTTTGTCCCTTTTATATGTTTTTTCATTTATCCCGTTGGGGACCTTTGGCCTATTGGGGGGCAACTTGGGGTTATTCCCTCCGGCTCATCTGGTGGGATATTCCCAGGTGTTGTAACATTATTATTATTATTATTATTATTATTATTATTATTATTATTATTAATATTATTATTATGCGTCCAGGTGGAACAAAATCAGGAGGAGGTTAACAAGTTTTCTGCCTGGTAAGGACATATTGGGTAATTATCAAATGGGAATGTTTCTGATGGTTCAGACAAGTCTATAATTCATGTTTATATTTTGGCGGTGGCTTAGGAGGATATCATTTCATAGGGGGATAACTTTCTTGAAATTTGGTAATTACGCGAGGCGGTCGAAAAAGGAATTTTTTTGACTGTCTGCAATCAGGGATTACAGAAAGCCATGTTTTAATGTAGTGAGCAGGATGCCTATCACAGTCTAATGCTTTTACAAATTCACTTAAATTTGACCAGATAACTATTCAATCAAACGTAAACAGACTATATTCATTGCAAACTTTTGTAATTGAATTGTCGCCATATATATTAAATGCCGATCGAATATTACAATATGAACTTATGGGGATGTCCCAAATAATCAGCCCGCAAGTGATCTTCGGAATTATTTTCGATTTCAGAATTGTTATTATTTCCATTTTACTAATAGTTCGACGTAATTTCAATCTAAAGTTATTTATTTGACCAATCAGGTTCTCCCTCTGATTATATAATAAGCATAACTATAATTAACATCACATTCTTTTTGAATGTGTCGCTTTGGAACACATCGACATATCACGTCAGGGGCGGCACTAGCTTCATCGGCGCCCCTATGCAAACCTCGAAAATATACACCTTTTCAACCTTGGTTGGTGCCACATATACAGTGCGCCCCCATGCAATGCTTACTTTGCTAGCAAAGTTTGCTTACCGCTTCACGCCACTCCTGCCTCACGTCAAACCTTCCTTTTCTTAAAGACAATCATCAAGACTCAGAGAGCTGTCTGACTCGTTCACTTAGCGACTCCAGCTTCATGTAGTTATTCTTTGTTCACTGGGTTTTGGCGCAAAATTCCCTTTACTGATGATAATAGGCCTAACAACTTAGTTTATTAGGGTACTAGCAGAGTCACCAGGCTTTGCCCTGGATAATTACAGTTGTAGGTAAACAGAAGAAACTCAAGAAGTTAAATAAAATCTCAAATTGTTTTTTTACAGAGGTTGAGTAAAAAGTAGTGGTCGTTCACCGCGCAAACTTCTGAATGGGCACCAGACAGGAACCACTCATTGCTAATCTTCAAAGTAGATTCCATCATGCTCGATGGTCTTCATCCAATGATCAGTCAGTTGGTGGATGCCCTCACGAAACCACTCCTCCGGTTTCTGGGCGAAAAAGTCACGCACGGCGTCTTCAACCTCACTGACATTGGCGAAGCGCCGTCCACGCAGGAAGTGCGCCATGTACCGGAAGAGATGGTAGTCGGAAGGTGCCAGGTAGGGGCTGTATGCTGGATGTGGCACCTTCCGACTACCATCTCTTTCTTTCCCAGCAGTTGACGACACACCTTCATCCGTTGTTGTGCCTGCGCGGGCGTCGTCAGCTCGTGGGGCACAACTCGGCAGCTCCTGTTGACCTTTCCCACGGCGTGCAGATGCCGAACCACACTCGAATGTGATGTCCCGATGTCCGCCGCTAGTCCACGAGTGCTGCTACCTGGGTTGGCATCCATTTGTTGCCGTAGGGCTGCGTCATCTTCTTTGGGTCTTCTGCTCCTTGTCGAATCTTCCAGGCCCATGTCTCCAGACGAAAAGCGGGAGAACCACCGCCGTGCTGGCCGTTCGTTGGTCACACCCTCACCTTCCACCCTGAAAATTTTGGCGGCCTATTAACAGTTCTCTTTTATAGTATTATTTATCTTAGAAACCAACTCTATTTTTCTCCTCTAAAACTTTTTTAATTTTTTCCAAAGATGGATCATAAGCCATAGAAACTCTTTTTTAATATTAAGGATTTATAATTCTTTGTTTATTTTGAAAATTACTAACCATAATTCTTTTTATTATCTTTTATGATGAACTTAAATAATTATTTCTAAGATAATTTACAATATCGTAATTTAATGGATAAATGTTGATGAGTTTTATGAAATTCCATGTTTAGATTGTGAAGTTAATTGTGCGGGGCAGACGGGCTGCTCTTTATACTCTCGTTTAGAAGAGCATAAAAGGTCGGTCCGATTGAATTATATTGATAATGCCTTGGCTAGACACAGCTCTGCTATGGAACAAAACATAAATTGGATGGAGGGTCCGACGAGAAGAAAATCGCGATTTTGACCCAGCTCATGTGCAATTTGTCACTTCCAAATCATAAAATCAATAAGCTTCCATAAAATCAATAATGACGGTTTCCAATGCAGTAGAGACCAATTCATTTTTATCAAGACCATTTGAAGATGATTGCTTGCTGTTTGCCTCGCGATGCTATCAGATTGAAGTTAGTACATGCATCATCAAAGTTGAATTTCCTAATTCAGGCGTTTGCGCTGCCAAACAGTTTTCAGCGCTCGCGCAGGATCGAGGATTGCTAGCGCTTGGGCTCATGCGCAATTGCTTGCTCGCGCATTTGACGCTAGTGCTATATATTGCTTATAATAAATATTTAAAAAAATTGTTTAATAATATACTTTATGTTAGTTTTATTATAGAAAGCTTAGATTTACGCTTTACTAAGGGTTCTTTACGTTTTGGTTTTACTCTTTTTATCCCTGTATTCCAAAGATGTAGTGGTTTTACTATTTGTCTTCTTTCTTTTCTTCTACTGCAGTTGGAGTGCATAATATATAATAATAATAATAATAATAATAATAATAATAATAATAATAATAATAATAATTGGAAAATGGTCTTTGGAGGATTTTTTTCACGCCATTACCTCCGATATTAATGAATAAATAGAGATAGTAAAGATAGTAGTAAAGATAGTCCTGGCTTGCGAACAAGGAGCCGCACATAGGACATGTTTGATAGCGTCAGCTTCCGTGTCCACGGTGGCTTAGTGGTTAGAGAATCGGGATGGTAACCCGAAGGTCCCTGGTTCGACTTCAGGCCGTGGAATTTTCTTTACTATTTTTCTCTATTTATTCAATAATAATAATAATAAGGCTAACGTAAAATTTCTCGACATCAGGATTAAACTTTCTGATTATTTTAATCGTGCAACTACTATTCCTTAAGAAAGAGAAATTACAATACATCACGTGAAAAAAACGAGGCCTCTCGGTCAGTTTATTCAAAGACCTTCATTAGGTATAAAACTTTTTGAAAGTATTAACTGATTTTTTTTGATTTTCTTTGTGTTTACTTGTAACCACGTGTTGGCATGACTTTTACCGAGATGTCGAGATCTATTATTTGTCTTATTATTATTATTATTATTATTATTATTATTATTATTATTATTATTATTGAATTTTTATCTTTGTAATTATTATTATATTTCTGTTAATATGTACACTGCTTTGGAATGAAATTGCCCCACCAACAAGGAGTTATCCGACCTTATCCATATTTAGTGGGTGGTTAGTCTACCTCCGACTAGTAAACGATTAGATGCATGCTCAGGGGACATGACCATTTGGTTTGATACAGGGTGTCCGGGTGCCTGTATAGGCTCATCAGTTGACACCTGCGCGAGATGTTCCAGTAGAGAGGAAACAACTACCTCGTGAACGTACAATACTGTAATCAGCAAAACGGTCTCAATGCGGCGACGACGACAACGACAATCGTTCACGCAATTAATGGACTTTGAAAGAGGTAAGGTTATTGGCCTCTCCGAGGCTGGACGGCCAACCAGACAGATTGCTGTCCATGTGTCGCGGGACGCCCGGACGGTAAGCCGATGTTGAAGGCAATGGCGAGAGGAAGGCACACAAGCCAGAAGACCAGGCTCTGGGGGCCAGAGAAGCACGTCAGCTCGCACCGACAGGCGGATACTGCGAACAACGCTAGCGGACAGAACCATCACCCTGCGGCAACTGCGCGATAATATCACTATTCTCGGTACTGCTCCAGTGCCAATAGCGACAGTAGCACGTCGGTTACACGCCGCGACAATGTCTGCCAGGCGTCCATTGTTGCATCTTCCTTTGACACTTGAGCACCGCGCGATACGACTGCAATGGTGTCATGAACGAGTGGGCTGGCGAATGGAATGGCGCCCGATGATCTTCAGTGATGATTCCCGCTTTTGTTTGGACACCGACGACAGACGCGGACGGATGTGGCGCAGATTATTGGAATGTGCTAATGAGCAATGCATCCGGTTTCACCATCGTGAACCAACACCCGGGATCATGGTCTGGAGTGCCATCGGCTACGAAACCAGAACGCCTTTAGTCACCATTCAAGGCAACCTGACAGCAGTATTGTACGTCACAGAGACTCTGCAGCCCGTATTTCTGTCCTTTCTGCACACCATATCCGGCGCAGTCTTTCAGCAGGATAACGCCAGACCGCACGCGGCAAACATGAGCATGGCATGTCTGCATAATATCAACTGCCTGCCGTGGCACGCGAGGACCCCAGACCTATCGTCAATTGAGCACGTGTGGGACATGGTGGTACGTCGTTTACGATCACCCCGCATCTCCATGAACTGACACAGCAGGTTCACCAGGCGTGGGCAGACGTACCCCAAGATGACATTTGCCACCTGTATCATCACCTACACTTACGGCTGGAACAATGCATCGCCGCTAGAGGTGGTGTCACAACCTACTAATACCGCTTTCCGTTGGGACACACTGTACAAACGAGTGCACGTCTTGGCTCCAAAACGTAATAATGGTGTGTTCAGATGTATCTCTTGCTGTATACCTATTTTTGGCTCATTCGGATAACTCCTTCTGGGTGGGGGAATTTCATTACAAGTAAGTGTATAAATAAAATTCTCTGTATTTTTATTGTCCTTTTTTTTAAATTACGTTACTTCTCTTTTACTTGTATCTTAAAAAGCAACTTAATTTATTTCAGTTATAATGTGTAAAAGTTCTTCAATAATTTAATATCTTTTAATTTAATGTTAGTTTCTTAAAACAGCTCAATCTAACTTTTGTTATAATTTAACAAAATTCAGAATGATTCAATATATTATTTCCCAATTTATGGCTATTTTCGTAAAAGAGATTAACTTAATTTAATTTTACTTATAATTTAAACGATTTAATATTTCTTAATTCCAAGCTGTTTTCTTAAAAATTATTTCATTTAATCTTTTTTGTAAGATAATAAAACTCTTATACGATTAAAATTAAAATTAATAGCTTAAAACTTCACGATTTAGGGTATTTTATTGCGGCATATTAAGCAACGTATTTTTCTTAAGATTTAAAAAATTCATGTCCTATCTCTTTTTTGATCACAGCCTAAGATAGTTTAACTTATATACTGTAGCATCACAATGGCAAAATTTAGCAATTATGGGATATGGCAGAAGAAGACCGTCAAGACTACCTTTACTAAAAGCATCCACCATCGCAGGTTGCGCCTCGCCTGGGCTCGTAAACATAATCAGTGGACCTTAGATGATTGGAAACACATAGCTTGGTCCGATGAGTCACGATTCAAGTTGAAGACCGTTGACCTAAGTTATAATGAAAGCGCTGTGTATGCTGGTCGTGGCTCCATCATGGTCTGTGGCGTGTTTATATAGCAGAGTTTGGGTCCAGTTGGACCTACTAGTAAGTGGTAATCGTTGCGTCCAGCTGTTTGGTGACCATTTGCAGCCCTTCATGGCCTTTATGTGTCCTAATAACGATGGGATGTTCCAGGAGGACAACGTCCTATGTCCCAGGGCCATCATTACTCGAATGAATTGACTACCTACATCGCCAGATATGAACCCCATCGAAAATACTTAGGATATTATCCAACGATCTATTCGTGTACAAGAGCCTGCACATGCATCACTCACGCAATTATCGAGACTGCATAGCTAAAAATCCCTTCAGAGGACTTCCGCCGACTGATGGACTCCATGCCACGTCGAATTGCTGCACTTCCCTGGCAAAAGGAGATCCTACACGATGTTTAATAAGTATCCTGTGACTTCTGGCACTTCAGTGTATTTTCAGTTGATTATCTTATTCGAAGATATGGAGAAAGAACTCATCGACGAGAGTTATTGTTTGGAAATGACAAATTTCTATTTAGAAACCGAATGAGAAAGAGCCTACAAATTTCAAACAGAGGAAGGAATTTAAATGGTATTCTCGATAAAAGATTTTTAACAATGTATAAATTTTAAAGAAAAAAAAACTGGATCGGTATATATGTATTACAGCATGTTTACAAATCACTGTTGTAAAGATTTAGAAAATTCTGTATTTTTTTGGCATTTGAAAGATTAGGTCCACCATGCTTTTCAAAGACTAGTTCCACACTGTAGGTTGCAGATATGGTATACGAGCCACTATTCAAGCACTACACTGCCACTTTCTTCCATAAAGGAAAGCATGCAAAAAATTTTGGATTTGAAACAGATCATAACAAACTTCAACATCACACCGTAAAATAGAATTTCCAGAAAATCACGAAACGGCTGCAGTCAATTTGTAAACACCCTGTATTTTGTGATGCCGTAAAGAATTTAAATAATGTTGGATCCTTACTTTTTAAAACAGAAGATCCTGTAATGAAGTTTTTTCCTTCATCAAAAATGGTTCCTGGACTGAAAATAGAAAAAATAATTTTAATGAATAACAATGAATTGATAAAAACTAAATTTGAATATTGTTTTCCAAAAAAAAACTCTTAGCTCTTTTATGTGAATTTAAACTCGGGGAAAAAATAACACAATCAACGTGAAGAGAGTTCGAGCTATGGTGTCATAAAACTCAACTAAATAGCGATAAGGAGCTGAAAATCTCTCATAGAAGTGTCCAACATATTTTTCCACAAAATCTGAAACTTGAGTGTCATCGACTGACAGAACGCATATCCGAGAACGTTTCACGAACGACAGAAACTTTATAAACGGTATCTTGCACATGACAGATGACAATGGGTGGTCATCCTAGATGAAAATTGGGTACACAACGCTAACACCATTAAGCTGCGAGTTATCCATTGTCACATACACCAAAGGATGGTCTACTTTCAAAGACCAATTCAAGGAGAATTTTCCAAAGGGTTTATGGCTGCAGCTGCATGTTGAGCTCGTGGTCAGTTCAAGTTACACAAGGTGTCTACTAATATTAAAGTCAACTTGGTAATAGATAACTTCCAACAGAAGTTAATGAATACAAATACCATCAAGGAATTCCATATCTGTACGATACAGAAGCTCATCGAGACAAATATCTAAACTAGAGGCAAGCCAGGCAGGCTTACAGCCTGTGAAATTTATGTTTTAAGGATTTTGGGTATTCTTGGAGGAAATGCATGCATTCAAATACTGTCCGGGACTTAAAAAAAGACCACATAGTTGCACAATTCCACCACTACACGGCAGAATCGTCTGGGTGAGCTCATTTCTAAAAAGGTTGGACCACTAAATATTTGGCGTCGCATGAAGTCTCTCCTCGTGTCTGCACTGTTTTTATTGTGCGGGTGGTTTAGACAATAATTGCCGGAGAAAAATATAAAAATTGCAATATCCTTATCCAAACCTTTTAGAAATGAGCTCACCAAAAGGTTTTTGCCGTGTAGTGGTGGAATTGTGCAACTCAGAGGACTTCTCTTGAGGCTACCCAGACAGTAATTGCCTTTGAGAATCATTCCATTTCATATTGGTTTGTCTTAACTAATTCATTACGTCTTTTCTGGAACTCGATAACGTTCATCCATACCACCACCTTTCCTAGCACCGAGTTTTTAGTCAGGTCGTCGACAAATGCCCTCAATTTCAACAAAAGACTCTATTTTTACGACGATGTTGGGTCTATGCATCGAAATTTCGTACGGAGCCAGGTGTTCTGTCATTTCAGTCCAAATTAGATTGCATGTAAATGTGATGAAGCGATCTGGTATTCCGAACTTGGCCACCATAACCCATTCCTGGTAGTTTGCCTGCTATGCGCGTTTACTCCCGGTAAACGACATAGAAAGAACGCAGACCTTTCCTGCTTTCATATTAAAGTTATCAGCCTGATTGTGAACGAAATCCATTAAGCCTAGTGGTAACTCTCAACTGACAAAGTCTTCTGATATTCTTTCACACAGTGTAGCTGGTCTTTTTCTACTTTTAAAAAGGGCCCACAATATATTGTTGAGTAAGTTTCCTCGAGTGCAACACCGGATTAAGCAGTCCTGGCATTTCGTACAGTTTATAGGAGTAGAAAGCTAACATGGTGATTTTCGTCCCGCCGGTGCTCCTGATTTTCCTCTTCCAAGCCTTCTTCTCAATGAGGAAACAGCAACGGGTAAGTCATTGGATCACAATTCGGACGCAAAATTGACATGTGTTGTCAGTTATTCCTCTGCTAGGATAGATACACTGTCATATCACTGAATTATGGCCACCCGTTTAGTAATGGGAGTAGTCACCCTTCGTCGCTATAACTAGTGCTAGGTGTCGTGGCATGGACGCAAGAAGTGCGCGGTATGTGTCCGATGGTAAGGTAGTCCATTCCGCTTTAAGTGCTGTCCACAGAGCTTCGAGAGTCATAGGTGGAGGGTCCAGCTGTCGTACATGGCCATGAAAGTACTCCCACAGATGTTCGATTGGATTGATGTCCGGAGAATTAGTGGGCCAAGGGAGCACTCGAAAGTCAGTAGAATATTCCTCGAACCAATCCAGAAGGAGACGTGCCTCGTGGCAGGGTGTATTTTCCTGCTGGAACACACTATCACATTGGGAGAACATCGTGAGCATGTACGGGCGCACCTGATCCGCTACTATCAATAGATAGCCACAGGCATTCAAATTGCCCTCTAGACGAATCAGTGGACCTAACTGCTCCCAACGGAATATCCCTTCACATGCACACAACCCCTATTAGCCTGTTTCCGGCCCACAATAGCCTCCTGCAGTCTCTTTTAATGGCGTTCACGACGCACTCGCCATCATCGATTAATCTTACGGAGCAAAAACCTTGACTCGTCGGAGAAGGCGACCTTGACCCATCCGCCTTGGTCCAATGGCGGTGCTCAGTTACAAATGCGCAAAGTCTAGGCATCGCTGACGATAACCCCTGGACAAAAGGGGTCCAGACTGTTCAGACCCATCCGTAGCATAATGCGCTCAACGGTAATGTCGGATACACGTCTGTTGGCACCACTGCTGAATCTGGTGGTCAGTTGATGGACTGTGGCTCTCCTGTCACCTTTTACGAGTCGTCGTAGGCGCCGCTCACCCCGTTGGTCGATGGCTCGTGACCCTTTACAGTGATGGCGTTGGGACGCGATTTCTGTCCCTGCTGTCCACTCTTTGTACACCTTCACTACAGCGGACTGTGAACAATTCAAAAATTGCGCCGTTTCGGAGATGGTGCCTCCCTTGCTGCGATAGCCTATTATCATCCCAGTTTGGATGTCCGTTAAATCCGGACGTTTACATATCTTGAGGATCGTGCACCTGCCGTTTGATGCACAAGCTTCAAAGCTTTCTCAGCCTGTTATGCAAATTTTGCAACGTGTAATCGTTGTTGGGGCGAACCATGCGTGTGTCTTGAAGGAGTGCTGGTCATAATTCATTGATATGACAGTGTGCATAAATCTCGCTCAAATGGTGCTTGGTTCTCCATCGTCGGCTTCAAACACTGCTGCTACCTCATTGACAGTTGGCAAATCATATCTTCTGGGAAGGTTCTGTATTATCCACATTTGAACATAACTATTAGAATGATTGGAGAATATTTTTCCTTGTTTGGAACACGATCTGAACTGAAATCTTAAAGTCTGCTTTATTTAACCACGACCTACTGGATACTGACGACTTGTTCACTTAGCTTATTTCCATTGTTGCTTCAGGCAGAAAAAAAGTTTAAAATTTCCCGTGTACCTTAACCCTCTACCAGAAGAGTTCAAGCTTTTTTTTCCTACATGGATTGAATAATAAATATACTTTTAAATAAATTGTTCTCATTTTATTTTTATAAAAATTACTAAATTAATTTTATTCATAATAGTACAAATTTTATAGCAATTTTCAAGACGATATGACATTTCTAATCAGAGTCTACAATTCACTATCATTGTAGGCTATGTTTCTAATTTTACAAATACATCATTGTATTAATTTCCTTGTTTATTTTTCGTCTAAATATTGACAATTAATATTTTTGGTCAGAATTTGTTTCTGATAATATAAATTATAGAATTGCATTCAGAATTGTTTTCAGGTAGAAAAACCGTTTGAAATCTGCCAATAGAGGGCGATAGTACACGGGAAATATAAAACATTTTTGTCTGCCTGAAACAACAATGGAAATCAGCCAAATGAAAAGGTCGTTAATATCCAGTAGATCGTAGTTTAACACAGGCGTGTAAACAAAGCAGAGTTAACAATTGCCAGCTCCGCTTCCGCAGTTGCTGGCCAGGCATGTTAACAAAGAGTGAAAAATTGTCGTCAGTTCCGCCTCGTGTACTACATCAGACTTTAGAGAAAGAAAGATATTAATCTCTCTTTTAGGGAGGGGGGTAACGATTTATTACTAATGAGCATATATATGATTATGCAATGACAGGATATAGATATGGCAGTGTTTATCGAGGAAGTTAAGGAATCACACGGGCCTCCCTTGAGCTCCCTAAAAACGTATAGACGACTGGCGAAAATTTGTGTGGCTGGCAAAAAAAAGAGAAAGAACGAGTATTGATCAGTGAAATTTGCAACAGAAAGATAAAAAGCTATCCGGGCATTGGAAACATCTGAACAACGGAAGCTCCGCTAGAGCAAGAGGGTATAAGAGCTTCTACGTCAAGGGAAAAGGAAATTTTAAAAGATAGTTTTAAATTATCCAATGATGCTCCCCGGGGGTGAATATTTTAATATGAGACAGAACAACAAGTCAGGCAACCGAAATGCCCAGGACCGATAAAATTTTAAAGCATTCGAGAACGAAAAGGAAAGCATTTGATTTCTAAAGAAGCCTTTCGTTGTTAAGAATTAGATGAAGTTGCTAAGGATGCCTCTGGTTGCTAAGAAGGCGTACTTCTAACACAGAGAAAGGAAGTAAACCCTCTAGGGTGTGGATCACGTGACTTTGACCGTGGAATCCAGGCGCCATATTGATGTAGTATAAGACGACCCATGAATCAAATAACCTACCTTCTATATACGACTTTGTGGAGTTGTCTTGTTTTAGCGAGTGCAGAAAAAATTTTTAAAAAGTTAGATTAAATAATATGCATTTTTAAAAAGAAAAAAAACATTTTGGTGCCTCTCATTTAAATAGGAATTCAAAAAATAATAAAAGAAATTCAAAGTTAAATTTACGATTGCGTTTATTTTTTTTAATCCATAAGCTTTTATTTTTTTTAAACTATAAAATCTTGGCTTTCCTCCTACTCCAATATGGACGCCGGGATACTTCCGGTTCCACGCTGCGTTGAATGTGAAAGTCACGTGATCCACACTCTAGACTTTTTGCTTCCTTTCTCTATGACTTCTAAGGGAAATGTATTGTTCCAACGGAATAAAAATACCTGAAAAGTTAAATGGAGAAAGTAGCAATTCTCTGTAGATTAAAATATATAAGAATCCTTTAATTTGTAAACATTCCTATTTAATAAAATAAGCGTATTGTTGAAGCGTTCTGTGTAAGGGTCAACTCTTTCTTCATAAACTACTGCCAACGCTTTTCTACGTAGGCATGTACCATTGAAGGAATGATTAGCTACAAGCTGTTGTTAAAATTTGCCTAACAAAAACTAACTATTGATAATATAAAGCGTAAACACTTACATGCCATATCTTAACATTGACATTTTCCAGTGGTTTCATAATGGTAGCATTATAACATGAATCATGGAACCAATTTCGAAAATCATTAATTTTAAGTTATATTAATTCATGACACGTCATTCCAAGTTGTTTGATTTATTACATGCCATATTTTAGCATTGAAAGTTCCAATAAACCATAATGGTTCCATGAAACCAGGTGCCTTTAAACCAATTTCGACTATCATTAATTTTACGTTATATTCATTCATGACACATCATTCCAAGTTGTTTGATATATTACATGTCATATTTTAGCATTGACGGTTCCAATGAACCATAATGGTTCCACGAAACCAAGTGCCTTTGAAACAATTTCGACTATCATTAATTTTAAGTTATAATTTTCATGGCACATCATTCCAAGTCGTTTGATATATTACATGCCAAATTTAAGCATTGAAAGTTTCCCCTGAACCATATACCCTTGAACCAGTTCTGACTGATATTGACCATCAAGGAAGACGATTACGTGTCTTCACTTAATTCACAAGCTTTTTCTTTGCTTTAGCTATGGAATGCCAAAGGAAGAACAGCATTTGGCAATGCACAGGCCATTTATACATGGAATTGTATAGTGAAAAACGTGGTCCCAATATTATTTTGATCTTTTGAAATGGAAGTAGTTCACCGTTTTTTTCCACCAACGAACTCAGTCTTCCGATTTCCCTAAGTTGTCGAATGGCGAAAACGGAATTCGAAAATTCGGAAGCGTTCGAAAGCCAGAGCACCAACAGACAGACGGACAGACGGACGGACGCACATTGTGAAAACATAAGTACCTATCGGTCCTAATAAGAGGGTAAGTAAAGATCCGGGCAAAGCGTGCAATATAAGTAGGTTCATTAAGAATGAACGTTCCATCCCACCTCTGGGAATTATAAAACAAAATTGAATTTGTAACAATACGTAAAATTCCTGTTGTTTGGGCTTTTCTTAGAAGTTAACATTTTCTTGGAAATATTTAATAATAATCAGTAATTGGGGATAATGGAGAGTTAGCAGATCATTGAGAAAGAGTGAAAGATGACAGAGGACGCACTCCCTTCGTTTCAAGCTACAGTTGACGACATAACGGATAACAAAGCATACATGAACTCTTCACACCAACAACCTATAATAATCTTTCGAAAGATTATAACAATAATTCATATCTATCGTAATGACAGTGAAGAAATGAATGAGTATTGGGCAGAGATGACAAAAAGTTATCCCGGCATCGGAAACATCTGAACAACTGCTGCGTCTATAAACGGAAATTGCAGAATTACTGACAACAAATTTACTATTTAACTTCATGAGGTTGTTCTGTTTAACCTACAACTGTAATTATCTCGGGCAACTGCTGGTTTGTAATAATCCTGTATAATGTAACCATCTCTCTATTTAGCTGTGATTCTTGCGATGAACACCGTTCGGACGGAGCTCTCGAAACATTGTCAAATGGTAGAAAGAGCACTTCCCTCGAATGTGATATGTCGGAGAGATTAAGCGTAGTAAAAAGAAGTATTAAAATTAGGTCACAGTATTATTTTAAAAAATTTTAAATTACTTAAGTCTGTCAAGTCAAGAAATCAACTAAAAAAATTGAGAGCACTTAAATGCATAAATGAGATTCTAATAAGTTATTAAATGCTGAGAAGGTCCCAATCCCAGAATATATTCTATTTGATTTATTGAATTTTTGGTTCTTCAGCAAAGACCCCCACAAACTTAACAGGAGTTGATATCTTCTAAAAAATTTTACCTTCAAATATCCGAAGTGAATAATGTTCAAAGTTGTTAAATAGGCTACGTGTTGTAATTAAAGCCAAAGGCGACGCCATTAAGTAATAATTTGATGAATTGTTTGCGATTAAATGTATTTGTACATCTTTTTTTGCCGTGATTCTTAATTTTTTGTCCATTATTTGGTTATTTTCAATTTGCTGAACGTAAATTTTAATTGTTGATACAATTAATATTTCTTTTGATGTCGACTAGAGGCCCAGGACCGATATAATTTTAAGGAATTCGAGGACAAAAAGGAAAGCGTTTTTTACCGGGTATTTCACAGGGTATAGACAAAAGAAAAAGGCAAATAACATTTGAACGGAAAAAGATCTTAATTTCAAACTTTCAGGATCAACACTTGAGACTAAAGGAAATTAACAGATTAAATTATCTAAGTCCATTGGTGATAAGTCAGGGCTATAAGGGGGGCCAAAACAGTACATCGCCAAAGCGATTCGGGAAGCTTCTTGCGATGACACGGTTGTGATAGTAACGTCTGAGGAAGTCAATAACGTGTTCGGTTGAATGTGGAGGAGCTCCATCTTGCTGAAACCATTTGTCTTGGATCCAGTGTTCGTTGCAGGCATCAGGAATGAACCTCGTTGTCAAGAATTCAAGGTAGCGTTCAGAGTTCACTGTGCGGTCAAAAAAATACGGACCCAAATTGCCATCAGCACTCAACCCACACCAAACAGTTTCATTCGAATTCCTGCATATGTGTAAAAACGTTCTCGGCACTAGCTCCACTTGGTTACGAGTTATTCAACTAACAAGTTGGTCATAGCCTATGAAACAGCCGATACTAAAGCAGTTTTGGTTGTCAGGGTTGGATGTGGTTGCTAAGGAAGCCTATGGTTTCTAAAGGAAAGGCATAGTTCTAAAGGCATTGTAAAAATCAAAATGAATAAAAGTGATTATAATTCCATAACGCCCATTTTACAATACAAGGTTTATTAATATATTTATATACAATCGATTTCCATCCTTTCGGACATCATCAGTATATGCATTTTGAAATGTTTAAATTTCTTGCAGTAAGTTAAATGCCAAAAGGTTAAATAGAGAGTGCAGTAATTATCTATACAGGGTGATTCAGAAAGGTAGGTCAAGAATGAAATAGCATGTACAGTTTGTAGTGGGGAACAATATTTTTCCTATAAACATGGGTCCGGAAAAGCATCCTTACAGAGATAATGCAACTTGTACGAAGTAGAAATGGATGTGCGTTACCCGGACGGCAATGGTAGGGTCCATCTAAATTAGGATCTAAACATGTAAATTGTTTGGGTTCTCTCCTTTAAAAGAGAGTAAACGAAACATGTAACTCCGCTGTCATACAATGGATCGCTTGACTAATGCGGAGCTGGCGGACATGCATCTCGTCTACGGCAAGGCACAGCGTAATGCTAGTGAGACGTAAAGGATTTACCAACAGCGTGTGGAGAAGTCAGTGATTATCCGGACATCTTCACCAGAGTTCGTGAGAATCTCATCCACAAACTAAAAACCTGCATCGACGCTCAGGGTCGGCATTTTGAACACCTACTGTAATGTCATTCCTACCGCGTACAAGTTGCATTATCTCTGTAAGGATGCATTTCCGCACCCATGTTTTTATAGGAAAAATTTTGTTCCCCGCTACAAACTGTACATGGTATTTCATTCTTGACCTACCTTTCTGAATCACCCTGTAAATTTGAACATACACTGTCATATCACTGAAATATGACCACCCGCTTAGTAATGGGAGTAGCCACCCTTCGCCGCTATAACTGCTGCTAGGCGTCGTGGTATGGACGCAAGAATTGCGTGTTATGTGTCCGATGGTATGGCAGTCCATTCCGCTTGAAGCGCTGTCCACAGAGCTTTGAGAGTCATAGGTGGAGGGTCCAGCTACCGTTCATGGCGATCAAGGTGCTCCCACAGATGTTCGACTGGATTGATATCCGGCGAATTAGCGCGTCAAGGGAGAACTTGAAAATCAGTAGAGTGTTCCTCGAACCAATCAAGAAGGAGACGTGCCTTGTGGCAGGGTGCATTGTCCTGCTGGAACACACAATCACATTGGGGGAACATCGTGAGCATGTATGGGTGCACTTGGTACGCTACGATTGACAGATAGCCACAGGCATTCAAATTGCCCGCTAGACGAATCAGTGGACCCAACAGAATATCCCCCGCACAAGCACACTATCCCCACCAGCCTGTTTCCGGCCCACAATAGCCTCCTGCAGTCTCTTTTCATGGCGTTCACGACGCATTCGCCATCGCCGGTCAATCTTATGGAGCAAAAAACTTGCCTCGTCGGAGAAGGCGACCTTAGCCCAGTCGTATGTGGTCCAATGGCGGTGCTCACGTGCAAAGTCTTGGCGTCGTTGACGATGACCCCTAGTCAACATGGGTGCAGCAACCATGGGTCGACTGTTCAGGCCCATCAGTAGCAGGGTGCGTTCAACGGCAATGCCGAAAACACGTCTCTTGGCACCACTGTTGAATCTGGTGTTCAGTTGATGGGCTGTGGCTCTCCTGTCACCTCTTACGAGTCGTCGTAGGCACCGCTCACCCTGTTGGTCGATGGCTCGTGACCCTTTACAGTGATGGCGTTGGGACGCGATTTCTGTCCCTGCTCTCCACTCTTTGTAAGCCTTCACTACAGCGGACCGTGAACAGTTCACAAATCGCGCCGTTTCGGAGATCGTGCCACCCTTGCTGCGATAGCCTATTATCATCCCTTTTTAAATGTCAGTTAAATCCGGACGTTTACCCATCTTGAGGCTCGTGCACTTGCCGTTTGATGCACCAGCTTTAAAGCTTTCCCAGCCTGTTATGCAAATTTTGATATGACAGTGTATAAAAATTCTTTAATTTGTAGGCATTTCTACGTAATGAAATGAGTCAGTTGTTGAAATGTTCTGTGTAAGCAGCTATCATTTCTTCATAATCTATTGCTAGAACGTTTCTGCATAAGCAAGTAGATGCATCCCGAATTTAAGTATTGATAATGTTAGACGTAAGTAATTAGAAAATGGTAGAAGGCCTAAGATCAGTTAGCTGTTAATTATAACAGGTCTAATTATTATAATACCAATTTGCTATTGCTAAAAGCGGCAAAAACAGCAACTTGCGGCTGAGAATATTAGGCCTAATAAAAATTTGCTTTTGAAGGCAACAGGCTATGGATAACAATAGGATTAGCAAATCGTTGCGCGTTGTTTGAGGTATCTTATGCAATATTTTAGCTTTGAAAATATTCAATTGTACCACAATGGTAATATTAGAACACGTTCTATTGAACCAATTTCTATTATCATTAATTACACGTTATATTCATTCACGACATGTCGTTACGAATTGTTTGATATATTACATGCCATATCTTAGGCCTGAAAGTTTCCAATGGTAACAAATGGCACCATTAAAACACGTAGCACTACAATAATTTCGGCTGATTTTGACCACTAAGGAAGACAATCACGTATCTTAACTTAATTCACAAGCCCTCTCTGCCTTAGCTATGGAATGGTGAAGACAAAAGTGCGTTGATCTACGCATAGGCCATTTATACATGGAATTGTAAATTAAAAAGTATAGTACCCTATGTTATTTGTGACCTTCTGAATCGAAAAGTAGTTTGTCGACCAAAAAACACAGGCTATCATTTTGCCTTAGCAATCGAATGTCGTAATCGAAGTTAAAAACTCGGAAGACACGGACAGACAAACAGATGGACAGACAGATGGAAGGAAGCTTTACGATCAACGCTGTAGCAATTGAATTTGATTGTTTGCATAGCATAGCAGTCTGTCCCGTTTAAATTTCCGAAATTGTCCGCCCATTAGGTATCCAGTCAGTTGACTGAGACAGACGCAATGAACCGAATGGGCTTCTTGTATAGTATAAACGAAAAGTATCATGTGAAACTGCAGTCCTCGCCACATAGAAAGTTCTATGATGAGGCCACAAGTTTTAAAACTTGTGTTAGTGCAAGCGTCACAATTTACATCGCCACGTATTTGTTCTTTATTATTGTTGATTGCAATTGTTTTTTTTGGTCAATTGTTTTAAAAATGATTTTGCACGTTTTTCATTGTTATTTTTTTTTGTTTATTTTTGTTTTTTTTAACCCTTTTACTTACTTACTGTCAATGTCGTTGAGCAATAAACATCCAGGCTACACATGCTCCTAGTTCTGAATTTCCTTACTGCATTTCGTCATGTGTTTTAATTCAAGCTAAGGGACATGAATGAATTTAATGTGTCAAACACTATTGTTGGTGAATGAGATTGGCTTGTTCATCTTCAATTTCAAAACATTGGTCCTTCGAGCCGGATTAGTTTTCGCTAAACCGACAATTACTACCTTTGTTGGCGGCCATTCTGTGTGCGGCTTCAACGTCAACGACGGTGAATATCGAACTCGTGCAACAATTGTAAGTGTTAATTGTGTCAGTAACCAAGCAATGGAAGATCTTGTGAAACAACGTGGGGTGATTAAATCAAAAATTACTCGTGTGTCAACTTTTCTGCAGCATGCATCAGCATCAACAAGCAACACTGTGCAAGAACTCTCTTTAAGGTTAAAGCTTTTAGATGACGCATGGAGTGAATACAACAACGTGCAAGCAAAATCATTGTATTGGCAACAAGCGACGAAATCGCATCTCATGAAACCGATGAAGCAGAGGTGGAAAATAAGTATGTGAGTACCAAGGCTGGTATACAAATTTTACTAGACGCTCTCACTATCACAACTGCACAAAAGAGTATGCCGTCATCTCCTTCAAGCGTGGCTGATCTTTCACAATTCCGTCCGGGCATTAAGCTACCACGCATGGATCTCTCGACATTTTCAGGAGATTATCTTGAATGGACTACCTTTCATGATTTATTTTCCTCCATGATACATCGCAATCAAACCATTAGCAATTCTCAGAAGTTGCATTATTTAAAGAACGCTCTTAAAGGTGAAGCCGCATTGCTAATTCAGTCGCTAGACACAACTGATGCAAACTATGGTGAAGCGTGGAAACTTCTCACCGAACGATACGACAACGAACGACAAATTATATCCTGTCACATCAGGAAACTGTTCAAACAACCATTCATGAATAAGGAGTCAACAATTGACCTACACAAACTGCTAGACACGACAGTCAAGCATGTGCGCGCATTAAAAGCATTAAAGGTGCCTGTGGATTCGTGGGATCACTTATTAGTCTTCATAGTAGGTGAGCGGATGGATATGGAATCTCGACGTCAATGGGAGTTATCCATTTTAGGAAACAAACATCCTACATTTGAAGATGTAAAGGCCTTTCTTGAACAACGCTGTCATGCCCTTGAAGCAGCTACACCAAGTAAAAGTCTTCGACCAACGCATGGAAATCGTTCACAAGGAACTGCACAAGCGCATAACAATGTTGTAAATGTGTGTGGTGAGTGTGGTGCTGATCATCAGCTGTTCAAGTGTGCTCGGTACCTAGCATTAGACCCTCGTGATCGTTCGAAATCAGTGCGTGACCATTCATTGTGCTTTAATTGCCTTCGTCCTGGTCATAACAGCAGGGATTGCCCATCGAAGGGCACTTGTAAAACATGCAACAAAAAACACAATACGCTGCTGCATTTTGGAGGTGCTGCATCGGTTACATCCAGTCAAGGCGAAGAGACTACCACCACGGGTAATGCTGCTTTAGCTGATAGTAATGCTGTAATGAACATCACATGCACTAACCGCAAACGAGCATTACTTGCAACAGCAATTGTTCATGTGCAAGACTGTTACAGTCAAACCCAATTGTGTCGTGTACTACTCGATTCCTGTGCAGAAGCTAATCTCATCAGTGAAAAATGTGTAAAACGACTTGGCCTGCCACGCCAACGCAATACAACCATTATAAATGGCGTAGGTAACATCACTAGTGGACAAGCTCATGGACTGGTGAAGTGTACGATTCAGTCAACGCATCAACCTATGTACAGTCTTAATCTCACAGCATTGGTATTACCACAAGTCTCTGGAGTGATGCCAAAACATGATGTTCATATATCAGATCGTCCGGACACAACAGCTTTACACTTAGCTGACCCGGAATACCATAAATCACGCCCAGTTGACATCCTTATCGGAGCCGATTATTTTTTTGACATTTTGGGAAATGGCAAACGTTACACGTCCAATGGGAAAGTTTATGCCCAAGAGACCGTTTTAGGATGGGTTATCTGCAGCACGGTACCAAGACCGAATGAAGACTCATTCACAATTCAATTGACAACACTTGACACAGATCTGCGTAAATTTTGGGAATTGGAAGAAATTCCACGAGAACCATTTTACACCACTGAAGAACAAGAGTGTGAAGCTCACTTCATCGCAACACATAATCGTGATAACACAGGACGATACTCTGTGGCCCTGCCCATCAGGAAAACAGCTGGACAGCTCGGACAGTCATTAACGATGGCAACTAGACGATTTCTAGCAATCGAGAAACGACTACAACAGTCACCAGACGTTACCAACAGTATCGCGAATTCATACAAGAATATGAAAATCTAGGACATATGACGATATTACCTGGCAAACCAAGTGCCAGCCTGAACTATTTGCCACATCACTTTGTACTTAAGGAAGACAGCACGACAACTAAACTGCGAGTGGTTTTCGATGCATCGGCGAAAACAGACTCTGGCATTTCACTCAATGATAAAGTCATGATTGGCCCAAAAACCCAAGATGATATCTTTGATATAATTCTTCGCTTCCGCTTGCACGCAGTCGCCTTTTCAGCTGATATTGCAAAAATGTATCGGCAAGTGACAGTGCATCAAAGCGATCGTCTATTACAGTGCATTTTGTGGTGTGAACAACCACATTTACCTTTACAGGCATATCAGTTGAATACAGTGACGTACGGTACGGCATGTGCACCATATTTGGCAGCTCGTGCTCTTCAACAATTAGCAGAAGATGAGTTCTTCTTCAACATCACTGCACGCTTGGCAACGCAACCACCAACGAAAAGAACAGTGTTATCAGAGGTAGCAAAATTGTACGATCCAATCGAATGGTTATCGCCAATTGTTGTTCGTGCAAAGATGTTGCTACAGAAATTATGGCTCACTGGCATGGACTGGGACGATCCGCTATCACATGAACAAAAAAACCGAGTGGCAAACAATCATCAGCCAGCTACCATTTGTAGAAAAGGTACGCATACCACGTGTGTGATCATCAATAATTATTGTTGTGAAATGCATGGATTCTGCGATGCCTCTGAGGGAGCATACGCTGCAGTCATTTATGTACGATCCACCTCATCAGAATCAACTCAAGTGCATTTACTCTGCGCAAAAACTAGACTCGCACCCATCAAACAAGTATCAATTGCGAGGCTCGAATTGTGTGCCGCTGTGTTATTGTCACGACTACTTTCAAGAGTTCGACAGGTGTTCAAGGAAGCAATTCCAATTGCCAATGCATGGACTGGCTCAACAAACGTCTTAGCATGGCTTAGAAGCCATCCGAGTCGTTGGAAAACATTCAACGCAAATCGTGTTTCTGAAATTCAAGAATCATTCGAACCACATTTATGGAGACATGTGCCAACTCATTCAAACCCTGCAGATGTCGCGTCACGAGGCATCATCCCATCACAGTTACCTATGCATGCTATGTGGTGGAATGGGCCGTCTTTCTTGACACAACCGAAGCAAGAATGGCCTGTTAACCATAGAAGAAAGAAAGAAGGAAGTGCAAATACGAGTAATGCAAGTGCCTGATACATCGCTAATGCAAAGATATTCTTCGTTGGGGCAATTACAACGAATAACAGCGTACTGTCTCCGGTTTATTACAAACCTCAAGGAGGCTCGTCAAAATCGTGTGACCACATTTCTCACAACAACTGAATTACGAAACGCGTTACAATTGTGGATCCGTATTACACAGCAAGAAGAATGGCCCGAGCTCCATAGAGCAATCAAAGAGGACAAACAAATTCCACATAAATTTCAAAAATTATCCCCATTCATTGACGAGAACGACGTGATTCGAGTTGGAGGTCGATTGAAATATGCAACTATTCTCTTTGATGCAAGACACCCAATGTTGCTCCCTAAACGCCACCACTTGACAACATTAATTCTCAGACATTATCACATGATGCTGCTTCATCCTGGAAATCAATTAATGATAGCAGCAATTCAACAGCACTATTGGATTTTGGGCATCCGAGACGCAGTCAGACTATATAACCATCATTGTATTACTTGTGCCAGAGATCGAGCATCCCATTTTCATCAACAGATGGGCAATTTGCCAAAGTCAAGGATAATACCTGCCAATGCTTTCGTAAACACTGGTGTTGATTATGCTGGTCCAATCATGATAAAGACACACAAAGGTAGAGGTGCAAAATCAACAAAGGCATACATCGCATTATTTGTGTGTTTTACAACAAAAGCAATTCATTTAGAACTGGTTAGTGACCTTTCTACTAATGCATTCATCGCAGCATTGACCAGATTCATTTCTCGACGAGGACGCTGCAACAGCATTTTCAGTGACAATGCAACCAATTTCATAGGAGCTGATCGTGAGTTGAAACAATTACAGCTCTTGATAAATAGTGACACACACAACAAATTGGTGGCTCACTATTTGACCAAAGAAGGTATTAATTGGCATTTCATCCCCCCTCGAGCACCTCATTTCGGAGGGTTATGGGAGGCTGGTATAAGATCTATGAAAAAGCATCTGCGTCGTGTCATGAATAACGTCATTTTCACCTTCGAGGAGTTATACACCGTTCTCATTCAAATCGAAGCATGTCTGTATTCAAGACCACTCTGCGCCATCTCAAGTGATCCTGATAACTTCGAAGCATTAACACCAGGGCATTTTCTAATCACCAGACCACTTATGGCCTTACCAGAACCCAACTATACCGCCCTACCCGTCAACAGATTAACCGCTGGGAGTTGTTACGACAGATCCACCAACACTTTTGGAAACGTTGGCACCAAGAGTACTTAGGCCAGCTATTGCAACGTAGCAAGTGGACAACAAAGGCACCAGACATCAAAAGAGGCGAACTTGTTCTTATTCGTGAAGAAAATTTGCCTCCTCAACAATGGACATTGGGACGAATCATTAATGTACACCCAGGAAAGGATGGATTGGTTCGTGTGGCAACTGTGAAAACAGAGACCGGACTGTTTAAACGACCTTTAGTGAAACTGTGTCGTCTCCAAATCGAGGACTAATATTGACATTCCAGTGTTGAAACCAAATGTTTCAACGCGTGGGAGTAATGTTAGTGCAAGCGTCACAATTTACATCGTCATGTATTTGTTCTTTATTATTGTTGATTGCAATTGTTTTTTTTTGGTCAATTGTTTTAAAAATGATTTTGCACGTTTTTCATTGTTGATATTTTTTTTGTTTATTTTTGTTTTTTTTAGCCCTTTTACTTACTTACTGTCAATGTCGTTGAGCAATAAACATCCAGGCTACACATGCTCCTAGTTCTGAATTTCCTTACTGCATTTCGTCATGTGTTTTAATTCAAGCTAAGGGACATGAATGAATTTAATGTGTCAAACACTATTGTTGGTGAATGAGATTGGCTTGTTCATCTTCAATTTCAAAACAACTTGGCTTTCACTGATCGATTGATAAAATTTCTCTCTCAGCACCTACTGAAGAAGCGAGCGATTAACTACTAGGTATTAGATATTGACAACCATATGCCAACGCAGATTAGCTATTCATAAGATTAGGCCTAAGTAATTAGTGACTAATAGTAGACCTAGTAAGATTTGGCTGTTAATAATAATAGTCCTAATAACAATTACTATTGAATACAGCAAGCAAGCATAACAGCAATTAGCTAATGACCAAAATGACCAGGGAGAACACCTCTTGTCCACAATTAGAAATTTATTTCGCATATACGTATTTCGAACTCCTTGAGTTCATTATTCAATGCCAAGTAAGTATTTGACAATCGACAATAGAACGGTGAAGTGTACATTTCTTCAGACGGGACGAAACCAGCGCTTTCACAGAGCTCATCGAACCAGAATAAATTCCAAATGAAATACACTGAAGTTGTCAGGAAGCCTAACCAACACAAGCGGTCTTCCATATTATGCATAAAAGAAAATAAGATTGACGATTGTCAGAAAGAAAATACAAACGAAATAAAAATACAACGAGAAAGAAGATTATCACATCATCCAGTAGTCCGGGAAAGAAACGTTGCTGATATCTTCAAAGTTGATGTCAAGAATGTGCCTCGGTTTTTGATACTTCACATGCCACTTCATATCCATTGAGTTCTTCAGTATGCCAGTCACTACGTCATTGTCGTGAATATTCATCTTCTGCACCATAATCAAAAGGAGTTCCTATATAAACTCTCCGATGTTGACCTTGTTTAAATCTGAATGGATGGATTGGTTTTTCACAGTTCTTCTGTCAAGCTGGGCAATGGTTCTCAGGGTAACATTCTGGAATGACTGTAGCTCACTCCGTCTACTTCTACAGATAGTCGCCCATGCATGCATGCCATAGAGGAGTATGGTCCGAATAATCGACTTGTACCGAAATAACTTGTTGTCAATGCCGAGGATGCTGTTGCGACCCAGGAGAGCTATGAGACTGTACTTAGTCCTCTTCGCTTTGTTCAGAGCGTAGGTCACGTGATGATTCCACGAGAGTCTTGAGTCGATGATAACGCCAAGATATTTGTAGTTGTCTACCCAATCCAGTTTCTTATTGAATAGAACAAGAGAATCTGGGGGACGCACCAACTTTCTTTTGAAGTACATAGCCTTGCACTTTCCGACGTTAAGGTTCACCCTGCAGCAGTTAAACCAGTCTTCGAACATCTTCAAGGCGTACTGCAGTACTGCGTAGTGATAACGTGAGTTGGCTTGCGTGCTCATGTCATAATGGCAGTATCGTCAGCATAGAAATATAGATTACAATTTTTGGGTTTCGAGAAATCATGCACAAAATAATTAATTAGCACGGGTCCGAGGACAGAACCTTGAGGGACACTGGCCTTTATAACACGAGGCGTGGATAGATTTTCACCAGCTTTAGCTTGGTAGGACCTGTCGTTGAGAAAGGATTTCACCATCAAAAAAAATCCGAAGGAAACCGGTCTCTAATCATCTTGTAGACAAGGCCCCCATGCCACAGTTGGTCACAAGCTTTACTGACATCGAGAAATACTACTCCGCAATACCTGGAAAGCTTCAAGGGGGTGCTCAGGTTTTCTACGAGCTCCATATCTGCAACTGACAAGAGTGGGCGGCATGAGAGACAGTGGTCTTGGAATCTGACGAGGATCGTTTTCTCCAAAACTTTAGATATCGAAAGGAGCAGACTAATAGGTCGGTAGCTCGAGGGATTTAGTGCATTTTGTGCTAGGGGATTGTTTCCAAGATGCGGGGAAGTAAGAAAAATTCCAGTAGTCCCTACTGATACTGGTGAGGTAGTCACTTAAGTTCTTTGGCAGATTCATAAGGGATTCAATAAAGTTATTGCTCACCTTGTCTCTTCCTGGAGCCTTCTTCTTTTTCAGTTTACTTATGACGGTGGCGATCTCTACAGCCTCGATATTGTTCTATGTTAAATGCTGCGGGAGTTCATCAAACTTGACAAGACAATCTTCCTCACGCTAAGACATGATTTCGCTCTCGAGATTTTCGTTCGTAGGAGTAACAAATTGCATTTCTAGTGAATCTGCAATGACTTAGGCCTTGTCCAGATCAGTTTGAACATGTTCACCTTGTCGTGTACGGAATGTAAGGAGCGTATCATTCTTCTGTTATGCTCTGACCATACTCCAAATGGAATTATCGCAAGCCGACAAGCTTTTGAGTTTGTCATTTCATCTAGCGTCACGAAGCTCTTTTATCTCTTCTTGGACTTTTCGCACTAGCCTGATGTACTTAGTTTTGAGCCAAGGTTCACGATAGCGTTGCCGTAGTCTACGTGTCCTGTTTCTTTCAACAATTAGGCGTTGGATTCCAGCAGTTAGTTGGATTCGATGAGGAGGTTTATTCGCTGACGGATAGTTACTAGTTTCTCTGTCACTGTTAATACCTCTAGTGATGTCTTCAACACACTGGTCGATGTCCTCCGTACAGTAGCAAAATCGGGATGGCAGCCATAGTCTTTAAGAATATCTTTTTAGAGCTTCCAGTCTTGATGATGTACGAGTTCTTCTTGAAATTTATTGTCGACATTGTCAAAGCCACAAGTTTGTGGTCAGAAGAAAGGTCATCAATCGTAAAGTCACTGTACGGTTTGAAGATACCCTTAAAGAGCAACATGTCCAAAACGTCACTAGTAGGTGTAGTAGTGTAGTAGGTGTCCTCCACAGGTCCAGCAGCAATGATATCATATTTTCCGTGTATACAGGATGAATACAAAAGTCTGAACCCCCCTTTTATTTTTTGAACCGAAGCAGATAAGTCAATTTTGATGAATCCAATGAATAGGAAGTTGTGGGTAGCCTATCCCATGGTGCACTTTTCATCATCCCAAATATACAAATTAGGACACATTCAAAATTTATCTCAAAAACCGTAAGGGATAGAGAAAAAAACCCAATTGCAAACTTCAGCATAAAAAAACAAACAAAACAAAAAAAATCACCCAAATCGGACCAACCAATCACCCACAATCACGTGGTGAACTGTTTCTAGCTTACAAACAGTCACACTGCACAAGGAAAACTGAATATTCATATTTCTACCATGTAAAGCATGCAAATCAAAAAATTAACATAAATTACCATACTCAAATTCACTTTCATGCGGAAAAGCAAATAAAAGGCATGTTTCAGCACACAGAAGACAGAACAATTCCAGGATGGCAAGCTACACTGTTCCGGAAATGGTCAACTTGATCTTCTGCTCCGTAGAGGCAAGGAGAAACCTACATGCTGCAGTTAGGTTATATCGAGATAGATACCCTAACAAACGCCATCCATCTCGTCAAACAATGCGTCACATTATTCAAAGATTCGAGACTACAGGGAATGTTAATGCAGAACGAGGACAACCAAGGGCACAAGGCGACGAGGATACAACAACACTAGTTCTGGCTGCAGTTGCTGCAAATCCCCACACAAGCAGCAGAGCAATTGCTGCAGATGTTGGGTGCCATCAGGGAACTGTTCTCAGCATTCTACACGCACATCATTTTCACCCACCCATACCATATTCATTGTCACCAGGAGTTACTGCCATTGGATTATGTTGCTAAGGCCGCCTTCTACAACTGGTTACTTACCTGCCTGGATGACAATCCAAATTTCATTCATGAGTTGTTGTGGACAGATGAAGCCCAGTTCACCAGGGATGGAGTTTTCAACAGGCACAACCGTCATCATTGGGCAGACGAAAACCCACGATGTCTGCGAGAAGCAACTCATCAAGTGAACTGGAGAATCAATGTGTGGTGTGGATTGTACAATGACACTGTGGTTGGACCGTATTTTTACGATGGAACACTGACTGCAGAACGCTACCGGGCTGAAATTCTCAACGTGGTAGTCACACACTTCAATGACAGTTTGCCACTTGCCTCGTATCAGCGCACGTGGTTTCAGCATGATGGAGCTCCTCCACATTACGGGTTGGTCGTTCTCGAGCGTCTAATTGAGATCTTTGGACAACAATGGATTGGCCGAGGAGGACCAGTTCGTTGGCCACTCCGCTCCCCTGATTTTACACCACTTGACTTTTTCTTGTGGGAATACCTGAAGGACAAGGTTTATGCTACGCAGCCCGCTTCACTGGAGGATCTGGTTCAACGAATCCAGGAAGCGTGCCGAGGAGTGACACCAGCCATGCTTGCCGATGTTTTGGCGTCAGTTAGGTTCCGTGCCCAATTGTGTTATGGTGCCCACGGTCGTCACATCGAGCATTTTGTTGATTAACTTTTTTTTTAAATTGTTTGAAGTAACTTGTTTGTGCAGTGTGACTGTTTGTAAGCTACAAACAGTTCACCACGTGATTGTGGGTGATTGGTTGGTCCGATTTGGATGATTTTTTTTTTTTTTTTTTTTATGCTGAACAAGTTTGCAATTGAGCTTTTTTCTCTATCCCTTACGGTTTTTGGGATAAATTTTGGATGTGTCCTAATTTGAATATTTGGGATGATGAGAAGTGCATCATGGGATAGGCCATTAACATATCTGCTTCGGTTCAAAAAATAAAAGGGGAGTTCAGACTTTTGTATTCACCCTGTATACGTATAGTGAATCCTTAGAAAAATAAGGACAGAAATTTCTAATGAACATTGGTTCTGGAGAAAAAGATTATGTATGGCATGCTGCCAAACAGATGCTTAGCAAGAGGCATATTGCCAAAATCTTTTGTTTTATGTGTTCTGGAGTTCCAGCTTTGGTGTTTGGCATTTAGGTCACCAGCCAGGACAACTGGAGTGTCACCACTGAAGAGTTCATCAAGCTCGCTAACATCAAGAGACTGTTTAGGTGAATTGTAGAGCACCACGAACTTCACTTCACGAAGGGAGACGTCACTGATAATAAAGGACACCGATTCCATATCTGCATAAGACTTGGAGACTAATTTTTGGTGTTGAATTTTCTTCTTAATGATGATCGCACCGCTCCCAGAAGCACATCTTGCAGCGTTTGAATCCATACGAACCTTACGGTACACACAGTAGCCAGATAGCTTGAAGTCTTGGCTTGGTTTGAGGTGCATTTCACAAGGAAAGCAACGTCGATTTCTTAATTTATCAGAAAAACGTGAAACTCGATATGCTTTCGGGGAATCCCCTAGTTTCATATCACGCAACGAAGTTCACCTTTATTAATTACAGTATAACGTTGTGCAGCCATAGTATAAATTAGTTGATGGTAAGGAGCCCCCTCAACTGTGGGTAACTTTTGGCTAGAATAGAAAAGACATGAAAGATACGTCCTATTTGCTTATACATACCTGGTTGGTCGTTAATGTTGAGGCCTTTTTCCTCCGGCTTAGACACAACAGCAACAAAGAATTTATCTGCTGTCACTTTGGAACGAAGAATCCTTTGAACCTGGGGGGTATTTTGGACATTTCGTGTTGCTTGAAATGTGCTGTCCACTACATTTGATGCACTTTCGGGTGCCCTGTCTTTTAATCTAGGGACAGTCTCTTGACTCGTTCCTCTCTGCGCATTGTTGCAACGAGGATCTTCCGTACAGCCCATGTATACCGAATCCTAGTCAGTTGTAGCATTGTAGTGGCTTCTTTTTCCCCAGAAAGACTTCCACTAACTGCCAGTGGCCCAATACGTGTGATGTTCTTCAATGACTGGTTGTGTTCGGTGTTCGGGAGCAGAACCAAAACCATCGGCATATCTATGGATCATTTGGCTTTCCTCAGTCTGATTACCTTTTCTGGGAAGTAGTTGGCTCTTTTTTGGTCTTCTTGGAAATCGTTTAGATCATAAGTTACATCCACATTTCGAATAACGAACTTCAGAACCTTCTCGGACTTAAGTTCATGATGCTGAATTTTTAGAATATTATCAGACTTAATTCCAGGGACTAACCTGTTGTGAATTTCTTCGTCCACACATTTAACTTTGACGGTTTCAGCTCTGCCCGTATGGATAGTGATCTTTTCCACTGGAACATGCTTTTCGAGCTCAGTTAGAATCATCTTAAACGGCACGCCATGAGTCCACACGATAATCGCAGGGACATTCCTCTTCGTGATCCTATGGACTTCAATAGCCGAGCGACTCTGTCCATTCTTCGGATTTCTCTTTCTAGATGCGCTGACGACTTCTTCATTTACTCTGGAGACGGTCTTTAGGTTATCGATCCTCGTGCCTTTTCTGAATTTTTTATTACTAACAACAATCCAGGGATTGTCATCCACTTCTTCATTAGCGTGACTTCTCTTACAGCTGCCGTTTGTCAAACGGTAACTATTTTCTATTATATCCATAGACTCCACACTTTTAGTACTGGGATAGTTTAAAAAATATTGCTTACCTTACTGTTATCACCCTGTTTATCTTCCGTGGAGTTTCCTGCCTTCGGAGTCCCGGAACATTTCTCAAAGGCTTCTTTAAGTTCACTTATCTTGTGAAGAACATCTCTACGAGAGTCTTGAATTTCTTTGTTGATACCTTTGAACTTTTCCTCAAAACTTTTATGCAGGGATTCGACATTTTCCTCCAGAGCATTATACTTAGCGTTTATTTCATCCCAGAGAGCTTCTAGCATTTCGTTGAACACTAGGTCAAATACAGCAAACCTAGCATCCAAGCAGGCATCCCGGTAGGCCTTTTCACAGGACACAGTTTTACCATCCGCCACTTGCAAAGACTGTTTAGCCGATTTTAACGTGGTTAATGTGGA
>JAHWFO010105252.1:0-37049 GCA_023313115.1 Rhysida immarginata
TAAAATAGAAGCAATGTCTTAACTTTACCTGCTTTACCTGCGCGACGTGTCGTCGTTCTCACGCTAGTCATGCTGTCGTCGGAGAAAGCACTTTCACGGCCTGTCGTCGCTTCTCCTTCCTTTCAGGGATTGACAGTGCATTGCACTTGATAAAACGACCCTCCTGCATAATGTATAACGGCATCGCTAGTCTTGTCTAGTGGGCGACTCTTTACAGTATTCCCAATGAAATCTCCGCTTTAATCAGTCGGACTCGATACATCTCTCCGTTTGTCTCCGCTCCTCCCATGACCGCTCGATTCCTTTTCTCTCGGGCTAGAAATTCTCTCTCTCTCTCTCCATCTTCTTCTCCTCCCCTATCTTTTACGTCCTTACTTCCTTCCTTCATTAGCCATGCAGTCCTTGTCTACGAATGGTGTGTGTCTACGTTTTTCGCCTTTTGAAAGAACCCATTTTGTCGTTGAAGGGCTACCTGGTGAGGGTCTTGGCTCGAGACCAACCTTCGACCACGAGCCAAAAGCGACGATTTCGCGACATGTCAGCAGATCTACGAGGGTAATGCACCACAATTTTTTCCTTCAACAATTATTTATTGAACACAATGAAACTTATACATACGAAAGAATGATGTTTTCTTCTACACTCCCTATTATTCCACATAATCTCCGTTCCGTTCTATGGCCTTCCTCCAGCGAGACACAAGGTCGTGTATGCCCTGTCGGTATCAGTCCTTGCTCTGTTCACGCAGCCATGTCTTCACTGTGCGAATCACCTCTTCGTCATCCTCAAAATGTCTTCCAGGAATGGCATTCGTGAGTGGCCCAAACAAGTGAAAGTCTGAGGGCGCTAGGTCAGGGCTATAGGGTGGATGGGGTAACACTGTCCAACCCTGTTTCATGATGTGCTCCGACGTCCTCAAATTTGTGTGAGGGCGAGCGTTATCGTTTTAATTTGCGAACAATCAGCTAGGATGTTATGGCGTCCAAGTATGATGAGTATGACATCACATCATATGAGTATGACGTCACATCATATGAGTATGACACCATCACAGTCCCAAAGCACAGTGATCATGATGACCTTACCAGCAGAAGCAGTTGCTTTGAATCTTTTCTTCTATGGAGAGTGCGGATGACGCCATTCCATAGATTCTCGTTTTGATTCGGGCTCAAAATCGTGCACCCAGGTTTCATCAGCTGTCACAATCCAGGACAAGAAGGCTTCCCCCTCAGCTTCAAAGCGTTGCAGCATCTCAGAAGAAATTTTTTTCTCAAAGCTTTGTGTAAGACAGCGCGAAACCCATCGTGAACACGTTTTTGTGTAATCAAGAGCACGGATAATTTCACCCACACTTCTTTTGCTGATTGATACCTCCAGCGGCAACTGCCAAGTCATTCTGCGTCGGTCCTGACGAATGAGCGCACCAGCACGCATCTTGTGACAGCCGAGGATGGCCGCCCGGATCGCGGCAAATCTTGGAGCTCCGCCGAACCGCCTTCTGATGGCCTCACCCTCTGTGCTTCTGTCGTTTGCTTATGCTCCATAAACTGCACATAAACGTTTGTGAATGTTTCCAACTGTTTCTTGCTCCACAGTGAAAAATTCAATGACGACACGCTGCTTATAACGTACATCACTTACAGACGCCATGTTGGTCCATTGCTGCACGTACGTTATCTGTGGGAAGAAACGGAAACTTTGCGCGCGCGCACTCCGAAAACTTTAAAGAATGTATCTCAAATTTTGCTTTCGTACCATCGTTGGGGACGGAGAAAAAAATTGTGGTGCATTACTTTCTGGGCTAACCTCGTATTGCTTATCTGAATCTGACAACATGACACTTAGTATTTTGGGCCCGATGTGAATAGGATATCCAACATATTTAAGAGCAACTACTTTAATATAGCATGCCGAAAGGATGAGAAATGTGAACGTTTATTGAACCGTACGAATAGAAGCAACAGAAGTGTGTTCGAGAAAGTTTACTGACAGGTATAAAGAACACAGACGATCTATAACGGCGACAGAAAAATCGGCATACGCTGATCTCTTGATTGGTCACAAAGTTTAATTCGGCAAGATTGAAAATGCAATGCAAATACTGAGAATTTCTAACGAACGAAAGAAGATTGGGTTGCTAGAAAATATTGAGATTTCGAACTATAATACAAGAACTATAACTAAACAATTACGCTTCGATTTCGAACTAACCTTAAATATTATTCGAGACTTTTTTTTTTTTACTTCTTACTTTTGTCTTTCTCCGCTGAAGATGGGTACATGGTATCCGAAATACGTATCAATTCTCCTTGTGGATTAGAGGAGATTCTCCTTTCTCCTTTTTTAGCAATTACATTCCTGTTTTCTATATATAAAGCGTTCCCTTTCTTTATTCATCGCCTGACCTGTTGATGAAGTATTCTCCGAAACATGTCTGCTATTTATTTAATACTATCTGATATACCCGACCTTACTCGGGCTCTTTTATTGAAATTTTACAATATTTGAATGTGAATATACAGAACACATGAAAAATGTTTGAATTAATATAGTAAAAATTCATATTGAAGAATCGAAGAGAATTCTTTTTAAATGCTCGCAATGGATGGCCTCTCCAACTACCGGCCCTTTAGCAGTTCTACTCGACTTCGCTCATTTTTAAATGTTGTATATAGCTGAGTGAGTTTGACGTAGTGTTGGAGAAAAAAAGACGGAGAGTAATGTTCAATTTTTCTGTATATTCACAAATAGAAATTGCAAATTTTCATCAAAAAAGAGCCCGAGCAACGTTGGCTATATCAGCAAGTTCATAATAAATCGAAAAATAGTCCTAGGTATTTGAAATAAATTTTAAATCAAAGAACAAAATCCATATTTGATGACCAATATAAAAACTAAGTTTTCAACATGCGAGTTTGTGAAAACCAAAACTAAAAAATTCAGGTAAAAATCCGGAAAACATAAAATACCTGAAAATCGGATCCAGATAATCAAAAAATAAACTAAGCGGACACTATATCTCGTTAATTGCTATCACCGTACCAAATTTAATCAATCTAGATCCATTTTTATTCGCGAAATACTGGAAAAACTGCGAGAAATCACATATTTTTAAGGAGGGCCATAGGGGGCAAAGGGGTAAAATATGAAAAAAAAAAGGAGAAATTGTTTTTTTGCAAATTATATGAACTATTCTTGGTCCAAATATCTAAGTAGTACGTGAATTTGCCACAGGGTAGGATTAACCAGACGCGAACGTCAAAATTAGGCCTATTTTGGGATTTTTTTGGATTTCTGCCCCCCTTAAAATCGATTTTCAAAAACCAACGAATATTCTCTTTTAATATACATTTTTTTACATCCTCGTGCGCAATTTTGAACCTCTCTGCATTTCCGCATTGGAGTTAGGCGGCAAAAGCACAAAACTAGGGGGCCAATCTTTTGGGTCTCCTGGCCCCCTTGACGGAACGAATATCGAAAAAAACAGAAATTGTTTTGTTGGAAATATCCCCGTGAAGCTTACCTCCGAGTTCCGTTGCTTTATCTTTATTCCCCGCGAAGTTGCGATCAAAATTTTAGAAAATTTTGTGAAACCCCCATGAAAATCGATTATTTTTTCAGTTTTCCGAACTTTAAAATTCGAATATCGAAAATCGGGAAAACTACTCTTTTGGCACGGTAGCTAGAAACCTTCCTGCAAAAGTTCCAAGATCTGCGTTCATTTGGGGCGGAGCTAGGCGACCGAACGTGCAACTCTTTTCTGCCCCCCTGGGTGGGCAGGAGGTCCGAATTTCGAAAAACTCCGTCTTAGCAGCCTGTACGCTATACGTTCTATGGCCCCACCGAATTTCGAGTTGGTGGTTCCAGTAGATTTTGCTGTGCGATGATGAATCAGTGAGTCAGTCATTGGATGTCCTCTTATATACAGGGTGAGTCTGAAACCCTTGTCACAAACTTTAAGGGGAGGTAATAGATGATTCTAAGCAAAAAAGTTCATATGAACATGGGTCCGAATTTGAACGATAACTGAGATATGATCAGAAATAAAAATGCCGCTACTAACATCAACAAGTTAATAACTCACTTGTTATAACACCTAGGGTAATGAAGTTTGACGAAATAACAGGGTACATAATACCGCTAAAATTTGATCGAATTTCAAGGAGTAGTTTCCGAGTTACGCACTCAATATCGTAATACGTGCTCACATGTGAGTACTAACCACCGCGTGTTACGATGTTGACTACGTAACTCGGAAACTACTCGTTGATTTACATTGGTGCTCAAAATTAACAGAACAAACTCATTTTCGTGGATTTCTCTAAAACTACTGGACCGATTCCATTGAAATTTGATAGGGTAATAGAATAAGCTATCACGAATAATTAATTATTGAACATAACTTTCAAACCATGCTCATGAAACTATGGAATGCCAAGAAGAAGATTGCATTAAGGGTCTTTTTAGGAGACTATTAGGGTGTATGGTCACCTCTAACAGCAATACAGCTCCCACAGCGATTCTTCATGCTGTTTATGAGGCTGTTAATGAGGTGTTGGGGCAAGGAACCCTACTCCTCCACCAGGGCAGTTCGTAGCTTCTGGAGGGTTCTGGGAGAAACCTGGCGAGCTGCAATTCTCCTGCCCAGTGCATCCCAAACGTGCTCTATCGGGTTCAGGTCTGGAGATCTTGCTGGCCATTCCATCCTTTGAATATCATCCTCTTCGAGATATTCGTTGACCAGCCTTGCCCTATGTGGACGAGCATTGTTGTCCATAAAAATGAAATGGGGACCAAAGGCACCCCTGAAGAGCCTTAAATAGGGTGCTAAGATGTCGTCCATGTACCTCTGAGCAGTCAGAGAGCCTCTCTCAGAAACGTGGAGGTCTGTGCGCCCATCCAGTTTCTCTCATTATTTCCTTATACGAATATTTCAACCAGATTTAAATAGAATGATCTGAAGTTAGCTGCAATTGTTTCCCAAAAGGGGATTCTAATTTACAGCTATTTTTTTCGTTTTTAATCGGGTAAATTTAACTCCATTAAAATAAC
Source organism: Rhysida immarginata (assembly GCA_023313115.1). Lineage (NCBI taxonomy): Eukaryota > Metazoa > Arthropoda > Chilopoda > Scolopendromorpha > Scolopendridae > Rhysida > Rhysida immarginata. Next base: position 5,053 of record JAHWFO010105252.1, read on the forward strand.
GTTTTACAAACGGACATTGCACTTTCGCATTAAAAACGTGCCGTGGCAAGGTAAGGATTGGTGGTCGTTTGGTGGCTAAAGGGGTTTCGGGATCAGGCTTTCCTTCCTTTTATGCACTGGGTTTGGATTTGAATCCTAAGTTTTGATCTTTTTATAGAATAAAATTGTATAAGCAAAATAAATAAATAAAAAACTGGAAATCATAAACAGTAATATGCGTGCAAATACTCTCTCTTCGCGAAGAGACACGTAAGCTTCTTATAAGAAACTACGAAGACATCCCTTTTCAGCAAAGTGTTATTGGAAGAGTGATTGCTTCGTCTGGGCGACATCCTTGTGGAACCTCTCACAGGAATCTCCTAAGCGAAAGAGCCCAAGAGGAATTGCAGCCACGCGGTTCGCTCTCCTTACAGCGGTTCGAACCCATTCGAGGAGACGAGATGAAGCCATTCTGTAGAGATGAAACACGTAAGTGGGCCACTTAGTTTTGGCTGAATGCCAGTGGCCAAACATCCCTTCTCGAATTCCCTGTCCCCCTAGCTGTTTGATTCCAAGTAAATTAGAAAAGATGGACTTTTATTAGAAAGCTAAGAGATACTATATGAAAACACGGCGAGGAAAGGCATTTAAAAATATGGAGAGGCGAGTTCATTTGATACACAAAGTGGTCTAAGGGGAAAAAATTTATATGGCGCAACAAAAAAAAGAAAACGCTATGATCCTTGTTGGAAAACTTGCTTGCAAAGCGTAAAACGTAACGACACAATAAATAAGCGTTTCTTCCGAGCGGAGAGCCCAAGCCTTTGCTGCGAGTAAACCTTAAGGTAGAACAGCCTATATAAGTTTGCATTCCTTCTCTTTTAAATACTATCTTGTTTTTTATGATTATGATGGCTTTGTGGATTAAAGGAGAAAGCTTGTTAAAGCGAAGCTTTTTCTTGGCTCATTTAACCTACATTAAACATTTCCCTAATTTTCATTATTAAAGAACGCACAATAATTGTGCTGGGTCATCAGCATAATTTCTTCTCTAATTATTTCCCATCTAGAAAAACGTTAAGTTTAATAATTTAATGAGAACGTTGCTCAAAATATGGATTAAATTTCTTCACGCCTTGTAGTCAAAGTTTAAAAAAAATGTTTATTATAGCTCATTATTAAAAAGATGCTGAAACAGTGGAAAATAAGACCAAATATTGATATCGTCGCAATCTCTCTCTCTCTCTTTTTTAACACTAGGCAAGTAGACGATAGCATATATGACAAGTTTTCAAATAATGGACTAAAAGAGTTAGACTCAATTTGAATATAAATCTAGATAAATACAATGTATGTGGAAGGATGGAAATCTTCAAATAACTTATGAAAATATCAGGTTGTTGCAAAAGTTTTTTCCGGATTTTTTATTCCAACACAAAAACCTTATTTTATTGAATGACAGATTCAGCTGATGCAGATGCTGGGCAATGGTTAAAAAGTGAACCTTGAACTGTTCTGCGAGTTCCCTCGTTGTTACATTGTGATCTTCATCAATTGCTTGGCGTAGATCACCATCTGAAATCATGATTGGCCGATCAGAGGAGGCATCTTGAAGAGTGCTATCTCCGCGTCTGAACCGCCGATACCATTCTTCTAACAGTGCCATCACCTAAACGTTGGCAAATGTTTCGGTGACATTGCGCAGCACTGATGTTTCCAGAATACTCGTAGAAGATTATTGCTCGAATATGCTTGCGTGAAAGATCCATTTCAGACCGTTGATGGCACTCACAGATGTATAGTCAGAAAGTTGATTCTTGGATGTAATAGGCCTATAGCAAAGATATTGAGGAATCGAATGCAATAATTTGTTTGAAAACATATGAACATCCCCCTCGGAAAATGAGCCCTTCTTGGGCACGAGTTCTAGAGCCGGAAGAAACTTTTGCAACAACCTGATATAAAAAACTAGGGAAAATCAAAAAGTAATGTTATTTATTTTTTTAAAGACAGTGCTGGAGCAGACATGAAAAAGCAAAATATACGAAGTACACATCAATTTTCTGGTTATTTCTTTACGTATGATCCATTTGTCCCATCGCATAGAAGTCCGTTTCCTGCGAGTACAGCCACTGACGCACTTCACCTCGGTAAACTTTTTGCACCATGCCTACATATTTGCATAGGCCATGCAGTCGTTGCCGTACGCTTTCTGCATTTCACTGAATTTCCTTGGGCGGACGACCTTTAACGTGAAGGAAACGAATTACAGCTCTTTGTTCTCCCAGCTTGGACGATGTGATCAACGATGCCATCCTGCCAATTGCGATTTGCACGCCTCCACTAGGTGTCAGCACCTTCGCGGTGCTTTAAAACGATATGGGAAGGCGACAAGTTCAAAAAGTATATCCACTTTTCCCTACTACAATGTTTTCGTAAAAAAATATATAACGTTACTTTTTTGATTTTCCCTTGTAAGTATTAACTGACAGTTGAAGTAAGAAATTCAAGTTTTAAAAATTTGATTGCAATGTATTTATTTTTAACTAGTTCTTGATTCCGGAACGCTATCCTAAAATGAACGGTACGCCAAATACTAGTCGGACAGTGCATCGAACCAGTTATCCCAGATCTTACTTGGGTCGGTAAGATTGCAGCACGCCAAAATGATAGCAAAGAGATGTCAAAGCTGGCGTGGCATCTTGAATGCGGCGGCCTCCTGCATGCCACGATGCCACTGGGAGTCGTCCTCCAACAGCCCATGAGCCCTTGCAGCCAGTTGAAACGTTTCCGTCCACTGTTGGAGATCTTCGAACGATTTTGGCCCTTTCACAAAGCATAACAGCATACGTAGGTGATAGCGTTCTGTGTCTTGTGGGGACAATGAGATCATTCTGCCACTCGCTTTTCCACCACCCTTGTTTCTGGTTTGCCAGCGCTTCAAGGCTTTATTCCACTTGTAATACTTCTTTCACGTGCCAGCGCTTCCACGTGATAGAGTCGATCTTGTGCATCTGGATCACTTCCACAAATGTCGAAGAAGCGGGTGAGCAAAGTATGCCTCGAGTTTTCCAGCGTTGTCTGGTCTGGGTTGAAGGCAACATAGTTCATCTCTGGAAGGTGCATAGTCACCTGGAACGCTGTCGTAGCTCCGTAGGATCATCTGCCTCTTGCTTTTGCTCATTTTCAATCTGTTGAATATACTCCCGAAATCTCGACAACGCAGATCGGCGTTTGTTGAGCCTTTATCGACGTTCATCTCTGCTTTCATCCTCGTCATCATCAGGTGCTGCATATTCAGCAATGATCTCATCCAGAGTCTCAAATCGACGTTTCTGACCCATTTGGGCGTCTGCTATAATTGTGTTGTGAGAAGGAATGGAAACAACAGGGTGGACACAAAATGAGTATATTTGGCCGCAGTGGCGCTATTGGTTGGCGCGTTGGTGGTCTGAGCCAAAGGTTTCTTGTTCGAATCCAGGCTGCGGAATTTTCTTTCTTATTTTTCATCATTAATTTGAACAGCTGAGATTGGCGTACAATTAAAACCCTCACTGACCATCTAATGATTTATTCCTTAAAGTAATTATTTGTTGATAATAATAGGCCTAACATCAATTAGCTACTGTTAACAAAAGGCCTAGCATTTATTAGTTGATAACAACTTACTTACTTACTTTTCAAACCCGCTTATCCGTTAGGGTCGCGGGGGCAGCAGCCCTATGGAGGATCTCCAGCGATCGCGATCTTCCGCCATCAGGCGCATGTCCTCCCTGGTAATATCCAAGCGACTCGAACCCAGATTCTCCATGTAGTCTATCCACCTGGTTCTAGGCCGACCCCTTGGTCTCTTACCCACCGGCTTGGAAAATAACAACTGCCTAGGAAGGCTAGATTGCGGCATCCATATCACGTGGCCATACCAGCGCAACTGAGATCTCTCAATGCGGAGAAGTAGCGGCTCAACACCTAAAGATTCCCTTATTGTGCTGCTGTACAGTCTATCTAGTCGGGTAACACCTGCCACACCTCTCAGGAATCTCATTTCGGCCGCTTGTACCCGCGATCGCACTCTTTCGGTCATTACCCAAGCCTCATGACCATAGGTGAGAATGGGGACAAAGATAGATTTGAAGACGGAGAGCTTGGCTTTGTTACCCAGCTCTCGTTTCGTTACCACGGATCGCCACAGTTCACGTCTGACACAGCTTGCTGCACCGATCCGAGCATCCAATTCTTTCTCCTGCCTTCCATCACTCGTGAATGCAATCCCGAGATACTTGAACTTCTCCACCTGTCTCAATGAGGCTCCCCTAACATGGAGAGCACACTGAGCAGGCTGTCTTGAGAGAACCAGAACTTCGGTTTTAGCCACACTGATCTTCATCCCAGCTTCTTCACATTTGGCTGCAAACCGGTCTAGTGCATGCTGAAGGTTCGTGCGAGAAGACCCAAGCAGGACAAGGTCGTCCGCAAAGAGCAACCTCTCCACCAGGCAGTCGCCCACACAAACACGCTCATCGCCTCGGCTGCCCCTGTCTATCCAGTCCATAAAGATAATGAACAAGATGGGCGACAGTACGCACCCTTGGCGGAGTCCAACATCCACGGTGAACGGTCTTGACTTAATGCCATTTATCCGGACACACATCTCAGGGCTTTCGTACAGAGACATGATAGCAACCAGTAATTGCCCATCCACTCCATACTCTTGCAACACTTGCCAGAGCTTCTCCCGAGGTACTCTGTCATATGCTTTTTCGAGGTCCACAAAGCAAGCGTAGACCTCTTTTGCATACTCCCAGGATTTCTCAAAGATTTGCCTTAGAGCAAAGATGTGATCCGTCGTGCTTCGGCCAGGTCGGAAACCACACTGCTCCCCCGACAGTTTGGAGTCGACTATTTCCCGACTTCTCTTCTCCAGACACTTAGCGTACACTTTCCCAGGAATGCTGAGCAAAGAGATGCCTCGATAGTTGTTGCAATCTCTCTGATCTCCCTTTTTGAAGATAGGGATCACAATTCCTGTCTGCCATTGCTTAGGGGCCTGTCCAGATATCCAAGCAACTTGACACACTCGAGTCAGCCACAGGATACCATCCTGATTTAAGGCCTTTAACATCTCGGACCGGATTTCATCATCACCTGCAGCTTTGCCAGTCTTCAGGGACTTAATTGCCCATCTGATTTCTGTTTCAGTGATACTACCGTGACTATTCTCCGCTCCAAGGTGCACCTCGTATGCCTCAGTTGTTGTTGTCACCGGATTAAGAAGAGATGCAAAGTATTCCTTCCACCTATGCAATACGCTCTCCTCCGTTTTCAGAAGCCTCCCATCTGAACTCTTAATAGTTTGTGATGAAAGAGACTTCTTTCCACGGAGGCGGCGCACGGTCTGCCAGAACACCTTGTTTGCCGAACCATAGTCTGCCTCCAATTTCTCCCCGAACTTCTCCCAGGCCTTGGCTTTAGCTGTTGATACTGTCTTTGCTGCTGCTTTTCGCGCCTCAGTGTACCGCACTCGACTCGAATTTGACTTATTTGCAAGCCATAGCAAATAGGCTTCCTTCTTTGCCTTGACAGCTTCTTGGACTTCACCGTTCCACCATGCAGTCCTTTTCTCACCGCCCTGCGCCACACTCAGCCGCTTACAACCACAGCACAAAGCAGCCGAAGTAATCACAGCAGTTTTAAACAACTGCTACTCCTCTTCAACAGTACCACGATCACTGGGTAGTTCTTTGAAACTTGAAGATATGCTATCTGCAAAGGTCTTCCTCACAGCTCTATCCTCCAGTGCCTCCCATTTGATGCGCCAAGTTTGTCTGAACCTAGTATTTCGCTTGGTTGGCATGGATTCAGAGAACCGCAAAGTGCAGACAACAAGGTGGTGATCAGTTGATAGTTCTGCCCCTCTTCTCACACGAGTATCCAACACTGATCGGAATAAGTCAGCTGAAACAATTACAAAATCAATCAGTGACTTCTGGTCCATTGCATCCCTGTACCAGGTATACTTATGGACATCCCTGTGCTGGAAGAAGGGGTTTGTGATGGAAAGTCCATTGTTGCAACAGAGATCCAACAAGCACCTCCCATTCGCATATAAATCGGGGTCACCATTCCTCCCAATCACGCCCCTCCACGTTTGGTCATCAGCCCCTACGTGTGCATTGAAGTCGCCCATCAGGATGACAGAATCTGCACTCCCTCTCCTGCTAAGAGCAGCATCAACTTCATCTAGAAAAAGTGGGTACTCTGTGACTGCATTCGGAGCATATGCAACGAATAGAGAGAGAGACCGTTTCCCTATCTGAAGCCTCAGGAGACACAGTCTTCCACCTAAGGGGGTCCAATCTGCAACATAATCTGCCAGCCGGGGACTTGTGAGTATCCCCACTCCCGCCTGGGCAGTCATGTTAGGGTTGACCCCAGACTAGAAAAGCTTACACCCTCCTTCTAAGTCCACAGTTCCAGAACCTGGACGTTTCGTAGAGGTAATACCTATGATATCCAGTCGATACCGTTTGGCTTCCTCCACTAACTCTGATTCCTTTCCTGTCATGGAGAATACGTTCCAAGTGCCGATTGACAGCACCCGATCCCGTTGTCGCTTTACCAGTTTCTCCTCCTGGGTAAAGGCATGCGCTGCCCCCGACCGTTTCCCCAAGCACATAGCGAGTGCACTGGTGGGGCTTCTCGGAGGCATTGCACCGAGATAACAGCCGGGAGACTGTCGACTATTTTTCGAACGAGAGCCTCTGCCTAACTCCCGAACGCGGGTGACTTTAACCTGCGCCACACCCGATGCAGTATGAATTCTTTTATTTGTTGATAACAACAGGACTTACATTTATTAGTTATCGATAGCAATAGGCCTAGTATCAATTAGCTATTAACATTTGGCCTAACAGCATTTACCTATTGTTAACATTAATTAAAAATTTTTAACAATAGGCCTGACATTATTTAGTCATTTTTAACTATATGCCTAACATTAATTAACCACTTTTAACAATAGGCTTAACAGCACTGAATTTTAAAAACGAAATGAGCACGTGCACTGACAAAGCTTCATAATGGGCACGTGCTCCAAGCAGACATTAATAATGATTAAATGATAAACAAAAAGTAACACTGTATTCACTTATGGCTCGTCACTACGAATCGATTGATATAATATGTGCCCTAAGTTCATGTTATTAACATTAGTGCACGTGCTTGAAAGCGTCCACGAAAGCGCATCAAAAGTTAACACATCGCAATTAAGTTCATCCATTTTTACGTTATCGTGCAGACGACGGCCGGCCGGATACATAAAAGTACCGATTAGGCTTGAATGATGTTCGTTATCTGACGATCGTCGCAGACCAGGTACACCCCTTCATGTCTACAGTGTTTCCTTAGGGTGATGGCACCTTTCAACAGGAACAATGCTCCCTGCCATGCTGCCAAAATTGTCCACGACTGGACCGAGGAGCATGAGGATGAATTCAAGCTATTCCCATGGCCACCAAACTCCCCGGACCTCAACCCCATTGAACATTTGTGGAACCATCTCGATCGCCATGTCCGCAAGCTGTACCCTCCATCACGCACGGTGATGGAATTACGGGATGCACTGATCGCTGAATGGTCCCAGATATCTGCAATCACCTTCCGAGGACTTATTGACTCTCTGCCAAGTCGGCTATCCGCTGTGCTTGCCGCCAAAGGTGGATATTCCGGATACTAGCAGGTGGTCATATTAATGTGTCCCGACCCTATATATTCAGGGGTGCCCGTGCTTATGATACCACTATTATACCACTGGAAATTCTCACTGCTAATATATGACATATAATATATCAAACAATTTGTAACGAGATACTATGAACGAATATATAAGAGTAATTACAAAGTTCGAAGATGGTCGCTATCTATTCAAGGGTACCTGTGCTAATGATACCACTATTGTACCACTGGAAATTTTCAATGCTAAGATAGGGCATGTAACATATCAAACAAGAATAACAACATGCCAGGAATAAATATATAAGAATAGTTATAAAATTCATAGGTTATCGAATTTGAATCAATTTGTTTTCAAGCATGTAATACTTCTACTAAATTTTATTAATATCAGGTATTCGAACTTGATCAAAAGCTTTCAGAAGTCTTGTGAAATACGGGGGAAATCACAGAAATGAGGACGTTTGAAAAAGATCGCTATTTCCTATAGAGTGTTTTTAAAAGAGTCTTTAAAATTTCGATAGATATTGGCCATTCCTGAATATCAGTTTTCCTAGATTTGGCCATAGTTTCTGCCACGGAATTAATTTTATCTGCTATATATTTATTTTAGGATGCATATGTTAATATCTATTATGATTAAAAAACAAGAGAGATATTTCATCAGCGTTAATATAAAGTGTAATTTGTTGTAACACATTCTCTTCACTTTAAATAAGTTAAGGGCATTCAACTTTAACTGGAGAACAACGAATTTCGTGGCGACTAATGACATTACACGAGCCGGTCACTGAAACAGAAACTTTTATGAAATTAGTGCAACGATCGCTCATGGCGTATTAATACAAATTAATGACGAGACCTCTGCAACTATTTAAACATGCTGAGAGCAGTAATCGTTAGTATTCATTCTGACAATGGGTAAAACGAAAGATCTCTCAGTTTGAAAAGAGGCACATTGTGGATGGCTGTCTTAATGGAGCCATGGTTTCAAAAACTGCCAAACTGACTAGAATTTTAAAACATAAGATCTCTGAAGTCTTCCGTGCTTGGAAAAATAATCACGTAGCCAGTCAAAGAAGTATTGCGTCCAAAACTATACGAGATGACAGAGATCAATATCATCTGAAAGCAGAGCAACAGAACAATAGAGCAATAACAGTCGGGTCACATTATTAAGAGCATTTTTTTTTTGCTGTATAAAAACATCTAAAACAGCAGAGCTCCACAGGCCCCAAACACAAGCAAAGCTACAACGGTCTAGAAATCTGAAATTTTGATTACTTATAGAAAATTACTTAAAAATTTAGTAAATATACACTAAAAACTGGTATAAGGCTCTTTGGTCTCGACACACTTAATAGGAATATATAATTAAATAAATTGAAATGGCGGAATGGTACATTCGCACAGGCCTACCATGAAACTGCCATGAAACTGTTTCGAAAAAATTTTTTTTCTGTTGGGGGGCGCGACTTTAAAGTCTTAATTACTCCAAAATGGCTCATGGCAGCCATACAATTTCTTTTCAAAATATTCGTCTCAATGAAAGGAGTTCGTTCATGCCGTTTTTTATTGGTTTTTGGGTTGCTGAAATATTTCTTTTGCTATTTCTTCATTTTTATAGAAAAAAAATTAATATCTATAAAAAATGCTTTCATTAAAAATACGGCAATGCATAGTTTAAGGAACTTCATAAATATGTATTAATTTATTTTAAAAAAAAAATTCTTTTTTTTTTTGGTAGGGGGGGGAGGGAGGGTACTTTAATAACTCCGAAACGGTCAGCAGAGGTAAACAAGTTATTTAAAAAGAGTATGTCCATGTCGAGTTTATTCATTTCGGATCGCTGAAATACATTTATTTCTTCATTTTTAGAAAAAAAATAATATCTCAAAAAAGGCTTAACCTATTGATATAAAATATACACCAACACACAATCTAAGGAGGTACCCTCTATATATCAGGAATATTTATTCAGTTCTGCTATTTGCCGTATCAGAGGAGTTAGCTGCACAAAACTGGCCTCACACCCACGCACACATAGGCACGCTTTTAGTGTTACATGCACTGGAAGATGGTTAGTTTGGTAAATGACCAACGACTTCTAACCGCTTTAACACAAAACAAAACACTCACACGGTCACGATCATCAAGCCTTAAGTCACCCTTACGGTAACTTTTCACTCAACGCTACAAGATCCTGATGACCGGACCTTGAGATAGGAGTTTTAGAGGAACCAGTGACTTAAATAAAAGAGTGACCAGATACACAAAATTTACGAGAAATCTGGGTAGTTTTATTGTACAAGCCAAATCTAAAAAACAAACGCGTACAATGATACAAAATACACAACGAGTCACGGTCCGTTAGGAGACGACATAAGACCAAATAAGTCTATCGCAGTGAAACGGCCTTGACGTCGAATGCGGATGGTCATGATACCCGTTAAGAAGCGGGATGATAAAAAGTTCTCCGGCAGGTGAGAAGACGCTCAACCTTGGCAATATAAATGGAGGAGTCCAATAGCGGAAGTGGCGGAAAGAGGAAGAAGAAGCGAGGACAGATTGGACTGAAAAAAGTTTAGGAGCGGTGACGCAAATAACAGTCTCCGGGAATTTGCAAGTAGCGCAAAATATTAAAGCTGGAAATGGTACGGAAAAAATAGAAAAAATTACGAGCGGGTAAGGAAAAGTGAACTTGAAAGCGACAGGCTGGAGTGTTCCATTTCTCGAGCTAGAGGTTTGTGCTTGCAATGTCGACAGCTGGTACATTTTAATTTTTCCGAACTGGAATCCGTTAGCTGGGCGACTTTGGAGCCCGAGAGGAGAGTCTATGAGTCTACACCTGTTTATGGCGTGTTTCCTTTCGGCCTAACGGGATTCTTGAAAGATGACATTGGCTATATCACCGGTCTTGAATATTTTAGCATATTCTGCGTTTCTCGACACTAGGAATTTATTCAAAGGTAAGCCTAGACTCTTTGTCACAAAGGATTGCGACTTGTATGGGCTCCAATACGTCGAGCAGTCGGCGTCGTCTGCTCGGAAGTAATGTTGGAGTTCGTAAGGCGCCATCTCTTGAGACGATCGAGCGTTTTCCTAATGAGGCTCCTGGCAAGAGCGCGCTAATAAGAAGGGAAAAACGGAAACGGCGTCGTCCGCGCAAGCGGAAGCAAGAGAGGAAGCTCGCGGCGCGAGGGTTCTAATGTGAGGAGAGAGAGACGGGCTTTGGAACTGTAAGGTCGCCAAAAAGTAGGCTCCTAAGTTTTTGGTCTTTCGACAAGCCTTCCGCTTCGAAAGTTCGCCGACGTGACTTGCTCGCTCGCCGGGAAGGAGAAGAGCGAGCTGCGGCCGTCGAAAGCAACAGCGACGGGACTTTGTGTTATGCGCTCAAATTTAATGTTACGGACAATTTGTGTCCTTCAGAAGGTGTAGGACTATTTTCCACGAAGTGGAAACGCTCTGTCGACGACGAGTGGGTTGACGTTCGAGCTACTACGTGTTCCGTTATCGCCTGGGCTGGTAGAGAAACTTCGAGCGAGCGTCCCGCTCCGCCACCTTCGTTCTCGCCTTGCGAAACCGACCTCGTGCTGGAGAGCCGTTTGTGGGTCATCGTTCCGACGAGCCATTTGGTCCTTCTTCTAGATTTCGACGCAGCGAGCTGTCTCAAGGTGTTCCACTGTACCGAGCTGAATTTCTTCGCCCAAGAGTATAGACTGTTACTAATCATCCCCTGGACGACTTCCGGCCTATTGCGGGAGAACCTCGGCATCTTCGCCCGTTACGACAGGTAAGCCAATTCATTACCTTATCTTTAATGAAAGGCTCCGTCGTAATCTCTCTCTTCTCTAGTAATTTGCTGGCGCGTAAGTTACATGTTAATTGCCATGTCTTTAGCCTATATTATAAATTCGAGGGTGCCATTAGCTAATGATAGAATGGTATTTAAGGATATATGGCGCGTCATCTGTTAGGTGTTAGCTTAGAGAATTTCTTTCGCTATCGAGTTTGGAAAGAGATATAGTTTAAGCGCGAGCGCGTTTTCTGGTTTCCCGGGTTTTTCTAATTAAGTTATTTTTCTTTTTTTCATGTGTCAGTTTTCCCATGGAGTCGCTCAGGGAGGCAAACGCTAGGCGTGACCGCTCTCCGGTGTAAGCGGTACGCTTATCGACGACAAAGCTATTCGAGGGTCACCAGTGGGTCAACTCGAAAACGGAAGCCAAGTTTTATTCCTATTATTTTTCTTGTTACACCAAAGTTCATTGTGTAAGGAAAAATAGTCACATCAAGCTAGTCGCTTGTCTTTGTAAGTTCGTCTTAATGCGAACCAGTTAATTCTTTGTTAGACTTCGGTCACGTTATCGCTTTGTAAATCAGAGCGTAGTTTTGATGTTTAAGAAAGGCTGTTCTGTTACAGCCTTGCCAACGGGAGCTTCCATTTTTAATGGTTCCCTCCCATCGACTCTCCTCGTGTTAGCGGAGGTCCTTGGAACGTATACTTTTATGTATTTAAGTGATTATCTATTGACATTTAAATAAAGTTAATGTTCTTGTTATCTAAGTGTATGCTCTGTGTCTTGTATCTCTTACAAATCTTCCACTGCGTAATCTCTGCTATACGTGACACTCTTTACCCTTACATTTCTTTACCATTTCTTTCGTCGCCAGTTCGCCTTCGTGTTTTACATCGTGGAAACCTACGTTTTCAACGAGTGTTAATAGCTATTGCATTGCGGCTTAACAGAGCAACGCTACCCAAGTTGTGCTTATTTACTGAGTGCAAAAATGTGTCCTGTTTCAATAGTTTTGTTTTAGTGCCTCGAGAATTGGAGCTGGTGTTGCTGTTCGGCAATTTGTTTAATTGTATTGCTCCATAAAGTGCTATTCTTAGGAATTACTTATGTCATAGTGATTTGTACTTCAGACTTGTGTTTATTAATGTGGCCAAAGTAGTTGTGCAAGTTTTAAGCTACGGGCTGCGCATTTTTTAATGCCTACTAAATCTTTAAGCGCTACACTGAAAAAGTGATTCATGTGTGTTTTCCTTTGATGTTTGTGTTATTATAAGTGCTTCGGAATAATGAAGCGTGTATAGTGCTTCCTATTGCTTAACGGCTTGTGAGTGTGAATTTTGAAGCAGCTTCACGTCTAAGATGGATGTGTCAGCTTATTTCTATGATTAATTTTTTATGTTTAATTTATTACAAGAAAGTAATGTAATCTCAAGTTGGAATTAAAATTTGATTTGCATTTAAACGTAACCCTTACTTCAGTGTCATTTACATAAACCCCTTCCACTGTGCACGTGACACAACGCTTAACGAGAAAGTAAGGAAAGAAACCACTATTCTACATAAATGTATTTTATAAAATAAAAACTCAAAATTGTCAAGAGATTGTCAACAACCCTTTGCATGGATGTTGCCCATTTAATTCGATGAATATTTGTATTCCCCTTTTTCGCTGATCGCCCGACTTCTCAAGCATGCAATTCCCTGCCTTCGACCGAATTGTAGTTCGGAGAAGTTCACCGATGAATTATCGTCTGAACTAAAGAACGCCCATTATCTGAGTCATTGATTTTACGAAAGCCTAACATTTCGGTTGGACTAGTCACGAATGGAACTCCTCCCAGTCTCTCTTTTTTAGCCTTACTAACCTCGCTAAACCTCCCGAAATTTCCTCGATCCCCTTACACTCTCTTCCCTCTCTATTCTATAATGGTTTCTTCCCTTCCTTTTTTGTTAACCTAGTGTCCATAGTTTTGGCTGCTTATACATGTATATGTTATTACTATTATACAAAGCTTCTTATTTAGTAGCAAATACAAGGGTGCTCTTCCGGAAGACGAAAAATATGGAGTCAGTGAAAGATGGTACAAAAAAAAAACACAAATTACAATTTTTGGCACTTATCTGTCTTCTACGAAATCCGTCAAACCCATTAAAAAAAGCAGATTTTCCATTTTGTTGAACCTGGATGAAGTTTCTCATCGTCATTTTGCAGGGGGGAAAATCCACAAATCATTTCAATTCCAGTCCACTAATTAGATATGGTATAAAATCATTGCAGGAATATCCTCAAAACTCCACAAAATCAACACTCATATCAATGTCCTAGTCAACGTGAAACAAAAATTATCTACTCCTGTCATGGCGCCGGGAGTTTTTTTTTCTCAAGAAGCTACCATATCTGGGCGCCACCCACCTAAATGCCTTATCCGGTTCGCCGCCGCTTTCCGAGAAAAGAATTCTAACAATATCGAAACGGCAAGCAAGCGCGCCAAAAAAAATTTAACTTAAATCTAATTAGTAATTAATAAAGAAAAGTGATCAAAAGCGCACCCTCTTTTTGTTTTTGACACGTATAAGCAACACTAAGAAGTAAAGAAACATTGAAAAAATATGGAAAACCATTAGTTAAGTTAGTTTATAGGGCACTATTAAGAACATTTAAAATAAATCATTTTTTTTAAAATAATTTTTCAAAAACATTGGGCTTTTACTATTTTAAAAAAAGTGCTCCAAAACCGCCCCCCCCATAATCCGGCCCATTTCATGAAAGAGAAAATAAATTTTGAATGAAAGAGAACCATATATTTCCTATAAAGTAATCATAAATAGGAAATTTTTACTTTTTTAATGAAATATCCGTTGTTCACTCCAAAAGCATCTTAGATAAAATAAAAAAGAGACTTATTTTTTCTTAGAAACCTTTTGTTGTGTAAATCTTGGATCCTACAACAGAATTCCAAGAAGTTGAGAGGAAGTAATCGTAAAAATTTGGGGGCTCGCTTTAGGAATAGGGTGGGGACCCGGGTTAGAACCACCTCTTTTATTCTTTTGAATTTATATTTTTCGAACTCTTTCGATGTTAAGTACTTCAAAATTATACTAGTACGTAGCTATTATAATAAGGAACAGGAAGCTAATAAGTGGATTTTATAACCTCTAACATATATGAACCTTCATCTTAATCTATAATCTTTATTGACTTTGACTCACGAAACGAGTCACTCCGTCATATTTGATCGTAAACGCACTGAGCAGTTTCATTCGATATCGTATTTTAAATGTCCTAAGTAGTTATAACAATTAAACCACTTATCTTCAAAATCCTGGCACAATATCCGTGAACCTGAGGACCATAAAATGTTCCGAAAAACACAAAAAAACAATACGTTGCTACTGATTGAGTAAACAGCTTGGGCCCTGGTTTTCCAGTAGGCAATTGCATAAACTACTGCCTCAACCTTTCACTGCTATGCTGCATCTTCATACGGAACAGAAAATGAGGGGGCCCACTTTAGGAGCGGCGCCCGCTTTTGCTAACTTTCCTCTTACTTTTCAAACCCGCTTATCTGTTAGGGTCGCGGGGGCAGCAGCCCTATTAGGATCTCCATCGCTCGCGAACTTTCGCCATCAGGTGCATTTCTCAATGGTAATACCCAAACGACTCGAACCCAAATTCTCCATGTAGAATAGCCATCTGATTCTAGGCCGACCAATTGGTCTCTTACCCATGTGATCTAGGAAGACCAGTTTATGGCATCGGTGTCAAGTACCCATACCAACGCAACTGAGTCTCTCGATGCGGACAGGTAGCGGCTCAACCCCTAAAGAGTCCCTTATTGTGCTGCTGTAAACTCTATCTAGTAGAGTAACACCTGCCACACTTTCAGGAATCTCATTTCGGCTGCTAGTATCTGCGATCGCACTCTTTGGGTCATTACCCAAGAATCATGACCATAGGCGAGAAGGGGGACAAAGATAGATTTGAAGACGGAGAGTTTGACTTTGCTTCCCAGCTCACGTTTCGTTACCACGAATCGCCACAGTTCGCATCTGATATAACTTGCTGCACCAATCCGAGCATCTAATTCTCTATTCTGGCGCCCATCACTCGTGAATGCAGTCCCGAGATATTTGAACCTCTCCACCTGTCTCAATTGTCTTCCCTAACATGGAGAGCGTACTGAGCAGGCTGTCTTACATGGTAGCCACACTGATCTTCATTTTACCTCTTCACACTTGGATGCAAACCAATTTAGTTCATGCTGAAGATTGGTGCGAAAAGTCCTAAGGAGGTCAAGGTCGTCAGCAAAGCATAACCTCTCCACCGAACACTCGACCATACAAACACGCTCATCGCCTCGGCTGCCCCTGTCTATCCAGTCCATAAAGATAACGAACAAGACGGACGACAGTACGCACCCTTGGCGGAGTCCAACACTCATGGTGAATGGTCTTTACTTAATACCATTTATCCACACACATATCTCAGAGCTTTTGTACAGAGATGATAGCAACCAGTAATTGGCCATCCTCTCTGTACTTTTGCAACACTTGCCAGAGCTTCTCCCGAGGAACTCTGTCATATGTTTTATAGAGATCCACAAAACAATCATAGAAATCTTTAATATACTCCTCAAAGATTTGCCTTAGAGCAAAAATGTGATCCGTTGTGCTTCGGCCAAGTTGGAAACCACCCTGCTCCTCCGACAGTTTGGAGTCGAATATTTCCCGACTTCTCCAAACACTTAGCATACTCTTTCCCAGGAATGCTGAGCATAAAGATGCCTCGATACTTCTTGCAATCTCTCTGATCTCCCTTTTTGAAGATAGGGAGATTCCTGTCTGCCATTGCTTAGGGATCTGGCCAGAAATCCAAGCAACCTGATACTCTCCAGTCAGCCGCAGGATACCATCCTGATTTAAGGCATTTAACATCTCAGACCGGATTTCATCATCACCTGCAGCTTTGCAGTCTTCAGGGACTTAATTGCCCATCTGACTTCTGCTTCGGTGATATTACCGTGATTATTCTCCGCTTCAAGTTGCACCACATGTGCCTCAGTTGTTGCTGTCACCGGATTAAGAAGACATGCAAAGTATTCTTTCCACCTATGGAATACATTCTCCCCCGTTTTTAGAAGCCTCCCATTTAAACTCTTAATAGTTTGTGATGAAACAGACTTCTTTCCACGGAGGTAGCGCATGAGCGCATGGTCTCCCAGAATATCTAGTTTGCCGAAAAATAGTCTGCCTCCAATTTCTCCCCGAACTTCTCCCAGACCTTGGCTTTAGCTGTTGATACTGTCTTGCTGCTGCTTTTCGCGCCTGACTCGAAGGTGACTTATTTGCAAGTCGGAGTAAATAGGCTTCCTTCTTTGCCGTGAGAGCTTCTTGGACTTCACCGTTCCACCATGCAGTCCTTTTCTCACCATCCTGCCTCACACGCAACCGTTTACGACCACAGCAAAATGCAGCCGAAGTTATGACAGCTGTTTTAAACAACTGCCACTCCTCTTCAACTGGGTAGTTCTTTTAAACTTGAAGATACCGGGTGTTTCAAAAATGACCGGTATATTTGAAAAATCAATAAAAACTAAACGGGCAGTGATAGAAATACACCGTGTGTTGCAATATGCTTGGGACAACAGTAAATTTCCAGGCAGACAAACTTTCGAAATTACAAACGGTGTATTTCTATCACTGCCCGTTTAGTTTCAAATATACTGGTTATTTTTGAAACACCCGGTATGTTATCTGCAAAGGTCTTCCTCACAGCTCTGTCCTCCTGATGCGCCAAGTCTGCCTGGACCTTGTACCTCGCTTGATTGGCATGGATTCAGAGAATCGCAAAGTGCAGACAACAAGGTG
Source organism: Rhysida immarginata (assembly GCA_023313115.1). NCBI lineage: Eukaryota > Metazoa > Arthropoda > Chilopoda > Scolopendromorpha > Scolopendridae > Rhysida > Rhysida immarginata. The sequence goes on from JAHWFO010105252.1 coordinate 22,428, forward strand.
GTGTTCAGTTCATAGTTCTGCTCCTCTCCTCATACGAGTATCCTACACTGATCGGAATAAGTCAGCTGACACGATTACAAAATCAATTTCTGTCTTCTGATCCATTGCATCCTTGTACCAGGTATACTTATTAACATTCCTGTGCTAGAAGAAGGTGTTCGTGATAGAAACTGCATTGTTACAACAGAGATCCAACAAACCTCTGCCTTTCGCATTTAAATCAGGATCACCATTCCTCCCAGTCACGCCTTTCCACGTTTGGTCATCAGCTCTTACGCGTGTATTGTAGTCGCCCACCAGGATGACAGAATTGGCAATCCCTCTCCTGCTGACAGCAGCATCAACTTCATCTAGAAAGATAGGGTTCTCCGTGACTGCATTCATAGCATATACAATAAACAGAGAGAGAGAGAGAGAGAGAGAGAGAGAGAGAGACCGTTTTCCTATCTCAAGCCTCAAGAGACACATTCTTCCACCTAAAAGGGTCCAATCTGTAACATAATCTGCCAGCTGGGGACTTGTGAGTGTCCCCACTCCCGCCTAGGCAGTCATGCTAGGATCGGCACCTGAGAGAAAAGCTTCCACCTCCTGCTAAGTCCACAGTTTCAGAACCCGGAAGTTTTATAGAGGTAATACCTACGGTATCCAGTCGAGTATCGGGCAGTTAAATAACATTCCCACTTAATTACGTGCCATCCGCGTGATCCAGACGAGTTCATTCACCAGTGTGGAGATGGTCATAATTCTTTTGCTCTTCACTGTATGTTTGGATGCTCTTCGTCTCATTTCTCAATATCATGACCTTTCTGGTAAGGCTGACCCTGAAGTAGCAGTGCTGCAACCAGCATAACGCACAAAATCCCTGCAGCACCCAAACCCTTTCCACACCAAAATATTTACTTACGGATGCTCATTTCGAACGACAATGTCGTCTTCATCCACATAATACAACGAATCAATGCATGCTGTATTTGTTGTTTACGCTTGATGCGCATTCGTAGGAAAATATTTAATTGTGGAAAAGTATTTCTTCTTATTCTTGTCTATATGTCTTGTCTCTAATTAGTAAGTTTATGGCGATGATGAAGATATACATCTGACTTATAAATTTACGTAAATATTACTTGACGGAGACTGTTTAGCGGTCAAATGTGCATAGTGCTCCGGAATAATTTGAATATGGGTATAGATTTTTTATCTCTCTCTCTCTCTCTCTCTCCCTTCACTTGTTGCTACGGTTATTTGCCGTGATTTCAACAATTCGACATATGGATGGAATTTGATTTTAATTTTTCTTATAAATTTGATGATCCTTTCACTGAGACTCCACTTCTGAATATGCTTGGAATCTTCTCAAACCATAAAACTTACTTTTCAATTGAATCGCTTATTTCAGAAACCCCATAACCGACAAACTAATCGAAATCGAGTTTACACTAGTTTCATGTAGTTCAGTGATTGACGGTTCGCTTGGTGCATAACAATTTTCTGTATACCTCATTTCACGTCCTTGAAATATCCGTTTATTGTAATTTATTGCAGAAACCTCACAAACGACATTGCCTAGGGGATATCTGCATTACAAAATTGTAACATTTGTTTGTTTTGAGCGTTCTAGTGATTGTTTTCCGTTTCCTGTCCCTCAAATTTAAAAAAAAATGTCGACTGAATCGCATTCAGACGTGGAAACTCCAAAGAAAAGGAGAAAAGTTGTCGTTAATCTTGACACGTATAAACATAATATCATAAAGAAATCACGAGTCCAGGGCAAAGAATATGTGACTTACAAAAGTAAGAAATCACTCAGAAAACTCCTGCGACGAAATAACTACGTCAACATTTTCTTTGCGAAAGTCCGATCGCCCTCCTGAACTGCCAACTCTGAAAGCCTACCCTTCTGGGAAAGTCCCACTGAATAAGAAAAGAACTGATCTCTAGAAGCTCGCTGAATATACTTCAGACCATACTGAATTCTACGAAATGATTTTGAGTTGGCCGACATCTGAAATTGAAAGAAGGGAAGACTTTGATCATGAAGAAGAGTGAATGCATGTTGAATGTGAATGGCTGAATATGGTCATTTATTTATTTATTTATTTATTTATTTATTTATTTATTTTACAAAATATCTGTAATTGGCCAAAATAAAATTTAATGTTTCTAGAAAGTCAGCTTTGGTGATTTTTCCTCTTAACTAACTCTTTAATATCATAAAAATGTTAAGACAGTGTTGTAAATTTATTTTATTGCAAAAACCCATTAACTGCAAGCGGTGGGCAATTTATTTGCCCTCTCCCCTGAACCTTTATTGAATATATCATATTTCCATTTTATTATTGAACCGTCCTCTACATTCAGGAAATTTTCGTGAAATTTAGGTATTATATTTCTGCATTTAGGTAAATTATACACTACTGTTTATAAAAATCGCAACACCCTGATGGAATAGCCCAATCTGCATTAAATTTGGAGCATTTGCATATCATGGGTCAGAAGAGAAACCATTAGATTTTCAGGTCAATACAATGCGTTTTATTGTCACATTAGTATCGGGTGAAACCACCGTGGGATGCAATTACAGCCTCTAAACGTCGTGGCATTGAGTCAAACAAGCTCTGAATAAGGGCCTGGGGAATGTCCTGCCATGCTCTGTCTACACGGGTATACAGTTCATCCACAGTTGCTGCTGCAGGAGTCTGACGAGCCAATCGATGAGCAACCCTGTCCCACACATGTTCGATTGGGGACATGTCTGGTGAACGAGCAGGCCAGGGGAACAAGGGCGTCTGATGTGCTTGGAAAAAGGCGAGGACATTTCTGGCCACATGCGGTCGGGCATTGTCCTGTTGGAATACAGCGCCTGGAAGGTTCTGCAGGAAGGGGATGCCCTCGGGTTGCACAACTTCCCTGATTTTGCCATGGATTCTGATCAGACGGGAACTGATTGCACCCCACACCATCACCCCTGGCGTTTGTCCTGAATGACGCTGCAGGATGCATTCTGGAAGGTCGCGCTCGCCACGATGTCTTCTGACTCGTATCCTGCCGTCATGGTGCTGCAAGTTAAACCTTGACTCATCCGAAAACACAACTTGTTGCCATTCAGCTTGCCACTGTTGGTGTTGATGGGCCCATTGCAACCTGAGGCGCCGGTGGTTTTGAGTCAAAGGAATCCGCAACAATGGTACTCGTGCCATCAATCCTCTGGAAATCAAACGGCGTCGTACAGTGCTAGCAGACATTGTCCTGCCTACTGTAGCACCCCACTGTTGTGCTAACACTGTGGAAGTGGCTGTACGATCTGCTACACACATGCGATAGAGGTGTCTGTCATCTCGCGGTGTCGTCGTGCTGGGTCTTCCTGAGCCTGGTCTTCGGTGTGCCCTGTTCTCTTCGCTCCACTGCCTCCATGCACGCATAATTGTCGTTGCATTACGTCCTACACGAGCAGCAATGTCACGATACGACCATCCCGCTTCACGCAGACCAATTATGCGTCCTCTTTCAAAGTCTGTCAGCTGTTGATATGGTACCCTTCGTCGTCGTCGAGGCATGGTGTTCTTTCAAGCAATTACTCTGAAAATCTAATCATTTATACTCTGACCCATTGTGTGCAAATATTGCAAATTGCATATGGATTAGACCATTCCATCAAGGTGTTGCGATTTTTATAAACAGTAGTGTACGTTCTTCTTAAATATCTCAATAGAAATTCTGCACTTACGGAGTTTCTGTAATAAGCAATTCAAATTTGCTATGGTAAACGAGAGAATTTTTCTTTTAACTTGTCGTCGTCATTGTCTTCCTGTTTTTATCGCTCTCCTTATCCTGTGCCTTTTTCACGAATCCTTTAGACCTTTGGTATCATGAAATGGATTACGCTTTGAAATTTGTGGGGTCAGTATATATAATAAAGATTGACAGTGTCAGGGGCATTATTGCAATAAAATTGTGTGTCATCACCTTGATAAATTCGCTGTTCACGAAGTTTATTCAGTTATTTGATGCCTTGATTTTCATTTTACCTCGAAAGAAAACCAAAGATTCGTTTTCAGTAAATTTAATTTTAAATTTTAATTTAAATTTCTCAAGAAAAACTTAACCGAAAATAAAGGATTTTATGAACGATATCTAAATCTTTCTACAGAAAACGCAGGATTTGCCAAGATACGTCAGGAATTGGAAAACATTCTTTAGTTCCTATTTGGTTGTCTTTCTGTACTGCTCTTGGAGGGGTATTTTTTATCACTAGAGATTTAATTCTTCTTTCAATTCAACATCGACATAGCGGATGTTTCATATTCGGCGAGTGCTTCGTCTTTTTTCGTCTCTCTTCTCTTTTTCCCCCCTATCGTTAATTGAAAATCTTGTCCAATCCATCTCTGTTAAGGGATGACGAGCACGGCAAAGCAAATCATTACGTTAACAACGATGAAAAATGGAATAATAGGATTCTGAGACAGCTGCCCTATCAAAAGAGAAACTGGCAGGAAAACCAATTAAGAAATACGAATAGCGATCTAAGAGAAATTAATTCATTGTAACTTAACAGATATAAGCGAAAAAAAAAAACATGTGTTTAAAAGAATTTTTTTCTACCAAAGATAACCTAGCATTTTTTAAATTTCTAAGTTTGTTCAGTGAGCTGACAAAAATTAAAATTTATAATTTTTAAGAAATGAAAATGTAATTTATTTTTCATGTCATCAAAAAAAAACTTTTATTAATGTATAATGTTCATTATTTTAATACAAATGATTTATGTATTTTGAATTACAACGATAACGCGAAGTCTTCTTAAGAAAAACGTATATTTAAAAGGCTAGATGAAATATAAATAAGTGTGGAAATTAGAAAATAAAGCAAATTTGCCTAAACAGCTTTGATATAAACAGCTTCTGGAGACCTAAAGGTGATCATAAGAATCACCTGATTGAAGCGCAGCCGCAATTCTGTATCACCTTAGGTGCTCTCGAACAGCGAAAAAATTCTTCGCAGATGGAATCAGAAATCTTGTGGACCATTAAACAAATTGTGTTGCAAAATTAGACGAAGCTGCTATTATATCATTAAACTAGCAAAAAAATCTGCTCTGCAGAAATAAATCAACGGGTCTAGAAAATATTTTTGGTGAATTTTTTTTTCAATGCCATGAAACATTAAAATGCAAATGGGGAATCGTTTCTAGAATAGTTCTCCCAAGATAAGAGGCCTGGAACCTCCTTCCGCATATTGCCCCACGATAATAGTCTTTTTTGCATTTTTTAGTTTTTTTTTACATTTGTTTTTATGGGCTTTTGTTTTTATTATTTATTTAGCATGCATCAATTACATATAAATCATCCACATTGACAGAATTTTTGAATATAAAGATTTCTATGTATAGAAGTCATTCTGGATTAAGGTTCCTCAGAAGGACGATAATACTTCCTAAGTACAATTTATGAGCAGGCATTTCTGGTAAGGTTACTCTTTTAAAAAAATATTGGATAAAACTGATTAGTATTTTCTTCTTCACTGAATTAGTGAAATCAAAGCTTAAGCATTCCCTCTAAAACTTTATAAATTGTTGACATCAGAGTCTTTGGAATAAAGAAATGAGCTTTAATCAAATACGAGAATTAAAAACCTTCTAGATATCTTCAAATACATCTATGTCTATATCACCATTATATAAAATATGGGTAGGTAATTGTATCATTTTATATAGTACATATTCGTTGTTTCATGTCATCTCATCAAGTCGATAAAAGCTTTCAGTGGTGAAAGACTATCTTAAACTTCTCCCAAAATTGATTGATTTTTAATGCTTGCTTCGACTATTTTGTTCCTGTCAACATATTTGACAACAGGGAGAGATAGTCTAAAACGACTTACTAGCAAAAGATTTCCTTCAGTTGTTCGGTCAATACTGGGAGTTATGGTGGCTTCATGTATCGACACGCCGACGAAGACAGCTTGGGTGTTAAAATGCGCATTCGTGTAAGTACAGCTTTCTTATTCTTAAATAAAGAAAAATAGTAAAGAAAATTCAATGGCCTGGACTCGAACTAGCGACCTTCGGATTATCGTCTCGATGATATAACCGCTAAGCCACCGTGGCCATGCAAGCTGTCGCTATCAAACATGACCTATCAAACATGGATCCCTCGTTTGCTGCTCCAGCAAGGCAGAAAGCAGCCCGAGTGCAGTGGTGCCAAGAAATGATCGAAAGGTTCAACAACGGAGCATCTAAACGTGTCAACTACATCAGCACAAGTGCGAAGCATGGCTTTATCATTGCGACGTCGAAGCTAAGGAACAATCCAAATAGTGGTTCCCAAAGCGCAAGGACCATCACAGAAATGCAAGCGTTCTCGGAGTACTAGGAAGGCGATGGTGGCAACTTTCTTCTGCTCTACTGACGACGTGTGCAGTAAAGTGCTTGAAAACAAAAAGACGATTACAGTTGAGCATTATGCGACATCCTGCGTGCCAATAGTCCTAGAAAAATGAGAAGTGTCCGAAGATCGGAACAAGATGTTTAGTGGCGACGCCCCAGCACATGCCGCCGTTAAGACAACTGAGTTTTTCTGTGAAAATCGATAGGTAGGTTTATATCCAGACCATGTTTATATGAACTTTTGTTTTCATCTCGCTGTGGGGAATCATCACCAGAAGTGTGTGACAGGGTCTTTACATACACTCTATATAAGATGCTGTTAGTAAAAATGAGGTAGTTTGTGATGTTTTTTTTAGAATTTTATATCATGACTATTTTTTCAATCAACATAGATACAGCTGTATTTAATAATATAAGAATTCCTTATTAAGAGCTTTAGCTAAAAGCTACTTATAAGAATGTACGCTTGGTCTATTCGTTTATCCGGCCATCCGCCATTTGCACGATAGCTTGAAAACTAATTAACTTTTTCAAATTCTGTTTTCGACAATAGATCAGCACGGTCTTAGCTCAGCTATATCAACTTTTTAGGCTTTTTCGTGGACCCTTTCAAGTCGAGTGTACGAGCTCTGACAGTATCCGTTAAGAATACCATAAACTGTTAAGAATATCCGATTCGTCAAGAATGAATACACTCTTACTTTGTTATCTTTCAAGCATTATTGATATGGGCAGCGCATGTAACGATCGCTTTGTCGCAGCTAAAGCTCTATGGAATTTTTAAAACATTTTATTCTCATATGAAAGCTGCCAATCAGTAATATTAAACAAAGGAGTGTAATGAAACTTTAAAGAATAACGCGGTGTTTGCTTGGAGCAAATGAGGAAAATTACATTTAAAAGCTCTCTTGCAAATTTAACAATTTTAATTATAATTTATTAAAGCTAATGAGAAAGTTAATAAAGGGCACATTTTCAAATGATATTATTTGAACAACAAACTTAATCAATACCAAAAATTTCCTTGACGTCTTAAGGAAATTGTTTACATTTTCTTAATAAAACTTTAAACTATACAGGGCGAGTCATTTAACCGGGAATTTTCGGATATCTCGAAAAAAAAGCATCCTACGCATAAAATGTCCGTAATCAAAAGTGAACTACTTTGCGGAGGAAATTCATAAGTCCCCCCCCCCCCCCATGAGGGGAGGGGGTAACTTTGAAATCTTAAATAGGAACCCTCATTTTTTATTGCAGATTCGGATTTTACTTTTAAAACTACATAGGATTTGTCTAAAAAAAATTTTCGATTCATGATAGATGGCGCTGTGATCGACAAAATTTAATTTTTCCAATTTTTCCAACTATGAACCAATACATTCGATTCTGCAATAAGTTTTCAAAAAATTGTGTGCAAAATTAACTTACAAATTTAATTAGATGCGTAGATTTAATTTAAGTAGATGCGTAGGAACACAAGAAGCCATTCTCAGTTCATAAGGTCGCTAACTCTCCCACTGGTGTCAGCTTAATACGAATCTGATTTTAACATTTATTTTATCTCTTTTGTTCGTTTTTTTTTGTAGTTACAAAAACACAAAATGAACTTACAAGTTTAAGAAATTGCTTTTTCTCAGTTCGAAAATAAATATATCAATCGGTTAGACTGTTAAAAATGGAGTATACAAGTGTACAAGAGAAACTTGAAATGATTCTTATTTATGGAGAATCTGGCAGGAATCTTAATAATGCTGTCAATCTTTACGCTCAGCCTTTTCCGGACAGGGTGCGGTCACGTACTTCGTTTCACCGTACCGTCCAACAATTTATTGCCGAAAGAAGTGTTCAACCTAAAAAAAGGATTCGTCGAGCAACAGTCACTGGTAAAAATAATCCCCATTTTAGTACACAAGAATAGTTCGCGATTCCGGATTGTCCCAAAGCAGTGTTTCGAGAATTTTAAAGCCTCATAAATATCATCCTTATCATGTGTCTTTGCACCAAGATCTTCATGGCGCTGATTTCCAAAATCGGGTAACATTTTGTCAGTGGCCACGTGAACAAATAGAAGAACCATTTTCTCAATTCAGTATTTTCCCGAATTTCTTTCGTTATGTATTTTTCTCCGATGAGTCATCTGTCACTAACCATGGAGTGGATAATCGACATAACATGCGTTATTAGACTGTTGAAAACCCACACTGGCTTCGTCAAGTTGAAACTCATCGGCCCCCTACATCATTTGAAGTCAATTTGAACAGTGTAATGTACCGAGATATTCTCGAAAATGAACTGCCAATATTACTTGAGGATTTAAGCTAGAAGTGCGACAGACCAGGTGGTTTCAATATGATGGTTGTCCTGCACATTATTCGGCAGTAGCACTTAATCGTAATTTTAATGGTTGCTGGATTGGTGCAAGCGGTCCGATAAATTGGCCTGCCAGATCACCAGATCTTACTTCGCCAAATTTCTTTCCGTGGAGCTACCTCAAAGAAAACGTTTATAAGCAAGAGCCCACAACTCGTCAAATTATGAATGGGGGGTATCGGGAATGCTTGTGCCCAAATTGAAGCAGACACACTTCTTAGTTGTGTGCAATCATTTGAAATGCAGATCAACAAATGCATTGACGTTGAATGACATCATTTTGAGCACTTGATTTGTGTTTGCAGATGAGATGAAGCTGACCGAGTGATACTTGAAGCGACGGAATTCAACTTCCCTCTCGACACCAAGTCACGTTTCTCCTAAACGTAAATGAAAGTGTGGTCGTAAGAAGAAAACAACTCCTAGAGATGACGCTTACTTCGACAAAGCAAAAAGGATCCCCGCAAGACTTGAAATTTTTTGTTTCAGTTAATTTGCACAAGGGTGTAACTAGATATTATATGAATTACAGCTTTAAATCCGTTACTGTGTATAATCATGTTATATTCCTAATAACATGTTCTACCTCAAATTAAAAAATATCCTCACTCAGCTTGACACCTCTTCTCAAATTAATATTAAAATCCGCCTCTTCCTCCTTCCTAAATTCAGTTTCCCTGGTCGTTTTTACCTTCTTCCCAAGATTCATAAACCTGACAATCCCGGCCGTCCGATCATCTCTTATAATAACATCCTCTGTGAGCAGCTTATGTCGACCACCACATACGCCATATCCCACCCACTCTTCCTTCCTATATCAAAGACACTAACCATTTTCTCTCCCATATCCAGCGCCTTAACGACTCTAATTATGATTTCAAGAACGCTTTTCTCTGCACTCTTGATGTCCCTTTTCTCTACACTAACATTCTTCATGATGATGGGATTGAAGCTGTTCGCAACAGTCTCATGGCTAACAAACCTTTCCTTACTGATACCATCTGCATTCTCCTTCGCACCATCCTCCTCTACAATTTCTGCACTTTTAATAATGATTATTATATCCAGTCCAGCGTCACTGCCATGGGCTCCAAAATGGCGCCCAACTATGCCAATGTTTTTATGGGAGAGGTGGAAATCAAATTACTGGCCGTTGGTCTGGCTGCAGTACATTGACGATGTTTTCTTGATCTCACTACTATCTTTTATCGCTCACTAACTCCATCCATCCCTCTGTCAAGTTTTCTCACAATTCTATCCCGACGGTTCCTTTTGTAGATGTCTCCATTTCTATCACAAACAATAAATTGTCCACTAATCTCTATAAGAACCCCACCGACCAGCACCAGTGCTTACACTATGACAGCTGTCATTCACGCCATTGCAAGGATAACATCCCTCTTCGTCAGTTAACTCGCATCCATAGAATCTGCACTAATCAATTCGACAACTTCCATGCTAACGCCCTTACCCACTCCCTTAAAAAAGAGGTTATCCTAAATCTGTCATACGTGCTTCTATCTATAAACATCGTTAATTCCCTTTCTAATAACAATCCCAAACTTTCTCCAGTCATGGCAACACCTAAGTTAATTCTTCCCTATCATCCAACCCTCAATAGTATTAAAAATGTCCTTAATAAACAACATATTATTCACAGCTCTCCTCTTCTCCATTCCATTCTACCAGAACCACCAAAAGTTTCTTTTAAACGGACATCTAAGTTTAAGATATACTGGTCCATGCTGTTGTCACTAAATACACGCGCTTCTACTAATGGCTGTTCTCCTTGCAAAGAAAAACGGTGTGGTGTTTCTCTCTCTGTGGTTACTCAGTCCGAAGACTGATTTACATCTTGAATGAACAAGTTTCTTATAAAGCGATTTGTTTTTTCCTTCACTTGCTAGAATATTGCCAGTCCTTTTTAAGTTGTGTCACGAATGTATTTCGTGGGCGTCCACGTTCTCTGCAACCCACAAGTTGTCCTTCAATAATGGTCCTTAGTAGGACATCATGTCTCAGGGTATGTCCCTTCCATTGCAGCGTCGCTTGCGAAGTGTTTTGAGCAATGATCGCGTCTCTTCGGCTCGAGCCAAGACTGCCTCGTTCGTAACACGATCCACCCAAGAAATCTTTAGCATTCGTCTATAACACCAAATTTCAAAAGCTGACAGGGCTCTTTTATCTACGCTGCTCAAGATCCAGGATTCTGCTCCAGAGGGCGCTATTGACCAGATAAACACCTTGAGCATACGTTTTGGTATCGTCAACTTTAACGTAGATTGAGCAACAATGTGTGGTGTTTGCCATTTCCTTAATCTTGCCACTTCCATTGCCAGCAGTACTTCCTTCTTTACCCTCAAGATTAATCAGAACCTGACCTGCACTTCTCACAACCTAATATATCTCTTACAACTTGACCTAATATTCTCTTACATTGCAAAGTGTATCAGAAGCAGTATGTCGGAGAATCTGGTAATACCATACGTATCAGATGCGGCAGACTTAAGCTAGACATCCTTAGCAAAGCTGACACCCCTGTCGCTAAACACTTTAATTCCTCTGGCCACTTTGTGTCTTTCTCTTTTTAATGTTCAGCTATCTTATATACTTCCTTTTTTTTCAATGTTTTTGTAATTTTCTTCTTTTATATTCATTTTATGTCCGTCCCTGTATTTTTGGTTGCAGTCTGACCTGCTTGTGGAATCGCCGTTGGGGAGTTGCATTTTGTCCGGAGCTCTTACAGGCGTGTTCGACTGTATTATTCCTAACCTCTTTAACAATTTCTGTCATTTTGATTCTGTATGAGTTATCCTATTGCACTTTTCTCACTACCCTCTTATCACCTCCCATTTGTCCTCTTTCTTGTCCTATCCCAGGACGTCTTCTAACTCATTTCCACGCTTCCCATTTGTTCCCTTATAGTGTTCCAGGCAATAACCTTCTTACTATGCCCTATGTTGTCTATATACACTGAAGAGCCAAAACATTATGACCATCACCACACTGGTGAATGAACTCGTCTGTATCACGTGGAGGGCACGTAATTAGGTGAGAATGGTATTTAACTGCTGCTGGAGAAGGTAAGGAACCAGTCTTGCATTTAATTTTGCGATTGATGGGAAAGGCTGTTGATCTAAGCGAATTTGATAGAGGGCAGATTGTAATGGCCCAAAGATTCGGAACGAGTATCTCCGAAACTGCACGACTGGTAGGTTGTTCACTATCTGCCGTTATTAGTATTTATGCATAGTGGATAAATAGCGGTGAAACCAGCAGTAGGCGCCAAGGTGTTGAAAAGGGACGTCATCGAAGAAAAGGGACGTCGGAGACTGTCCTGCTTGGTAAAGCAAGATCGGCGCCAGACAATGAATCAGCTGACAGCCCAATACAATGCAGGTCCAAGTGCAAGTGTTTCGAAACACAAAGTTCAGCTGACACTGTTGGATATGGGAGTGCGCAGCAGACGTCCCACTCGTGTGCCTCTGTTGGCCAAGAATCACCATTGTCAACTACGCCTACAGTGGGCCCGGGAACATCGAGACAGGACCATGGATAAGTGGAAGAGAGTTGCCTGACCGGATGAATCACGATTTCTTATAAAATCACGTCCATGGTCTTGTCAGGATACGCCGACGTCCAGGCGAACAGTTGCTCCTACCCTGTACAGCAGGTCATACACAGGCTGGTGGTGGCGGTATTATGTTTTGGGGGACGTTCTCATGGACGGCTTTGGGGCCTGTAATTGTGGTATAACGGACTATGAAAGGCGCGGACTATATGAACATCTTTGCGGACCAATTGCACCCTTACATGGCGTCTGTCTTCCCAATTAGACTAGAAATGGAGTCTTCCAGCCGAACAACGTCCCATGTCACAAGGCTCGAATTGTGTTGGAGTGGTTCGAGGAGCATAAGGATGAATTCCAATTAATGTCCTGGCCAACTAACTCGCCGGATCTTAATCCGATAGAGCACATTTGGGATGTCATGGAGCGGGAGCTCAGAGCTCAAACATCACCATGTCGGAATATCTCGACTTTGCGTGCCCGCTGCTTAGACATTTGGAACAACCTGTGTCCAGTCATCTACCAAGAACTTGTGACATGCATGCCAAGGCGAGTTGCAGCTGTTTTACAGGCCAACGGTGGCACAACGCGTTATTGAGTAGATGGTCATAATGTTTTGTCTCTTCAGTGTATAAGTCATCTTCAAGTACTCCTTTTATGACTTCAGGATAACATTCTAATTTTCTCTTTTCTTTAGAGAACTTATCCTCCTTGCTTTGGTAAAGTATAGCCTCTATCTGAAACCTTAGCTTTTAATTTTTGATTTATTTATTTTATTTATTGTTTATTAAATTTCTTTTATTTCTAGTGTTCCGAGGATTTGGTGTTTCGTCCTTCTCCACTTACATCCATCAATTACGAATAACCATATAATTTTCTATGATTTAATTAATAATAGTTATTAAATAAAAATAAAAAATAAATAATAATTGACAAAATAATTAACAAATAATAAATAAAATCAAAATAAAACTAGAAATAAAAAATAAACTAAATTATTTTATTTTACATTTTATTTTATTATTTTTTTTATTTCTAGTTTTATTTTGATTTTATTTATTATTTATTAATTATTTTGTTAGTTATTATTTATTTTTTATTTTTATTTAATAACTATTATTTATTGTATTCCAGGGTATTTGTGTCTCGTCCTTTTCTCTTATAAATATCCGTTCTTTATGATTTAATTAGTTATTTCACAGAATAATTAGAAATTCTATAAAATACCTAAATACCTGATCGTAGTTGGCTAAAGTTGAAAATATTCTATAAACTTTTATTCGTATTATTAATCGTTGGTATTAATTAATTATATTACTGAAAACCAATTTGAGTTATTATTTAACTTGAAGCTGCTCTGTTTACATGCAACCGCATTTATCCCGGGCAACGGCGGTGCTTTGCTAATTGTTATTAAAATTGAATTGCACTTAGCAAGTTATTGATTTTTACACATTACCAGGCGTATTCTACACATGCTAACATTCAAAAGAATAAAAAATTATATACTGTATAAGTAACTAATTAGAGGAGTAATACTGCATAAGAGAAAATTTTACTCTTTTAAAAAAATCTCGTGTTTGTTGGTTTTTTTTGTTTTGAATCTTTTTGTTTCTTTTTTCTCTACTTTTACGGAATACATGTTACATCGCTCCGCATAAGCATACAGTTTTGCAAAATATTATAGGACAGACATTAATACAGTCAAAGTAAAAGAGAAAAAAATCCGCTAATTTGCTTTATTTTAAACAAGTATAATTTTTGTTGTTACATTGCTTTTTGCATGAGCAGTTTTTGAATCACTGATCAGTACTTACTTTTAGCGATATTAATAGGCCAGAGCTTTGGCTCGATATTCTGTAATTCACTTGTACTCACGCAGGCACATACTGTGATGCCAAGAAAAAAAATTGACATTCCATAACGCTTACTTCTTGCACGTTTCAAATTTCTCCCCCTCCCCCCACTGCTCAGTTATCAAATCTTGGTTTACCCGTAACCACCGAGAGAGAGAGAGAGAAGGCCTCTGCTATGGAAAGTAATACATTGTTACATCATCATAGTTAGGGCAAATTTATGACTTATTATTGGCAGAAATACGAATAACAATGCCCTATTTATTGGTAAAAATGCGATTAAACGTATCTTCGGATGATGATGTAACAATGTATGACGTTTTCGCACTCAGGCCTTATCTTTAGGAGGCGTAGGTTTACCTCAATACGATAGCGTGATTTCGCATGTTAAAAGATTCCCACAACAATTGACGAAACAGTAGCTCGAAGACAATGCAGAAGAAAAT
>JAHWFO010105253.1:0-23829 GCA_023313115.1 Rhysida immarginata
AGAAAATCCCTTTTAAAGTCTGTGTTATATAACTAGCGTAAACTGTACCTCGGCAATCATCACAACAGCGGCAGACGAATAGGTAACGTCGTGGCGTACGATCTCGAGTTCGAACCCTCCCGTGGTAGGCTTTGTATTTTGTTTTTTTTTTTCTTTTAATGTTTTGTAACTGTGCTATTGTCCACTTTTTAATATATTTTTCTGTTATAATATGCTGTTATAATGAAAAAAATAATTTTAACAAGTAAGAGCAATAAGGAACACATTTTCAACTAATTATGATATTAATATATGTTCTAAAAGTGTAAATAATTCATTAGCATATAGCGATTTTAAAGAAAAAAACAAATTTTTTAATGTTTAACTTTTCATTTCTTCTTACGTTCAGGTTTTGATGTCTTTGCTTCTTGCCCATATTGGGCGCTATAATAAAATAACATAAAATAATCGTTTTAACAAATAATTTTGAAGTTGTAGAATATTTACAGTTAGGCTTGTCGAATACAACGTGCTGGATGGTATTCTTCAAAAAAACATTTGAAACACAAATGTGTGCGACACCAAGAACATTGGATGAAAGCAGGACTAAGCAGTTGCAGTTTTCCTTTTTCATGCATTCCGGAAAAGAAATTTGATTTACATTCAAAAAATTTTCAATTTGGTAGTATACCAGGCGTATCTGATATAAATACAATCAAATGTTATATATATTGCAAGAAATTATATTTTTACAAAGAAATCTGTACACTATAATTACCGTAACATATTCGAATATATTGGAGCCTGTAGTTGATCGTGAATGAGTGCGTGAATTTTTATGACATCTGCCCTCGATATAATTTCCTTGTTCGTTTCCAAAAGATAAGAACAATTCTGCATACGACGTATAAAATTTTTAATTTGACGATAAAAATAAATGTCACATGGTTGGCACATTTCGGCGGTATGATCGATAACGTACACCTAGGAAGACCCTGCCCGTTAGTAAATTTCATCTGATGCATGGTTACAGATGTCTGGCCACTCCAAGACTCCACGATGTACAAAAATGGATTTATTGTAACATAAGTTTGTATTATGTTGTCAAGAAATTGTTCGTATGTGTCCTTTTGTAGCTTTCCGGACTTTCTGGTACATGCATAGCATATAGAAGAGACATAAATGCTGGCATATTGCTGCATGTATTGTTCGACTTCCATTTGTACACGAGGACCAAATTTTCCGGTGCTTTCTTGCAAACAAACGAATACTCTTTGCAACAATTTGCCAGATAAAGTTATAGAATACTGTGCTGTATATGAACGTGTTAATTTTTGCATTTGGCCAACTGCAACTTCAGTTACTTTTTCGCCCTTGTGGGAAAGAGCGCGACAACTGCTGATTCTGTACTCACAACCAGTTTGGTCAGTATTTATAACTAATCGGGATCTAAATTAGCAATAATTGCACACGTTTGCTCTTGATATTTGACAGCAGTTTCTAATAGTTCTTGATGCGTTACTGCATCTTTTGCACTTACATATCGCGTAACATGTCGTTAAGA
This sequence comes from Rhysida immarginata, assembly GCA_023313115.1. Taxonomy (NCBI): domain Eukaryota; kingdom Metazoa; phylum Arthropoda; class Chilopoda; order Scolopendromorpha; family Scolopendridae; genus Rhysida; species Rhysida immarginata. Next base: position 1,544 of record JAHWFO010105253.1, read on the forward strand.
TATGTGATACATTCTTTTGAAATTCTTCACCCATCTGTCCGATGCAACAAACTCAAAAGTTCCGTCAAGAAATTGGAATGCAGCGCCCATTGCCCATTGCTTCAGCATGCGAGTCGTAATTAGGCCCTTTTTATCGTCTCTTGCTTCAATAAATCGATCCTGTTTATGACCTCTAACTTATCATATCGGGTGCCGCCTTGTTCAATATGTTTTTTCCAAGTAGATAATTGTGATCTGCTTTTTAAAATTTGTTGATTGTTTGCACAAAGTATTTATCGACCATTTCGGATGTGATTGGGCCAATTCCACAGCTTTAATTTTGACAGCATACGGAATTTTATCGAGCGTTTCCGATTCTTCTTCTTCGCTGTTTGTCGCTTTTTGTTTTTTGGATACAGGATCACGTATATCTTGTTCTAATACCAAAGCCTCTTCTTCCGTGAACTCCGTTTCGTCAATCATTTGTATAAATCTTTGGAATAATTCTTTGCCTAGGAGCATTGATCGGTTGCTAATTGTTGTACTCACTGTGTCTGTTATGACACTGAATTCAATCAGCAATTTTCGCATATGAAATATTCCATTGGTGAGTTCTTGCTTTTGCTGCACAGTCGCTGGATAAAACAACACGTCAATTCTCTCATCTGTTCTATAATCTTGCTCAGTTTCTTCACAAGACGTAGATCTTTAATCACAGGCTCCAGAAGTGCTTGGTATTGACTCCATCGCAGCGCCTATACTTTTAGCTTACCAAACCGGAAATAACCGAAAAACTGTCGGTCTTTAAAAGCAGCGTTATAAAAATTAAAACAAACAAACAAAAAAAGTCAACGCGTGTACTCGAACTCACGATCTCATGATTCGTACGCTCGAACGTTAACTACTTGGTTGCTCGCCGTTGTGATAATACATCTACAGTTGTCGAGATGCAGTTTGCACTAGTAATATAAGACAGACTTTAAAAGGGATTTTCTCGAAAATAGGGCCAAGTTGGAGGCTGCGCACTTGGTTTTACGAAAAGGGCATATCAGACTACCATCCTACCAAAGGGCATCAGAAAACTCGATTGTTCGTTGGGGACCTCTCTTTGTTAGTAACAATCTTATTGGCAAAACGAACTTTGTGAGAGAAAAAACCGAAATTAGAATACCCCCTCCCCCCATCGCCCCCTACACAGCCAGAAGTTTCCATTAAAAAAAAAAGTTCCGAGATATCTCTTGCAGGGACCGAGTCTATAAATGGATAGACAGACAGAGCTTGGATTTTAGTAATAATAGATAATTTTTGAGGTTCACCGAGCCGATATTTTTGACTCGAAAACATCCGAATATCAAAATAAATCACGCAATTGCTCGATTATTATTATATTTTGACGTATATGAATCAAAACATGGCTTCTTGACATATATATATAGTTGTACATACCGGGTGCTGCAAAAAATTTACAGGACGGTACTGCTGGGAGGCCTATACTCTCGCTTCAGGGGCCGCTTCATAAAATGATAATTGGGAAATTTTATTTTGTTAACCCATGTACGCCGAAATTGGTAAAAATGGAAATTGTCTTCCAAGAGCGTCCCATGCGTGTTCGATGGGTTTTAGGTTCGGCGACCGTGCTGCACAATCCATTGGTCGGATGTTATCATGTTTCGAAACTATGTCAGCCCGATGCGGACGGGCATTATCGTCCATATTGAGGAAATCTGGACCTACCGCACCCCTGAAGAGATGAATATGTCGCAGGATACTATCCCTGTACACCTGATCAGTTATGAGGGGTGTACGGGAACTCATCATGATGCCCGCTGACATCTTCACACGGCCACCGCCATAACGGTGATGTTCACTGATGTTAGCGGGGCTGGACCGTGTCCCACGTTCTCTCCAAATGTGATGGTTTGGTTTGGTTTGTTTGGTATTAACGTCCCTTTCAACTGCTATGATCATTTCAGGACGACGTTATAGGGGCCGCAAATTTTGTCTCGCAAGGGTTCTTTAACGTGCAGCCGGCAAAGACTACACGGGACCAACGGCTTTACTTCCCTTCCGAAGGAAGTGCGTGATCTCAGGATTTCCCCCTGAAAAATCCTCGTCGTCTTTGGCCGGGATCGAACCCGCGTGCTCGGGCATCAGAGGCGATCACGCAACCGCTGAGCCACCGAGGCCGATCTCTCCAAATGTGAACACGACGAAAATCAGAGTCCAGGTTGTACCCGGAACCATCCGAGAATATGACCTGACTCCATGTCATTGTTTCTTGTACGATGCACCAAGCCAACCGTTCGCTCAGATGTCGCTTTGTCAACAGGACGCATCTTATTCGTCGTCGAGCTTACAGGCCAAATGCGTGGAGTCTCCTGTACATCGTTTGCCTGGAAACATTAACTCAGTGACCAATGGCAGCTCTCTGACAATGTCCCTGGCTATGTTTTGCCTGTTCCTACGGGCAGATAGAGCAAGATAGCTTGCTTGTCTGGGCATGGTGACCCTTGATGACCTTGACTAATGCAGATGTTTCCATCCTGTCGGAACCATATCCTCAGTCTTGACACGTTCCGCGATCAAGATATTTCAATCTGGGAAGTGAAGTGTCTAATTATTCGTCCTCTCACTTCACTCTCTAAATGGACACGATGAGCCATTAGCAACAATTGTCAAATGCTCAATTGCCAATGAAAGTTAAAAAACATGTTCTTTAGGGCACGTGCACTACGACCTGTGTTGCAGTGTGTTTCACTATCTGTGGTGCTGCCACCTGTGTATTTATAGAACCTATAGAATGAGGATGCGATGCTGCCTCTTACCTTATTGCGATTCTGTCGGATATGGGGAACGGTTTCATTCTGCAAATCCCTTAATTTATGCACACCAGTGTACTATACGTTTTGCCCTGGGCTAACGGTTATCTTTTACACTCCGCGGAGATTTTGCATTTCTTACATATAGTTTCTTTAAAATGAGCTTTTCACTTGTATTTCATCCTTTTCATCAAAAGCTGTAAATCCGTTGTTTCGGAGATAAAAGTAATCTCACATAAAATTTGTCCCCTGTCCCATTAAAATATACAAGGTGATTTACATTGAGTTTAACAAACTTCGGCATTTTGTTGGGGAGATCAGTTTGAACAAAAAACGTCACATGAACATTTATCATATTCCAATTAGGTACTGATTTACAACAGATTAAAGTTTTATTAATGTGCTAACAAATCCATACATGTACACTAATTACCATTAAAAACGAAAAATACAATTCATTAACAATTGACAGTCACTTGTTTGTTGGCATCAATACTCGTGAACAGTTACTCCATCAGAAAATTGATGCGGCCAATCAAATTCGCAATTAACAAAGAAACGCGTTCAATGTTCAAACTAATAGTTTAACAATCTATCAATAAATAGAATTGGTAAATTTCAAAATCAAAAATTACACCACATTTAAAAATTCACCCATGCTGGGAGCATTGTAATGACGTTTGAAATAACAGATTGGATCGCCACTGCTATCTTGTTAGTTCTTCTTACATCTTGAAGGAACTAAATTCCCTCTAATCCCTCAAAATTTCATGTTAATAGTTCTCGAGTAAACGACTCGTTGATCTGAACAGAACTTAAGTTTGTTCCCAGATAGACTCAAGTTTTACTTAAGTTATAGAATGGAAAATACCGGGTGGGCAAGAAATAACGCGAGGTGTTCAGAGCTCGCTAGCGGGAATTCTATTAGGCCAAATGCAGTACATTTTGGTGTATATACTTAGTGGAATATGCAGTTTCGATTTCTGCAAAAAAAAAAAAAAATAGTACCAAAAGTCGCCATAGGGGGTGCTTATTTCAAGAAAACAATGAATACATTTGCATAAGCGCGTTCCGTGTTGAGCAATCATGACAATAAAAGGCAAGGCTGAGGATTTCCCATCATTCACGAACGAATGGCCTGACGATGACGCTTACTCTGCCTGACCGGGCGTTATTAGTCAAGTTGTTTTAATGATGAAAAATAGGAAAGAAAATTCCGCAGCCCGGAATATTCTGAGGTAAGGCGTACTATTAAACCCTCAGTGATGATCTAATGATTTATTCTTCAAGTTGTTTTATCAGAAGAGCGACAATGCAAGTGCTGCCCTTCGTGAATTCCGGCGATTGAAAACGTTACGAAGAGTACCGATGAGCATAACTAACTTACGGAAAATGATTGAACGAGTTGAATCTACCGGAAATCTAGGAATGCAACCAGGCCGGGGACGCAAACGAATCAGGCAGCAACACGTTGAAGAAGTTGCAACTGCTGTTGTGGAACAGGAGATGATTACTGTGCAGGGTACCAGCAGTGCACACGCAATAGCACGCCAAACAGGTATCCCATATTCGACGGTGAGGAAAATATTGCATAAGATATTGACATTTTATCCCTATAAACTCACACCTGTTCAACAATTACTTCCTGGAGATGAACGTACCCGAACTGACTTTTCGTTGAGATTTTTAGCACGTATGGAAGTGGATGATGCATGGCCATGGCAAATTTTATGGAGTGATGAGGCACATTTTTATTTGAATGGTGATATCAATACCCACAACTGCCGTATTTGGGCTGCATCAAATCCACAAGTATGTCTGCCAACTCCTATGCATTCACCGAAACTAACAGTATGGTGCGGCTTTATTGCTTCTTTCATCATCGGCCCGTACTTTTTTGAAGAAATCCGTCCCCTTGGACCGGTGACTTGTTCCGTCAATTCTGCCAGGTATGCCGATATGCTTGAGAATTTTGTGATACCACGATTGCAGGAAAAGGGTTGTCTGGATTCTACCATTTTTATGCAGGATGGTGCGCCACCGCACATCTGACGTCAGGTGCAGCAGATATTGCGAGAACGTTTTTCAGACAACAGAATAATTAGTCGTGCATTTCCCATTGTATGGCCACCCAGGTCGCCTGATTTCAACCCTTGTGATTTTTGGTTATGGGGATATTTGAAAAGCCTTGTGTATCAAGCACATGTTCCTGACCTCTCAACCTTAAAGGATCAAATAACGTTACATATCAGACTAATTAATGCAGATATGCTGCGAGCTGCCGTAGAAAATGTCGTGTACCGCATGCAGCTCTTGGAACAGCACACTGGTGGTCATATTGAAACACATTTGTAATTAAAAATAAAACATTGTTTATTGTTGTTACTAAAGTTGGTTTGTACGGTATTTGTTCATTTGACAATTAGGTATTCATTGTTTTCTTGAAATAAGCACCCCCTATGGCGACTTTTGGTACTATTTTTTTTTCTGCAGAAATCGAAACTGCATGTTCCACTAAGTATATACACCAAAATGTACTGCATTTGGCCTAATAGAATTCCCGCTAGCGAGCTCTGAACACCTCACGTTATTTCTTGCCCACCCGGTAGATTTATGTCTAATGGTATATTTTAATGATTTCCATGTAGTAAAATTAATAACTAAACATGAAATGTAAAAGGATGGAATGCTTAGTTTGGTTGATGTATTCAGCGTTATATTAAAAATACTAGTACGACCAATAAGTTCGGAGACTGTGCTGATATCTCCGACAAGCTTGAAAGAGAGGGGAACTATTTGACCGTGGCGTAAAGGCACATATGACGGAGAGGGGTCCGACGCGAGACGTAGTAAGAGCTCCCCAGTGCAGGGTTTTTCTAATCAATGCGTGTCAGTGAACTATACTTGTTCGCGTTCGTCGGAAGGGCGTGATGCATTACGAATTCGTACCAGAAGGGACGAGAGTGAACAAGGAGAGGTACACGCACATCCTGGCTCGCCTCTGTGATGCTGTCCGCCGGAAACGTCCAGAACTCTGGAAAAGTTACTGCAACATGACAATGCCTCCGCACATGGGTCTTTCATGGTGCAGGCTCCTCTGGCCAAAATGGGAACGTCCACATCCTCTCTACTCACGCGATCTCACCCATGCGACTTATACCTGTTCTCTCATCTGAAAAACGAGCTCAAAGGATGCCATTTCAAGAGTGCATCTGAGTGCATCGACGGTTAGGAGAGAACTTTGAAGGTGTTGACAAAAGTGCATATTGCAGAAGGGAAGTACTTTGAAGGTGGTTGTGTGTAATACGTGTTAACAATACATCATATCCGTCAGAAAGACTAGTCTCAGAAATTACTGATCGTCCTAGTATATGTATAAGGTGTGCCCAAAGAAAAGGAGCCTTTCACTGTAGCGCCGTTCTATCTAATCGAAGTTGGTAAATATGTTTGGCGACAGATGTAGCGTCATCCCGGCTCCCCACGTCCAAAAACAGCTCACTCTGCCATGAAGGCCGGAAAAGTGATGCTCAGTTTTTTTTTCGACGAAGAAGGGCCCATACTCTTCGACTGGCTAGAACTGGGTGAAACAGTTAACGCTGAACGGTACTGCAAAACGTTGCTAAGCCGAAACGGGCCATCGAAAGCGCAGAGAGAAGCTCTCGAAATGGATAGTGGTTTGGTTTGGTTTTGTTTGGTATTAACGTCCTTTTCAACTGCCATGGTCATTTCAGGACGGCCGCAAATTTTGCCTCGCAAGGATTCTTTAACGTGCAGCCGGCAAACGACTACACGGGACTAACGGCTTTACTTCCCTTCCGAAGGAAGTGTGTGATCTCAAGATTTTCTCCCTGAAAAAATCCTCGTCGTCCTCCGCCGGGGTCGAACCCGCGTCCTCGGGCATCAGAGGCGATCACGCAACCCCTGAGCCACCGAGGCCGATGAAATGGATAGTGCTGCTCCAGGACAACGCTAAGGAACTTGTGGCCAAGAAGACCCTCCACCTGCTGGAAACATTTCGCTGGGAAGTCCTCAAGCATCCTCCGTACAGCCCCGATATCTCCCCATGTAACTCCCATATTTTCGCCCTCTTAAAAAAAAATCACTGACAAGTCATCTGTTCACCTGCGACAAGGAAGTGCAGAACACCGTGGAAAAAAGATCCGTATGCAACCCAGGAGTTTCAACACTGAAGCGATCATTCACTTCTTACGCTCTGAGATAAGTGCATCATTATCAAAGGCAATTATGTGTAGGCGTCATTTTACACATTAACTATACGTAAAATAGTCTGTAATTAAAATATTCGTTAGATATAACCGTAGTCTCCTTTTCATTTGGGCATTCCTTAGACGTAGCTATAGTCACCTGTTGAAGCAAAAGATGATATGGTCCAAAGTTGCCGTCGATCACTGGGATGGTTGGTACGATGTTTGTTGGTCAATTGATTGAAGGCATTTTTCAGAGACTTTCAATAGAGAGACATGTCATTTCATACTTTTCCCGTATAAAAAATATAATACAAGGTGCCCCATTAAAAACGGAACATTTAAAATCAATATTATTTTTAAATTTATGAAAAACTATTCGTTATAAAATTGGACAAAACCCTACTACAACATGGCAGGAAACTTAAACAACAAATTCAATGAAGATGTCAATGAAAATTATGCTCCAAATGTCCACCTTGCTGATTATGACATTCCCACAATGAAATTATTAATAACTCGGTGCAAGGTGTCTTCACCAGTGCTGTTCACTTCCTGTGTTTTGTAGGGTTGTGGGCTTGTTGCAGTATACTCTATCTTTTAAATATCCCACAAAAATAATCCAGCGGATTTAAATCTAGGCTTTGAGGCGGCAAATGATGGGTGTGCGTTTGCTAATCATGAATCAGTCCTCAAATGATTCGGCCATCACCTTTAAGGAAATGTTAGCACAGTGAGGGGTTGTCTCATCTTGTTGAAACCATATATCCTCTAACTCATAATCTTTATCCAGGGTAACAGGATTTAACTTGTTTCATAACATTTCACTATAAATTTCCTTAGTGACTGCGCCATCAAACCAGTAGGGGCCAAAAGTGTGAGAGTTTGAAATTGCACACCATGCTGTCACTCGCTCAGGATGCAAAGGTTTTTAAATGAATTCATGGGGGTGGGGGTTAACACTCTCCCAAAATCTCATGTTCTGTTAATTGACATAACCATCTAAATAGAAATGAGCTTCATCCGTAAAAAAAAATGTGTTTTGGAAATGAGTCGTCTTCCTCAATCCTCTCAATCATGAATTTCTGCAAATTCGGCACGAATTCCTTTATCACCTTTGTTCTGTTTCTCAAACACCTGGATCTTGTACAGGAAGAGTTTTAAATCATTCTTCAGTATTTGATGGACATGGGTCCTTGACACACCAGTTTCATTGGAGGCACGACGGACAGACTTTTTCAGACTGTAGATGGCACATTCTCTAACATGATTAACCATTTCAGGCGTTCGAACAGTAGGTGTTCGTTTTTTGGGTTTGTTGAAGACTGGCCTAGTTTCGTTAAATGTGTCCACCAACCTTCTTAGGGTTTTCTTAGAATGTCCTTTATTCGCTTTAATAAGCCCATGATTAGATCGGAATAAACGACGGGCAGTTGTAAATGAATGCGTTCGATGATACAGGGTAACCACCTCGACATGTTTATTGTTGTTAATTTAGTAGCCATTTTTGATTTTCTGCCGCAGGTGTCTATAAAAGGAAGTATAGCGAAGCAAAAACGAAAAAAAAAACTTTTTAAATAGCAATCTTTTGAAATGTTCCGTTTTAAATGGGACACCTTGTATATTGTTAATAAATGCCCTCTTTCCTTGATTAATGAAACACTCAGGGCCATGCATGAATGACGCAAGTAGTAACAACGCCGAGGCTAACGAGAAATACAGGCTCCGGCACTGAAAAGTCAGCTGACCAAGATAGGTCTATTAACAATCCAACCTTCATTGTTTCCAACAAACGAAAAAATACTGATTCTTAAAATCCAAGATGGAAACAATGAAAATTACATTGTTAATAGACCTATCTTGGTCAGGTGACTTTTCAAGTGCCGGAGCCTGTCTTTCTCGTTAGCCTCGTAACAACGCCGTAGGCAACAAAAAAGACAGGCCACGGCGAGGAAAAGTCACCTGATCATCCTAGGCTGAATAACAATGTAATCATCATTGTTTCCGTCTTGGATTTTAAGAATCAGTATTTTTTCGTTTGTTGAAAACAATGAAGGTTGGATTGTTGATCAGCCTAATTAGGTCAGGTGACTTTTCCGCGCCGGGGCCTGTCTTTTTCGTAGGCTACGTAACAACGCGCAACCTACGAAAAAGACAGGCCGGGGCACTAAAAAGTCACATGACCAAAATAGATCGAGTAACAATCCAACTTCATTGTTTTCAGCTTGGATTTCAACAATCAGTGCTTTTTTCGTTTGTTGGAAACAATGAAGATTGGATTGTTACTCGATCTACTTTGGTCATGTGACTACTAAGTGCCCCGGCCCAACACTCCCTAGAGTGAAGGCCGCGGACAAATGGTCTATACATTGTTACATCATCATCAACGGCTATTGTTAATCGTATTTCTACCAATAATAAGTCCTAAAATTGGCCGTATATACCTTTTGTCCACAGGTCTTCTCTCTAGGGGTGCGTTCACTTATTCGCTCGGAGTCATGCTCCGAGTCAAAGTGATCATGTTCTTTACTCACTGATGATGGAAACTTTGTTTCCGAAATGTACATCTGAGTCATTAAAATTTATTATGTGGAATAGTGTTTTCGGAGTTATTATTTTTTGTGTACTGAAAAAGTATAATTATGCATATGTAATGAATATCATAAAATGAAAAACTTGAATTGATTTATTTTTGAAACATTCAGTTAAAGAATTTCAAAATTTTTCATTTGGATTTTATTATCTTTACTAGAATTCCACCCATCGCATGACGGGTGTCAACCGTACAGGTTGAAGGGTAAAGAAATGAAAGTGGAGCATCAATGGTTTTCAAAACTTATATTCTGCAACAATATAGGCTACTGTTCATCTGCATATAAAATAAATCGGGCAAGTGCGAGTCGGACTGGCGCATCGAGGGTTCCGTACTACCATATTTACCCAAATATGCCAGGTTCTGGAGGGTGTCGCCGTGTGTTCTCGATTTCGGCCTTTATAGACACAATCTATAATAGCTCAAAGCCAACTAGAAAGACAGACCCGGACGCGGAAAAGCCACCTGATCATAGAAGTCCTAATAACAATGTAACCATCATTGTTTCCATCTTGAAATATAACAATCAGTATTTTTTCGTTTGTTGAAAACAATGAAAGTTTGATTGTTGGTCGGATCGCTTTAGTCAGGTGACTTTTCCGCGACAGGGCCTTGTATTTCTCGTTGGCTTCGATAATAGCTTAAGTGTCGAAATTTATAAAATAAGCGCTTTGAACAATAAATTAAACTCGCGCGCTTCTTAGATTGCTTACTTTTTAATTTGAACAAAAGCGCTTTGAAGAAAAAAGTTTTCAAATATTAAATTAACAGATCACCTGAAAATGATTTTATGTTTGGCGTTGCGCAAGTTCAAGTCACACTTGGTCAGTTCTTCATTACATATTTGTTGTAATACTTTAGGGTTGAACTACAATCATGTCAAGTTTTACGCTTGTATGTATAACCGTTTTTACGATAGAACAAAAAAGAAAAAAAAAAAAAAGTTTTATATTTTTTATTGTTTGTTTTACAATCCGCCATAATAACACATACTCTGTGAAAATTTCAACTGGCTACCTATTACCGTTCAAAAGATACAGCCCTTAGAAGTATTATCTTACCACAACAATCCCTGACTTTGGCAAAGCCTATAAGATATAGATATTGTTGTAACTTTGGATTGTTGTAACTTTCTTTGTTGGCCTCGGACGGACCGACGGACGAATAAAAGAATTATATAGTAAGATTAATTAAAATTAAAAAATAAGAATCACATAGACATAACGTAATGAACTTCATAATTTAGAATAGCTAAACTAACTTATTTAGGGTTTAATTTGATTTTTTTAAATGATAATAGATATAGCTGCTATAGTAAAAAAATCTATGACGACAATATATTTTTAGATTTTAACGATATATCGGATTTTATCGATCAGCGTGTATTCGTTTGTTGGAAAAACTGAAGATTGGATTGTTATTAGGCACTATGGAAGTTAGCATTTTTTAACTAAAATATTTACTGTAAATAAACGTGCCTCTTAGTATCCGTTGGAAATAACGAAAGGTGCTTTACACTACGACTTTGGGCACAGAACTGACCAATACACAACTGACCAACACAGGTTTTATTCGAGACTCAAGTTTTGTTCGCAGCAACACATGGACTAATAACTCGGCTACTATGCCAGCTATCTCCACGAAAATTGGATGGCTTGCGGGGAGTACATGGCCCGTTAATCGTTCCAATTTTTGCGCGTGTACGTCTATTAGTTCGGAGATAGGCGTTCAATGCGGGACTTATTTGTTAGTCAAATTTTCGCACATTCTCATGATTAGACTATGGGACCCTAAATAGTGAAAGACAGTCATTTGTTTATTGACATCAATACTCGTGAACAGTTACTCCATCGGATGATTGATTCGATAAATCATATTTGCAGTAATTTATGAATCGATGAATCGTGGGTGTCGTGCTTGTATTCAGGCTCAAGGGGCACATTTTGAACACTTGTTATACTCTTATGCTTTTAAATTAAATGTTACTTATAAGTTCACACCATGTGTTTTGTCTACCTATTTGCTACTATACAAATAAAAATTGGAGTACGATCTATGTTCAAATGACATTTGTTACACTCATTGTGGAAATCACCCAGTATATAATACATTTAATAATATCAACCCCAGACTAACTTAAACGCTAAATACAGAAGAAAGAAACTCCAAACAGAATGATTCTACTTAATTCCACAGTATTTTTTAATCTGTTCTAATTCCTCTTGAGAAGAAAAGCGGGAAAATAAAAAAAAAAATAATAAAAAAAAAGAGTGTCTCTGTAACAGGACTCATTTATTGTGAGTATTTAAAAAATCGTTTGTTAAGCCGAAGGCGGAGTCAAATGTCAGCGCTAAGCGATTTGCATCGGCGAATAGAACAATAATGGAGCAGCAGTCTGGTTCCCCTTTGACTGACCACAAAAGATAAACAGTTGAGTGTTGATTTTTGCGATTGCGGGATTGTGGTTTTCTACAATTCGACCGCACTGACCACGGTAGATCAATCTGCCGATCCTCCCCGCGCAGCACGTGCCCTAATTGATAAGGGCCAATTTTCCCACGCCGTTTTTGTCCTCGTCCAGCCAAGGGTGAAAAATGTCTCCCTCATTAACGAAGAACAAAACTGTTTATCCAACCCGAGGCCCCTCCCACTCGCCACGCACCGCTTGACGGAGACGAGGGGGTGGCGGTGAGCGCGCACGTTGGTCATCTCTGTCCACGCAGCAGCAGCGATCTCGTCAGAGAGCATGCGCGCCTTCTTCGCCTCGCCTCCCACGCACTGCCAGGGAAGGCGCGAGGCCATGGCGTCTCCTTTGAGCGTGCGCGTGCCCTCCTGCTGGATTCCTTACGTCTCTTCTCCTTCCGTCGTAGGTAGCCCCGCAGCCATCGCCACGGCCGCCGTCTCCCTCGCTTTGCCGCCTTCGGTCGCTTTCGACTCGCCCGTCTCCCTCACCGCCACTGTCAAAGCGCCCATCTCCGCCGTCGCTGATTCCCGCGTTCCCCTCGGAAGGATGTCACCTCTTCCTGGATTGTCCTCGCTTCTTCCCTCCGAGTTAGCCGACAGTAAGTAGCCTTTTTATCATTATTTATTCAAAATATGACAATGCCATTTCATTTGTAACATTTATGCTTTCAAAGTATGTCTACTGAAATTTCCCTCGAATTTAAGCTATTTCTTTCCAACGCCGCTTTGATATTTCTAACATCCTCAATATTAATATTTCAGTAATTTCGTCAATTGCAATAATATATGAAAAGGGGATGAGTGTATTAAGGAAAGAAAAGAAAAAAAAAGATCCTAGGAAATAATAAAAATTGAGTCAATTCCTTAAGTTTCCTCTCTCCTAATTCATAAAATTCATATTTTTGTTCTATTTTTAATAGGAATAAAGCGAAAAAATAAACTTTCATGCTATCGTACTAAATACGAAAGCAATTTATTTCAAATTGGAATCGTTCAGTTTTAAAATGTTCGTGCCAAAGATGCGGCCACTTATTTTATTTATGTTTTCAAAGTAAATGAGCTGCACCTTAATTTTCATGTGATGATTATCCAAAACGACATCGCAGATTTCATGCGAAGGAATCAGGAATAAAAGTCGGAATTGCGATGATAACGAAGCCTTTTAGTTTTACCGAAAAAATGTTGAAAATATGACGAATAAGTATTTCAAAAACTACCCTTAACTGAACCGATGCTGTTGATTAGCTTCTCCACATTACCTTTTCCATCAAGCTGTTGCCATCTGTGTCTTAAAGAAGTTCTAAGAAGAGCTAATTATTAAATGATGTTTGTTGTCATAATAAGAACAAAAAATTTTTAATGAATTGTAATTGCGTTTACTTTTTCTAGAAATTTTAGAAACGAACAAAAATACAGGGTTAGTAAAAAAATTATGTTAACACCTAAGAGGTAAAAACCACTTATTCATAAAACGTACGAGGTTAGCCCAGAAAGTAATGCACCACAATTTTTTTCTTCAACAATTATTTATTGAACACAATGAAACTTATACACACGAAAGAATGATTTTCTTCTATACTCCGTCTCGTTCTATGGCCTTCGTCTAGTGAGACACAAGGGCGTGTATGCCCTGTCGGTACCAGTCCTTGTTCTGTTCATGCAGCCCTGTCGGTACCAGTCCGTGTCTGCATTGTGCGATTCACCTCTTCTTCATCCTCAAAATGTCTTCCACGAATGGCATTCTTCAATGGCCCAAACAAGTGAAAGTCCGAGCGCGCCAGGTCAGGGCTGTAGGGTGGATGAGGTAACACTGTCCAACCCTGTTTCGTGATGTTTTCCGACGTCCTCAATCTGGTGTGAATAAAAGCGCATATTTTTTGGACGCGTAGCGTCCGTCCCATCCGTCGCGCTGTGTGGCTGTAGCTTTAGTGTTAACATAATTTTGACTAACTCTATAGTATATTGATAAATAAAGTTAAGAGCTGAATCATTTTGGAAATTGACCGTGAAACGTAATAATAAATAATGAAATTAAACTGGAACTGATGCTCCAAACATCAGGTAATGATTTTATTTAAAAAATGGAAGGAAAGATTCTGCGACGTGGATTGGAACCAGGAATCGCGAGTGTCATGCTCGACGCCTCTACCATCGTAGACACATGTACAGCCATGCTGTCACTATGTGTCTTAAAGACAACCAAGTTGTCAAGGTGGAACGCCAGTGGGAGGCGGGCACACGGCTCACAGATCGAGAATTTCTCCTACCCAACTGGCAGTGCCCTATTCATTTCGCTGAGCGTTACTGGTGCCAGCGGAAGTGCAGCATTTCGCCATTACGATTGGCAAAAACCTAAGGTGGCATATATTCTCAATGTAATTTCAGCTGTTTTTGTAGATGATTTCTGGAAGTATTAGTAAGCATAACCTGTTTTCTGATTTTTTTAAAAAAAAACTTTATTGCATTAACTAACGCTAACGTATAGTTTTAATAACTCCAAATAACTGATTCAATGCCTAACGAATTTTTAAAAGACAAATATTTTAAAATTTTAAATTAAAAGAAAAGGAAGAAATAATTCTCAGTTCAATAAAATAATCAATTTATTAATCTACATATTGTAATAAGCAATTGTTTGCAATTTTTATCACATCGGCCTCGGTAGCTCAGCGGTTGCGTTATCGCCTCTGATGCCCGAGGACGACGAAGAATTTTTCAAGGAGAAAATCCTGAGATCACGCAAAGGGAAGTAAAGATGTTGGTCCCGTGTAGTAGTTTGCCGGCTGCACGTTAAAGAACCCTTGCAAGGCAAAATTTGTCGCTCCTATAACCCTGTCCTGAAATGACCATAGAAGTTGAAAAGGACGTTAATACCAAACAAATCAAACCAAACCGATTGATTCACATGCATTGCCTCAGGCGATCAGCTGTTAATTGCCAATCCCAACATGGCGGCGCGAAGGCACCACTAGAGGGGAGGTCACTGCCAGTCTTTTTCTTTCATTTGTCTCTGGGCTTTCCACCTTGACAACTTGGTTGCCTTTAAGACACTTAATGACAGCATGGCTATACGTGTGTCTGCGATGGCTTAATTGGTAGAGCGTCGAGCAAGACACTCGAGATTCCTTGTTCGAATCCAGATCGCAGAATTTTTCCTTCCATTTATTTCAAATAAAATCATTACGTAAAATGCAATGTTGCAATAGAATGATTCGATTGAGAAATTGCAATGATCGTTGAATAAAAAATTTATTTATTTTTTTATTCATATCTTTTAACTTTTTATTCATAACACCACAATATTTTAGAGGGAACTCAACACATTTTTTATTAAACTGAAATCGTTTAACTTTGCATATTATTGCAATGCTAAACATAGAATATAGGATTCAAGTTCTATCCAGCAATTATTAAGCTTCTAGTATCTAGAAAGGGCCAAAAGAATGCCTACACAGTTGAATAAAATAAAAATCTGTATAATAATTATTACAACATCAAGGGACGAATATAATTCTCCTTTGACTTCTACAATTACAACAGGTGCTCAAAGTATTATCAATAGACACTCCTGATTATGGCGAACTGTTCCTTCAGCAACGTCAGCCAAAGTTTGACATTGTCAATATAGCTTCTGCGATAGGAGGATACTAATGATCGCCACTCCTAAAAACTTATAAGGAGGCACTGCAATATGCAATGAAGTCCGAAGAAATGGAAAACAGATATACAATCTTTTAGTTCTTCCATAAGTAAAAGTCCAAGAGTATTCAGGAAAAATACCACATCGTTTGCCCCTCCCCCCCAAAGAGTGTCTTCATGCAACATGGTCTTTAAGATCATAATAACTCACCATGAAGGCTTTAGAAGACTTTTCTCTTCTCTCTTCATAAAATTTCTGGAAAAGATTGCGACTTCAGATAATTTCTAAAAATCTAGATTAACATAAGTAGAAATGAGATGTATAATATCATTATCTATTTCTATTTAAATAAGTATTTCTACTTATTTTGAAAATGATAGATTAGCTTCAAAACGTGTATACGCAAACGAAAACGGATAAAACTAGAGATGAATCTTCCAGAGTTAATTGAAATCAACATGGAAATAATAAATACCACTACTACTACT
The DNA here is from genome assembly GCA_023313115.1 of Rhysida immarginata. Taxonomy (NCBI): domain Eukaryota; kingdom Metazoa; phylum Arthropoda; class Chilopoda; order Scolopendromorpha; family Scolopendridae; genus Rhysida; species Rhysida immarginata. The sequence goes on from JAHWFO010105253.1 coordinate 17,731, forward strand.
ACTATTACTAATAATAATAGTAATAATAATAATAATAATGTAGGAACTATATCTTGGTGAGCTTTAAGAATTTGAGGATTTAAATTGAATAATTTCAAGAAACTAAGTCGAAATCGTAGATAACGGAAACGTCTCGGTGTGATTCCTCTTTACCTTTATATGGGTAGCCATTTAAACATGGATCTTATTTGCATTTCAGTACTAATAAAAGTTTATCTTATTCTGATAAATGACTAAATGTACGAGAATATAACAACTATCTCGAGAATAGATGTGTCGTTTTTTATAAGTACATTTATAAATCGTGTCCAAATTTAAACCTAGTACTTACACTTTTTGAGCCATACATGACGGAATTAATCTATGAAAAATATAAGCCGGATGTGCCTAGTTTTTTGTCGTCATTACAAATATTGATTATTCTTATTTATCCGTTTGTAATAAAAAGTTCAAATTGATTGCTTTCTTGTCTTTGCAGGCTTGTTATTGACCCACAGCTTCACGTGTAAACTGAATAACTTTGGATTTCTGTTTTATGGGAACATATTAAGATTAATATTTATTCACTAATTTTTAGTGAAAAATCCCTAAAATCCCTTTCGAAAGTTACCTAATTGTATTAATTTTTTGTATATTTAATGATGATGGACATATTGAAACGAATAATTCTAACTATACCTCTAATAAATTCTTTCTCTTATCCTTTTTACAGATTACTTCTATCATGTATAGCCTGATAGATACTTTATAAACTTTCTGTATTGCCACTGGATATGGGACGATATGTAATTCGTCGCCATCAAAAAATTCCAATCGAACCATGCGAAAGGCTTCCTTTGCAAACTACTATTAAGCCAACACAATTAATAAGATAAGAAAATGGCAATACGTTTGCGGTAGTCTCTGCAAAACCTTCAAAGAAGGTGTTTTTGTTTTGTTTTGTTATTTCAAAGATTGAATTTTATGATCGTCGTCTAGGAAACACCACCCCAACAAAACTAACGACAACACAAAAACAACTTTACAGCAGCGCTTAGTCTGTCTTCGTTTTCGTTTCGCAAATCACGACCTCTTTTGTTTGCCAGCTTCGGCTTAAAACCCGATCGACAAAACTTTACAATAATGCATCGTGATTCCTTGGTGTTCACTTTGTCATTCTATTTATTAAGTAATTAATTTGAATAATTTTTTGTTCATATCGATTAAATTTCAATCACGCTTAAATGCACAGGATTCATTATAGGGCCTATATGTATTCTTTGGAAGACTAAGCTCTTTGGAGGAGGAAAAATTAATGATTATCACTGTTAGGTTAATTAGGCTATAATTTATTTAATTTCTTTTGATTTTCAGTCCAGCCACCTCACACATACGCACATAAATACAAATTATACACAGAAGTGTGCTTATACCAAGTAGTAGTTTGAAAAGGGGCGTTCGTCACGCGAATGGTCGTCAATAGCGTCCGGCCAATAAATCGCAATCATCCGCTTCAGAGTAGAACGCACAAAAAATGGTAAAAAAAAAAAAGAAAAAAGATGACATTTTCGCCATCAGCCAATCAATGACGAACAAATGTAGACGATGAAACAAAAGCCATTCGTGTCTAACCAATCGGATACCTCTCGGTCTCCCCATCCTAGAGAGACGGGAAAAATTCACTTTACGAACAATAGCTTACCTTCAACCTTCTGCTCGTAAGATTTTTTTTCCTCTCTTTTTTTTCCTTACCCGGAAATTAGATTAATTAGATGATAAATTTATACGGGAAACGTCAAGGGAAGGGGAGGAATGAAATGACAAATTTAGAAGAGAAAAAAGATTGCAGATCAGTTCGTCACGCTTCATTTGGTCATGCCACTTTTCGTTCCAGAAACATTTTGTCACTTAGTTAACTCGATTCACTTACTGCATCAAAATCAAATCGCCACATTGATTTCGTTTTTCGATGCATACAATCTTCTTGAGGAATGATATTTTAAGAACTATTCAATGGGTTCATTTCATTTCTTAATTATCTGATTTTTAGAAAGAAATGCTAGGAAAAATTACCTTAAAACGTTAAAATAGTTAACCATTTTTATCCGCATGTATGTAGATTTTTTATTACCATTAAATTTTTTTTCTCTTCCCCAATCGTTTCGCCTAATTGCCATTTTCAAACGAATAGATTGATTAATTGAAGTTTATTTGAAATGACATAGGGGTTTATTCATAAACCACATGGTCAAGTAGAAGGGAGAGGGGGTAAAAAACTGACCACTGTTGATCATTTGTGCGCGGGGGGAGGGGGGCTAAAAAGTAGAAGACTTTTGCCACTTAGGATGCTGCGTTTCAGAGGATGCTATTGAAAGAGGTGATAGATCAAAGGAACAAATTAAATATAATACATGTGCATACAAGCATTGCGCTTTATATGTATAGATGATTTAAAAAAAAGTCTCATACGATATGTTTTGCAATCTTTATTATATTGCAATCACGAAAAGACAAAACAAGGGTTCCTTGAGGATGAATACACTTCCTAATTCACACTCAGTTAGTCTGAGACTGCTTGAAAATTTTATCAAATACTCAGTTATTCTGGTTTCGCTTTTTCCTTTTTTTTTTTTTCATTATTTTAAAAATTCAAAAGTCCGTATTCAATTATCACTCAGGAATGAGTATAATTTAATGTTAATTTAAAATGCAGCTTGATGTAAATTTTGATAATTCCTTCTTGAAATCTAATTTATGAATAGAGGCACTAATCCTTTCCTTAATATCTTATTTGAATCCGGCTTTTGCTTATCGATAATTTTTACTGAAAAATAAATGACGGATGTAGACGAAAAGAAGTACGAGACACAAAAACCCTGGAATAAAAATAATAATAAATAAAAATTGACACAGGGTGTTCGGACAGAGGCTATCTTTTGCCAAAGCAAAGAGGATAATATAAAATTATCCTGAAAAATTGTTTATTATCCTCTTTGCTTTGACAAAGGTTAGCCTCTATCCAAAACGTTAGCTTTTTTTCAGGGTCTTACCATCCTGTGTTCAATGAAAATTTAAATAGAAATCGAATCTGAATCTTCAAACGATGATTTTGTTTATTAACTGATAATGAAATTTCTTTCAGTAATGAACATCTGTAGAGCAGTTTGCCATCGCTAGCAGCTGCCAAATTTACAAAAAACATCAAACATAAAGTTTAGTCTTAGGGGTGTATAAGTTATATCGTTGGAAAAAAAAGTTGGCCCAGTGTTACAATGTTTTCAACAGATGTGGTCATATATCGTTTGCTGATATCTAAAAAGTTACTCTGTATACTTTGAAATTCGTCTTTCCATGTTAAAGAATAGCATGTTGCCCTGAGGCGCTCTAATTAAACAAATTCCAGAACTTTACCATCCTCTGTAATCTCCAGACCTACCTATTTGCATTTGATTTTACTAATTATACAATGCTATGACTTTGTAATATGGCGCAGAAAGCTACCCAGTCATGAAATTAGTGATTTTAGATAGAGATGAAAAAAAATTCCTCGTTGAATTATGCAGACAAGTCAAAATGAAATTACCGATTACCAGATAACCTGGTAAAATGCTAAGTTATTAAATGCAAAAATTGCATCACCACAAAAATTTCCGCAAATCTGTCAAAACGGTGGATGAGGAGTATCTAAATACACTACCCTATCAAAAGTCATGGGACACCATCACTTTAATAGAAACACTCAAAAATATACATATTTTAGTATCTTTTTGATCCACCTTTTGCTGCTATCACAGCTTCTACTCTGCGGGGCATACTGTCCACAAGTTTTTGATACGTTTCGACAGGTAATTTTCGCCATTCTGCCATAAGTGTCTTGGACAGTTCGGTCACGGATTTCGGGCGTTCCGCACATGCGCGCAATCGACGTTCCAACACGTCCCACAGAAGTGCGATGGGGTTAAGATCGGGGCTCTGTGCAGGCCAGTCAGGTTCTCGAACCCCCTTTTCATCAAACCATATGCCTACAGCTCTTGTTTTATGACAAGGTGCATTATCGTGCTGAAACAGTAAAGGGCCATGAGAGATGGGGGTGCTGCGTTGTCCAGAATGTCTTGGTAACGCTCTGCGTTTAGATGTCCGTCCACAGAAACGATTGCAACCAACCCTTACCATGAAAAGCACCCCCACACCATCACGGATCATCCGCCGAACTTCACCGTGGGCACAACGCAGCCTGGCAGATAACGTTCGCGGGGTGTTCGCCATACCCAAACCCGATTGCCAGATGGTGTAGCGGGACTCATCACTCCATTCAACCATTCGCCATTGATCCAGAGTCCAATGTCGTCGCTCTTTGCACCATTGCAATCTCCTCGTTGCGTTGCTGGTGCTGATGTGAGGTTTGTGAGCTGCTGCTCTGCCATAAAAACCATTGCATGCGATTCCCTGCGAATAGTCAGGGTGCTCACAGTTGTTCCCGTCGACTCTATGAACGATCTTGTCAGTCCATCAAGCGATGTGTGACGGTTTGCAGTGACCACTTTACGAAGAGCCCTTTGGTCTCTGGCCGACATGATCTTGGGTCTTCCAGGCCTAGGCGGAAAACTTGTGGTGTCTTTCTATTTCCATGCTCGGATGACGTTGTGAACGGTCGATTTTGGGATGTTTAGGAAGGTTGACGTCTCTTTAACAGTTTTGCCTGCGAGATGGCACCCAACAGTTGTACCTCTTTGCAAGTCTGAAAGCTCTTTTCTTTGAGACATTCTTACAGCATTAACGCAAGCATCATGTCATAATAGCATATGCCGGCCAGGTGGCCGAGAGGGCTAGGGCGTAGGCTTTCTAGTTCTCGAGTCCGCCTGGTCGTTCGAATCCCGCCGTGGGCATGGATGTTTGTGTTTGTCCCGGGCTGCGTACAGATATAACTTGTGTAAAAGGCGCAAAATGACCTTAGAAGTCGACGCCTAAATTTCTAGAACCCCCCCCCCCCCCCCCTCATAATAGCATACTCTCTGTTATGTAGTGCTGGGAAGAATGCCAACAGTGAAATTGCAAAGGAATGTTCCATTTTCATGCAAATCAGGGTTGTCCCATGACTTTTGATAGGGTTTCCTCGTTTGAAATCAACAATGAAAGGACACAGATTTCAAGACGTTCCATATATATAGTGACGAGGAACTTCAAACAGTACCGAAAGATTTTTCACACGCCGTGCAACAGTTGTACGAAGATGTCAAAAGTGTATTGTGTACATGGAGGCTTACTTTGAAGGACGGTAAATTATCATCTCTGAAATACCTGTTCTGCTTGTTTTTCCGAGTCATTTGCGAAACTTTCCAGTCTCATCCTGTAATTAAAAAGGAAATTCATAATTTTAGAAACAGATCAAACAAAAGAGTTAAGACTAAATTTTGCGATCTAGGACCTCTAAATTTTGGAACTTTTTAATGATTTCTAACGGACAAACGGAACCGGTCAATCGGACGGCGACTTCCCCCCCCCCCCAAACCATTTTGCCAATTACGTCACAACAGACCTGGTTATCGCTAAAACCTGATATAGCTTTCTACGACCCAACAACTTGACATGCACGTTGCTGAATTCAATCAACCACGCTACTACAACAAATGAATAATATAAAGTGAAAAAAAAAACTTTAATTTGGAAGAAGCAGGAAGATGCTAATAAATAATTATCGGTCACAAAATTAGGCCTAACGTTAAAAATTAAACTTTAGTAATAGTTCATTTTATCCACATTTCATCATAATTATTATTTAATTCTGTATCAATTATAGTATATAATCTGCATTTAAAATTAAAGAAATTATATCGAGATACGGGTATTTTTCTTAATCTGAAAACTTTTTTAAATTTAGAAATTCTATCCAGAGGGGACCAGTTTTATGAGTTACACAGGAATATTGATTGAAGACCATATTCAGTAATGTCGCTAAAAAAAAAAAAAAATAAAAAAGGTACAAAAATGGGTAACAGTGTTAGGTAAAATCAGAGTCAATGTCATATCAATAATTCTCAGTTTGATTGGTTTAAAAATAAACGTTTAAAAATATTTAAAAAAATACATGTAAAATAAAATTATTAAAAAAAAAAACCCAAA
>JAHWFO010105253.1:23929-58198 GCA_023313115.1 Rhysida immarginata
TGCAATCTAGCAGACTGGTGTTACGAACCAGACTGAAATCAATACAGCGAGACCTTATTGGCCGACTTGAAAGATGGGCTGTATGTTCATTTCCCAAATTCAATTTTTTTTTCCTCTGAAATCGATTTATTCGTGATTCGAGAAGATATGTTAAAATTTTGGAAAAAAATCTTCCATACGTGCATGCGTGACAATTTTCTGCAATCAGCTCCTCCGATACGGCAAATGAAATTAATAATTACTTAGAGAATAGCTATAATCCCTTATCATTGTAGGCGATGCTTAGAGGGTACTTTAAACTGTGCCCTGATGTATTTTTATGACAATTGATTAAGACTTTTTTAAAGATACAATTTTTTTTCTAAAAATTAAGAAATTGTTGTGGCAATTAGACATGGTACGGACTTCTCTCAATGAGACAAATGGCAATCGGGCGAGGGCAACTAGGCGAGAGTCAAGTGGGCTACGCCGCTACAGTTAACTGGGCGATGGACATATGGGCGACAGAAATTTGGTGTCTCTGTATAGAAAAAAATAATAAATTATAACGTCGCAAACATTGAAGCTCGTACATTGATTTTTAATATTTAAATCGGATCATTAATTTCAAAATTTATTTCATCTGCGGTTTCAAAATTAAAAGTTTATATTTTATTAGAACATTTAATAAAATATTCTTAGTGGTGAAAATTAACTGTTCATCTCTAATATTTTTTCGTTTCATCTAACTATGTTAATTTTAATAAATACAACGATAAGAATAATTTTATATAAAATGCGCCCAGAAATTATAAAGCCAAACACATTACTCATAATAAACAACGATATCCTCTACACATGATATTGCGCATTTAATTAAATGAAAAGTAATGTCTAATAATCACTCAGACAAAAAAATAAACAAAATACGAGCAACAGCTAAATGATAAACAAAAAACAAAATCAGACCATTTCACATGTCCAATAAATAACAGCCACTTACCTTTTTCCTTTAATTGAATCTCCTACCTTGTTAATTTTAATCTTTCACATTTGCGTACATTTCCATAAAGCATACGAATTGAAAAAAGTAAAGTTAACAAGTTACAACTATTCAGGGTGAGCTGCTGTATTGAAAGTCAGAAATGCCGATTAAGTGACATGGAAAAGGGACGCGTTATTGGTCTGCAGGAATCTTGACAATCTGCAAGATCCATTTCATCAATATTGAGACGTTCACACTCGGCGGTAGATAACTACTTAAGGTTAAGGGAAAATTACGGCCAAAAAAGTCAACTGGACGACCTGAAAAACTAACCATCCACCAAAACACAGCAATAATTCAAGAAGTGAGCCAAAATTCAGTGTCTCTACGTACTCTTGTATCAAGAGATGACATTCCTGTATGTAAATCCACAATTACAACTGTTATTCATAAGAGTAACATCCTCCAGTACCAGAAGAGAAAGTCGCAACCTGTTCTAAATAATTGCCATAAAGAAAATCGGCTTCTTTAGGCAAAAGAAAACATGTCATGGGACGAAAAGTGGAAGAATGTCATCTGGAGCGACGAAAAAAAATTCAATCTTGATGGTCCAGATGCATGGCAGTTTTATTAGCATGACCTTAGAAAAGAGATCCAGTAAAAAAGAAAAACAAGAAAGAGACACAAACACAAATTTAGAGATCGTTCCCTAAATTTAACGAGTATGAAGAAGTAATGGTAGAAAAAAAAAATGGAGAAAAAGATCAAAACTCACCTTTTGATCGTAGAAATAACTACGTTGAAAAAAGGAAAAGAAGAGTACAAAAATGTACTACCCTTTAACCCGAAATTGAACACAAGCTTCCGTAAGATTTGTGGAGAATTTAATTACAAAGTAGTGTTCATTAGTAAGGTGCGTAAAGGAGGTATAGACACACTTCCCAAAATGCTGGTTCATTTAAATAGCACAGTTTAAACAAACAAAAACATATAATAATCAAACAAAAGAAACACCAATCATGCAAAAGAATAAAACACTAATCAGATAGTTATTAAGAAATACGCAAAAAAAAACAACTCTAGTTTGATAATTTGCAAGTGTAAAACATTTATAAACACAGAACATTATTGTTACAATGGATGTTGTTTTTACATAGTTTATTAACCAACAAAGCCTCCATTAGCTTAAATAAGGTTAAATATGCGATTGGGTATAGTTTCTATTAACTTCTATAAATATTCCAACTTTATTTTCTCCCAACAAACATAAATAGCTAATTTCAATTCATTGCATGTTTGGTTAATGCAGCCCAGACCTTCTCCATAGGATTCTTATCAGGACTTCCAGAAGGCCAATTCAAAACCCTGATTTTTTTTTTCACTTTTAAATCGTTGCTTTTGATACATGGCATAGGGCATTGTCTTGCTGATAACACCATTCACCTCCTCCAATGAGTGAGCCAAATAGGATGAGATGATCATATACAGTGGTGGAAAAAAGTTTGGGACCAGGTTGTATTTCTGGAAAAACATTTAATTGATTATAATAATTTATACAGTAGAATATTTTAACACGAATGAATTATTTTAAACAAAACACTGGCGTCCATCTAACAAAAAGTCAAGAAAAATTAATAGAAAGACATTTTGCTATTAGAACGTCAGGAAAAAAGTTTGAGACCAGGATGATTTTTTCCTTTGAGAACAATTTTTATTTGGGTTTCCATTGCATTTAGTACTTTGTTTGACCTCCTCTATTAGAAATTACTTCGATAAGCCTGTTTGTCATTGATTTCACCAGTTCTTCAAGGTTTTCGGGAGTTATTTGGTCCCATGCTAACTGGATCCCTTGCTTCAGATCGGATTCACTTTCATATTGCTTTCCTCCAGCATAAACCAGTCGAACCATGTCACCCCACAGATTTTCTATTGGGTTAAGATCTGGACTGCAGGCAGGCCAGTTTAAAACTGCAATGTTGTTGGATTTTAACCAGTCCAAAGTTGTTGCTGATTTGTGTATTGGTGCATTGTCCTGTTGAAATACGAACTGAGGATCATTTGACTGGTCACGAAGAGGAAGGAGGAAGTTACCCAAGATGTCTTGATAGTCAGTCGATTTAATTCGTGGACTAACAAATGCTAGCTGTGATTTTGGTTGTTGTGTGAAAGAAGCCCAAATCATCACAGATCCCCCGCCTTGAATACGTCGTGAGAGTAGTTGTGGTTGTTGTCGCAAATCATGCCAATAGTATTGGATACCGTCTGGCCCGTCTAAATTAAACTTCTTTTCATCACTAAATGCGACATGGTTCCACAGTTGATTATCACCAATGTACTGCTTGGCAAATTTGAATCTGGCTTCTTTGTGTTTTGCTGTCAACTTCGGCCGTGCTTTCATTTTGATGAATTTGTAGTTTTCTGATGATGATAACACATTTCTAAGGGTCCGTGGATGAAGAGACAAATGAACGAGTAATGATGGTGGAAGAGGCACCTGTAGAAGTAGCCATTCTCAAGATTTGCCTTTCAGTTCTGGAACTGAGCTTTTTTGGCCGGCCAGATCTCTATTTTGTGCCATACAGATGTGGATTTGCTAGATAATTAAGGACTACAGTTTTTGATTTTTAATTAGTCTAGCAATTTCTCGCTCAGACTTTCCGCATTGTCTGAAAGCATCAATTTGACCTTTTAGGTGATCAGTGAGCTGTTTTCCCGAACCATTCTTGATAAATGCACTTTGTAAATGCTAAGGTAGTTTCCACATACGAAAAAAAGATAAAATTATTCAGAGTATGTTCATTTGCATGGACTTTTTCATTCTGGTCTCAAACTTATTTCCTAACCCTCTAATAGCATAATGCGCCTTTCCTTTAATTTCTTGCTTACTTTTTCGTAGTTGAACATACATTTTGCAGTCAATGCTCAGAAACATGTGGACTATTCTATTATATGAACAAATTCATAATTAATTAAATTATTTTCTAGGATCAAAGTGGTCTCAAACTTTTTTCCACCACTGTAGCATCTGATGATATAGCTTTGAGTCCATTCGTTGGTTTATCTTCAGAATGTCAGTCTTTCCTTCATAAGCAAATGCCGGCCACACCATGACTCCACCACCTCCTGCTTGCCTGCTGAACAATTCAGGTTTCTCCGTTCTTATTTCTCCAGAAATACCGGATCCATCGGGGCCGTCCAAATTAAACCTTTTTTCATCCGAAAAAAAACAATTCTTTCCATTGATCTTTCCATGTCATCACTCCTTTTGCCCATTCCTTGTGCGCTGGAGTTAAATTTGGTTTTGCTTCAGTTTTACATATCCAGCGTTATCATTGGTGCATAAGCACTTTGCCAGTGTGGTGTGTGATACAGGGGTGCTTAATTCTTGGGCAATGCTTCGGGTTGATATCTGTTTTTTGGTGGCAAGATGGAAAGTGCGACGCTTTGCTCTTGTGGATAACGCAGGTTTTCGTCCAGTGCATTTTTCTTGTCCATACTGGTCTCCATTTTTCAACACATTACGAACTCCACTCATGGATCGGTTGAGTGCTGCAGCAATTTCTCTGTAGGATTTTCCCTGACCATGGTATAAGTACACTTTTCGAATCTCGCATTCCTTTTAACTGACTTCCTCGTGACATTTTCGTTTGATTAGCTTTCTGTTCAGCTAGTAAGTTTATATGGCTTATTTGAGTGTTTTCTTGCCCTCGAATAATTGAATGGAATAATCTATGGTGTGACCCATTCGATTATTACTTGTTTTTGAAGATGTGTCTATAAATGTTTTACACTTGCAAATCATCAAACTAGAGTTTTTTGCGTATTTCTTAATAACTATCAGATAAGTTTTTATTCATTTGCATGATTGGTGTTTCTTTTAGTTGATTATTATATGTCATTATTAATTTTTTTTGTTTAAACTGTGCAATTTAAATAAACCAGCATTTTGGGATAACACTTCTATACTTTCTTTACGCACTTAAGAATGCCTTAAGGAAAAAATTAAGTGTATTGAAAGACAGCATCCCTGAAAGTGGACGCTCAGGAGTGTATAAATTTAAATGCTCGTCGTGTGGCAGTTTTTATATAGGAAGTTCGCAGACAGGAGTCTATAAAAAATGAAGGAGCATATTTCCTGTATTAAAAATGAGAAATTTGGGATTTCGTCTTTCGCTGACCATATATTTTTCAACCGATTTATTCAAAATTATTCATACACGTAAAGATGCGAAATTGTTAAATTTTTTAGAATCAATGGAGGTTCAAAATAGCGCAACTAATCAGTTATACTCCGTTTCCAGGAACTGACAATTCTCGATTCGGCAAAACTCGATTTGACAAACTAGATTCGCCGATCTAATTTTAGGATTCCAATCTACTGTAGTTCCACGAACTAAGTTTCTATCTCGTTTGTCCGATTGCATTGAGTCATCGTTTGAAAGTGCAGTATACAGTGCATTCTGGCATTGTTACGAATATGGTTTGGTTGGTTTGGTTTGTTTGGTATTAACGTCCTTTTCAACTGCTATGGTCATTTCAGGACGGCGTTATAGGGGCCGCAAATTTTGCCTCGCAAGGGTTCTTTAACGTGCAGCCGGCAAACGACTACACGGGACCAACGGCTTTACTTCCCTTCCGAAGGAAGTGCGTGATCTCAGGATTTCCCCCTGAAAAATCCTCGTCGTCCTCGGCCGGGATCGAACCCGCGTACTCGGGCACCAGAGGCGATCACGCAACCGCTGAGCCACCGAGGCCGATTTACGAATATGGATACCCAACAAAGGCGTAGAATTTAGTATATTTCTCTATTTATGCGTTTAAAATGTCTACTGTTTACTAATAAACAAATTAGCCAATTATTTTTATTATCAGCATCATAATTTGTTTATTTTACGTAGAATTGTCAAACCAATCACCGCTCAGCCATTTTGCAAAATGCAACTGCGAGTGCGACCCTGCGATGTAAAACTAGTAGTTTTGTCTATGAAACGAGTTCTCAGAAGTAGAACGAAACGAGTTTCAAACTAGAAAAATAAGTGGTTGGTGAAATGAATTTCGATTCCACGGCGTTCCGGATCTAGGTTCGCTGTTTTGTTCGGTTTTATTTAATAGTGACGAAGGGCCTATGCCAGTAGGTGATTGGCTCCCTTTATCAAAATTCATCCTCAAATAAATTTGGAAGCTCTTATATCCGAAGTTTGTAATTATGTTCGGATGGTTGGTTTTCTTCCTTTTGTTGGGCAATTTTAGTGAAATTTCACGGATTGATTGCGTTCGTTTTATTGTTTATATGGTTATTCTGTGAAGCTGCCTTTACTTATAAATTCAAAGGTGTTTCTCCTGTAAATCGCTCACTAATGATGAGAACGTAGTTCTCGAAATGTACATCTGAGGCATTATTAAATTCTTTTTGTGGATCGGTGGTTTTTGTGTGTCTCTTTCTTGTTTTTTAACCGACGAAAAAAAAAGGAGGTTCTCAAGTCGACGCGTACACAGGGTGTATCAGGTTCGATGGTCATAAAGTACCTAGCGTGATCCTTTGCATGAATTACAAACTTAAAGTTCCTTATCGAAAATGTCGAAAACTCAAAATTTAAATTGCGTTCGTTACGTCATTTATGAACTTTCCGCACCAGCAATTCATTAAATTCAAAGGGGCGATTACAATTAAATCGGCGGCAATTGTTGAGATTAAATGACGTTTTCGACAGGTTTTCAGCAAACTTCGCGTGATCTTTAGACCCTTAACATTTGAGTTTTGAACATTTTGCATAAGGAACTTTAAGTTTGTAATCATGAAAGGATCACGCTAGATACTTTATGACCATCGAACCTATTACACCCTGTATATATATATTTTTTTATGTATGACTACGCATAACTTTTTACAGAGTAGTCCGATTTTGATGATTCTTTTTTTTTTTTATTAGATACGGTATACATCGAAATTGGTCCCATTTAATTTTGAAAAAAAATCTATCCATAAGGGTAGAAAAATGGGGGATGATTGATTTTCACGTACTGAGTTTTTCACCTTTTGAATCGATTCTGTTGAAACTTTTATACGGGTGTATCTGTGTATCTGAACGGTCTGTACAAACTTGGAGGGGAGGTAATATGGGTGATTCTAAGCAAAAAAGTTCATATGAACTTGGGTCCGAATTTGAATGATAACTGAGAAAGAACAGAAATAAAAATGCCGCCACCAAGATCAACAAGTTAATAACTTAGGTTCTGTAATGCCTAGATTAATGGAATTTGGAGGAATAATTGGGTACATACCGTTAAAATATGATCGAATTCCAACGAGAAGTTTCCGAGTTACGCAGTCAAAATTGTAACAAGTGCTGGTTAGCACTCACAAGTAAACACAAGTTATGATGTTGAATGAGTAACTCGGAAACTTCTTGTTGGAATTCGTTCATATTTTAACGGTATACACAGTCTTATGTACCCTGTTATTCCTCCAAATTTCATTAATCTAGGCCATAGCCTAATAATACGAAGTCTGTATACTTCCGTCGAATCCCATAGTAAAAAACGTGCCGTTTTCTGCTGATCGTACAAGTGGCGAACCTAACGGATGGCCCCAGAACTTATTGCTAGCACACGCATCGTTATGACGTCAAAATTCTCCAACTAATGGGAAGTTGGCTCTGTCAGTTGGCTATGGTTCGCTTCGAGTGGTCGTAAGCGATCCAAGATATTTATTTTTACTGCGTTAAAATTTCGTTTAACGGCAAAATATTTAAACTTCCGAAAAAGAATTAGTTTATACCTTGATTATATATAAGAAAGAAAAAGAAGAAGCAGTAATATATTGTACGAGGGCATATTAAAAAGTAATGCCTCCATGGCTGTAACTTTTTAATTTTTTAATCAATTTTCATAATTCTTTTTGTATCTGATACTTACATTTGTCCTCTATGTAATGCACTATTCACTTTTCGACATAGTCCCCATTCCTTTCCACGCATTACACCAACGCGTGGACTAGTTGGGTGAACCCGTCGGAGAGGAATGCCGGGGTTGTCGTCGACACGAGGATTGAATGGCAGCTTTGGATCCTCTTCTGCAGCACGATAACGCCCGTCCGCACACGATCGCCACACATCAGAGGGGGTTGCAGCGCCTACAGTTCAAAGATGAGAAACTGCAGTTCAAAAATGAAAGACTTTGCACCTTGCGACTTTCGCCACTCCCCAAGGAGGAAAGAGCACCTTAAGGGGCATGAGTTGCGTTCTGATTTCGAGGTGAAACCTGCCATTCAGTCCTGGTGTCGACAACAACCCCGAATTCGTCTCCGACGGGTTCACCCGACTAGTCAGGCGTTGGCGCAATGCGTGGAAAGGTTTGGTTGGTTTGGTTTGTTTGGTATTAATGTCCTTTTCAACTGCTATGGTCATTTCAGGACGGCGTTATAGGGGCCGCAAATTTTGCCTCGCAAGGGTTCTTTAACGTGCAGCCGGCAAACGACTACACGGGACCAACGGCTTCACTTCCCTTCCGAAGGAAGTGCGTGATCTCAGGATTTTCCCCTGAAAAATCCTCGTCGTCCTCGGGCATCAGAGGCGATCACGCAAACCGCTGAGCCACCGAGGCCGATCAATGCGTGGAAAGGGATGGGGACTATGTCGAAAAGTGAATACAGTAAACTCCGTGTAATTCGAATCCGCCTAATTCGAATTATCGCTTAATTCGTATAAATTGCAAGGAACGTTTGAAATCCTTTACATTTAATGTAAAATATTACCGCATAATTCGAATTAGAAAATCGAATCAATCATCAAGTACATTTAATACAAACTAATGTATTTTTCATCGCCTAATTCGAACGCCATAGCCTCCGAAAATAATTTGTGACTAATTCCCAGATTGATCTTGGTGGCGGCATATTTATTTCTGTTCATATCTCAGTTATCGTTCAAATTCGGACCCATGTTCATATGAACTTTTTTGCTTGTTCAGACCGTTCAGATACACCCTGTTTGTACACCAAGTTTGTACAGACCGTTCAGATACACCCTGTATACTTGCGATAACCTACTATCAGGTCGTTGCATGTCAAATGTCGGATTACAGAGGTCATCTTTAATGGCCTTCTAGAAAGGACACCTTCACACGTGCTATTCGAAATAACCCCCATTGCAATCCAAACATTGTTGCCAACGACTTGTCAGCTTCTCGAGCCCTCTCCGATAGAATCCATGGTCACGGGACTCAATAAACTCCCGGAATGCGTTTTCGACGTCTGTTTGGGTTAGGAATGTTTTCCTCCGGAGAAAATTGTCCAGTTTCTGGAAAAGATGGTAGTCGGTAGGGGAGAGGTCCGGAGAGTATGGGGGGTATGGAAGCACCTCGTAGCCGAGCCTGTAACGTGCTGACGCGCGTTGTCATGCAGAAGAAGGACGCCTTTGCGATGCACAAGTGGAGGTTGTTGCTGACAGAGTTTTGTGTGCATACGATGCAGTTCACGACAGTAGGTCGCAGCGGTGATCGTCTCTCCCTGCTGCAGGAAGCTGTAATGCACTACCAGCGCCGTAGTGAGAAAGTTTTGGGCCCTGGCCAAATCAGCTTTTATGGGGCCCTAAACAAAGTTTACCCAAAAACAAATTTAACATAGACCTATCCAAAATCCAAGTATTGACCATATGTGCCAATCATTATTTCACAGAAAAAAATTGTGACATTTTAGATTGGGACCATACATTAAATGGGGGGCCCCTATCTACAGCCCTTCACTACGGCCCTGTGTATTACACCATGGATGTTCCACCAAACTGTAAACATGAGCTTCCTGGGGTGCAACGGGGGTGTAACGTGTAAAACGCAGAGGCTATTATAGCTGGCGCAGTGGAATAATAAGGTCACGTAACAAGGGAAGGATGTAATATAAATTAAACATTTATTTAATAAAACCTAGGAAAGTAATTAAGGACAAATGCAGATTCATCACATAAACCCTTAATTGAAATAATTTCCATTTAAAAGTAAAGATAACACATCCGCTTAATGTCTAAACATACGTTAACAATAAGCAAGATAAAACAAACCATGAATATGGAATCCAAGAAGTAACAACTCGTTACTACATTCAATTGAAAATCAATTACAAATATTGCATCAAAACAAGGTCACTTAACTAGCAAACGTTTAAGCTCATTAACTTAGTACATAAAGGAATCACTTCTAACAATGAAGCCTGGCTCGCTTCAATTCCAATCCAAAAACATAATTCAACATCAAACTCTAACTTAACGCTAAGTGACAAAATGATACAGAGGCTTAAACACTAAAATAAGCTTATCACTATAGTTCCAAGTAGAGCGCCGTTTTGCTTAAGCGACACAAAGTAAAAAACTAATGGCGACCAGTAACTATGTGTATAAATATCAATTATAGCAATGGTCACGAGAGTACGCGTTCAGAGTTTATCATTCTGAAAGTCCAATGAAAAAGTCCGTGAACTGAAACGGAGACACATTGGCGTCCGTAAAAACATAAAGCTAACTAACATCACTCACACAATTAGCTATCCACAATCCAACGCACAACGTGGACTAATTAAAGTCAATGTTCGGGAAATGTTCTTAGCCTAATACACTACCATGTGCTAATACAAATGTCGGTCGCACAGGATACCGAAAACCACGCACAGAAAAAAGTATAAATTAACTAGGCTATGACTTAAGAAATACGCCCACTACAATTAACCATCATAATTTAGAGCAATGACAGGATAACTACGAATATGCCGAGCCCCTCGCAGAACTACGACGTACATAAGAAAATCCATAACAGTTCTCTATGTAAGCGGCCATTCCAGCCGGCCATGAACATTCCACTTCCATACCTTCTCTCAAATCACGGCGGTAGAAATCGTGGAATAACGAACTTATGGCTCGAGCATTATTTTGAACTAAACATACAGTACTCACGAGGAATGTGAGATAGGACACTAACGTTTTCGCAACGACACTCGGGGCTTCCCAACCGCTCGAATTCGCACGGGTGACTGCGCAGTTTCTCTCTCGCAGTCGTGAAGTCGAATTCCTCGCCCACGGAGCTTCTCTGCAGGGCACTTTCACTGCCGCTTCGACGATGCCATTTTCCCGCGTCGCCTCTCCGCTAACTCCGTTGCCGAGGCCTCTGGCATCCCGCCGGCTTGTAACAGAACACAGCTCGACGCCTCTGTCTATGCATGCCGAACTCCGGGCCCAACCTTTCTCCTCGGACTCCTCTGTATGCTCTCTTCTTTTGCCTTTTTCGTCTCTTTGAGGTTTCCAATTATCCCGCCTCTCTCTCGCTCCGCCTCCATGGCTCTCATTGGTTCTTGCGTCCGGGTGGTGATGACGACATATTATGCGCTGCTCTGAACGGTAGAAGGTACGGCTATGAAAGCACCTGCGAGGGTCACTGGAATCTGAACCCAGCTTCGATTTCCGTGACAGGGGGCTTAGGGAACACTTTGCCGATGGTCCTAAGGTGTCTACTGACAGTCGACGCTGATACAGCATGATCCCCTGCAAGTCCCGAACAGTTTTTGATGGGTCCTCTTCCACAGGTCGTTTCAGATCAGCGTCATTCAACACGTTGGGCGGTCTACCGCGTGGCTCATTTGCCAGGTCCGTTACTCCCGCCCGGAATTTTTGGAACTAACGTTGGACAGTACGTTCGTTTATGGTGCCTACACCGAATACCTTATTGATGTTTCGAGAGGCGTTGGATGCAGTGTGATGCAATCTGAACTCGTAATGGATTATCACACGTAATTCGTATGAAGTCGTGACTCTCTTCGCTTGGGTTCAAACGCTATTAAATATCATCGCAGACATGCAAATTTCAGGCAGCTGGTCGCTGATAGGTTTATCTCTGGGAATGTACCACTTTGTTATGGGTACTTGATACTAAACGTGGAAACCGTGCTGAAGCGCGGAACCCACCTCGAAATCCGACATTTGATATGCAACGACCTGATATTAGGACCGATAGTTACTTATGTTTTCACAATGTGCGTCCGTCCGTCTGTCTGTCTGTCTGTCTGTTTATGCTCTAGAGTTTGAACGCTTCCGAATTTTCGACTTCCGTTTTCGCCATTCGACAACTTAGGGAAAACGAAAGACTGAGTTCGTTGGTGGAAAAAATCGATGAACTACTTCCAGTTCAAAAGGTCAATAACAGAGGGGAGGATGTTTTTCACTATACAATTCCATGTTTAAATGGCCTGTGCACTGCCAAATGCTGTTCTCTCTTTCGCATTCCATAGCTAAAGCAGAGAAAAGGCTTGGAATTAAGTGAAGACGCATGATTGTCTTCCTTGATGGTCAATATCAGTCAAAACTGGTTCAAGGGTATGTGGTTTAGTGGTACCATTATGGTCCACTGGAAACTTTCAATGCTAAGATATGACATAAGAATAACATGTCATGATTGAATATTAACATAAAATTAATGATAGTCGAAATAGGTTCAATGGTATGTGGTTTCATGGAACCATTATGGTTCAGTGGAAATTTACAAAGCTCAGATATGACATGTGATATATCAAACAACTTGGAATGAGGTGCCATGAATGAATATATCGTAAAATTAATGATAGTCGAAATTGGGTCAATGGTATGTGGTTTAATGATACCATTATGAAACCATTGGAAACTTTCAATGCTAAGATATGGCATATAATGACTTATGCCTTATATTATCAATAGTTAGTTTGTGTTAGGCAAATTTTAACATTAGCTAGTAGCTAATCATTCCTCCAATGGTACATGCTTACGTAGATAAGCGTTGCAATAGTTTATGAAGAAAGAATTGACTCTTACATAGAACGCTTCAACAATAAACGCTTAATAGGAGCTTTAGCATAAAATCTACTTATAAGAATGCGCCCTTGGTCTGTACGTTTATCCAGCCATCCGCCGTTAGCACGATAATTTGAAAACGGATTAACTTTTTCAAATTCTCTTTTCAGAAATATGACCATCAAAGTCTTAGCTCGGCCGTATCAACTTTTCAGAATTTTTCGTGGACCCCTTCAAGTCGAATTCACGTGCTAAAACAGTGAGTGTAAACAATACCAAGATAATGGCATGTCACATAACAATCGATTTGTCAAGAAGGAATACATTGTTACTTTCTGTTCATCTTTTAAGCATTAATGACATCGGCGCGCGCACATGAAATCGCTTTGTCGACGCACGATTGCTCAAGTACTCATAATCTATAAGCTTATTATTAAGTAACGGGAAAATGGAGCTATTTACTGGTTTTATAATGTCAGTCCGTCCCCTTCATAATTTCTACATTTTTTGAGGTAGAAGATTTTAATTCAGAATGTAGCTTCCTATGGGCATGTCCATCTGCACTATTTAGTTTGGTTTTGATTGGTACACAGGGGTCGGAATTACGGGGGTGTGATATAGAGAAATGATGAGAAAGGAAAGAAAATACGAGCTTTTTTACATTTTCTACATATCACGTACGAGAGAATTAATTTTTTGATTAAAAAACTTGGGGAGATGTAATAAGTGCAGATAAAGGGGTAAAAATATATGACTGCAGGATCTGCTACTTGCCTTACCCTACTCGGGGGGGGGGGGGGGTGTATTTCTTTTTAATAAATGTATAAATGTATTTCTACTTCACTGCTAAAGCTCCTCCTTGGAAGGCATACAAGATTTTATTTCATTAAATAGGAATGCTTACAAATTAAAGGATTCTTATATGTTCTAACCTATAGAGAATTGCTACATTCTCCATTTAACTTCTTAGCTAGTTTTATTCAGTTTGAACTATACTTTTCCCTTAGAAGTACGCCTTGCTTAGCAAACAGAGGCTTCCTTAGCAACCTCATCTAATTCTTAACAACGAAAGTTTTTTTTTAGAAATCAAATGCTATCCTTTTCATTCTCGAATGCTTTAAAACCCTATCGGTCCTGGGCATTTCGCTTGCCTGACTTGTCAATACAGCTTCTCATCCTTGAAAGTCTTTTCTCGCGGTAAACTAAACTCTCCTCTGAACGTGTTAATCTATTTCTCCTTGCATTGGCTTTCAACCTTTTTTTTTTCATTGTGAGATTATTCTAAATATCGTTTTCTCATACGAGCTGCAATTTTTGTAGGCCTGCCCATGTTGGTATAAAAATATTGTTGTTTTGTAATTATTTATATTATATGAATAACAAGTAATTGTTAAAGTACATAACTATTTCCTAGAACAGTTAATAGTTCAAGTAAGGTGAGTAAGTAAGTAATAGTAAACAAAAATTAGTAGATAATATAAGAATTTGTACATTTTAGCAACAAAAAATTAAAAAATAAAAACTTAACAAAAAAAATTAAACCGACGAAAAAAGAAACTGAAAAGGGAAAAATAAAATAAATCTTTTTAGTAATAATAATGATTAATAAGTAAATTTCTAAACTAATGTAAGTACCTAACTTGTTTTGAGTCGGCGCCAAACTAACAATCAAGCAATTTAATAATAGCTTCTTCTTGTTTGCACAGCCTTCATCTCCAGGAAGTAAGGAGACCAGCTGATCACGATTAATAACGAAATATACAAGGTGTTTGTGAATTGAGTACAGATTTTTTGGGAGATGATAGAAGAGGTCCTTAGAAGTATTTTTTGTCATATGAACATGGGGTCCCCGTAGCTCCGTTTACTTACAATACTGCATTGAACCATCAAATGACACCGGGACATCAAATGTCTGGTCATTAGTGAAACATCTTCAAGAAGACCAGGGAGGTCCTCCTTCAGGAAACCAAGGTATGTTTGCCCGTTAAGACGGCATGGTAGGAGATATGGCCCAATCAGGACATTATGAATCATGCCAGCCCAAATATTCAACGAAAAACGATGCTGAAAACTGTTAACATGTGTTGCACATTGGTTGACATGAGACCACAGATGACTATTGTAGCTATTGAACGTTCCCTCTCGCGTCCCGGTGTCATTTGATTGTTCAATGCAGTATTGCAAGTAAACGGAGCTGCGGGGACCCCATGTTCATATGACAAAAAATACTTCTAAGGACCTCTTCTATCATCTCCCAAAAAATCTGTACTCAATTCAAAAACACCCTGTATATAAAACTGAGATGTGTGTGGTTGGCATTCGGCTTTCTGATTGGTCTAGGATTTCAAACAATTGGTCTAATCTTCATTGTTTCCATCTTGGACTTTAGCAATCAGTATTTTTTCGTTTGTTGGAAACAATAGAGAGATGTAAGAGATTATTCTAAAACAAATAAGAGAATAAAAATTCTCAAGCTTTTGATGAAAAATGAAGGTTAATGAGCTAATAATTGGAGAAAATTTATTTTTCATGTTTTTTGTAATGTAGTACTTCCTTTGGAGATGTTATAGATAATATTTCTCTAAACATGTTAGAAAATTATAAAGACCTCAAGTGACTGTGAGAGAGAGCTCACAGATACTGCTAAAACTGCTACTGTAAATGTAGCCAATATAACCTTGCTGCTAAAACTGATACTGTCAATATAAACAACCACATTCAGGACATGATTCCACACTCTCTGACTGAATACAACTCTATTGAAACATGTTGATCAGGCTTAACAGAATTCCTCAACTCTCATATTCCATCTATGAAGTATTTTTAATATAGACAGAAATAATTCAATATTCACAACCTTTCTTTGATAATCTGAAATGTTGATGTTTGATAATCTAGGATGCAATGTCGAATGTTCCTGGGCAAACTCAATTGGACACAAAATTCCAGTGCGACCATTTTAAAGAATTCTTTTCGTTTTTCCAAAGTGATCAATACACGTCAATACAGATTTTTTTATGTGTTCTTATTTATATTCAAATTCAGATATTGCAAAATTTCGTCAAACAGCCCGAGCAACACCGGGTATATCATCTAGTTATTACTAAAAAGATTTATTTTATTTTTCCCGTTTCAGTTTCTTTTTTCGTCGGTTTAATTTTTTTTTGTTGAAAAGTTTTTATCTTTATTCTAGTGCCCACAGTTTCTGGCTTGATTCAAGTATACTCAAGAGGTCCAGTGTTATTCAAAACGTCAAAGTGGAGGTGGAGGTGTTATTGTGTGGGGAGCTTTAGAATGGGGTGGTATCTCGAATGTTACTTTCATTAGTGGACGAATGAATGCTAGTGCATACCAAGATCTATTAGATTATTTGCTCGATTTTGCAGAAGAAATGGGAGGACCCCACTGGCTATTCCAGCAGAACAATGCTCTCATACATAACGCAAAAAGCACATGGGAGTTGTTTCTCAACAATGGTATTCCTGTCCTTGACAGGCCTGCATTATCTCCAGATTTAAACCCAATGGATAATGTTTGGGGATGCTTATCACGTTGTGTATGCTCTGTGTATGCCAATGAACCATAATACTGTATTCAACCACACAGAAATTGAAGACTGCCGTAGTAGAAGCATGGGACTTGATGTGACTTATTTCCAAAACCTCGTTACAACTTTGCCAGAGCGCATCTTTAAAGTTATCCAAAGAAACGGAAATTTCACTGAATATTAAACCACAGTAAACCTAACCTAACCTAATCTAACCTGGCTGTATATTTATTGGACACGTAAAATGTCCAGATCGTGTTTTTTTATTATTTATTATTTAGCAGTTATTCAGATTTTGTTTGTTTTTTGTCTAATTGATCATTAGACATTAATATTCATTTAAACAAATGCGCAATATCATGTGCTTATTGTATCGTTGTTTTTTTATGAGTATGTGTTTGGCTTTATAATTTCTGGACGCGCCTTAGTCGCATCAATATTTGATCTAGTAGAACATAAATTACTTTTTTCAACCAATTAAATTATTAAATTAAAATTAAAAGACAATCGCATATTTTTTCTATTCGTAATTTGAAATTCAAATCATAATTTTGTAAAGAAGAACCCTACACTCAACTCTAACTAATCAGATTCCATTTTATATTTTTTAAAGATAATATAATATATATTATTAAAAATGAAAATCGTTTTTATCAATTATTTTGTTAATTTTTAATTAGTATTGTATTTATTTTTTCATTTTTAATAATATATATTATATTATCTATTGTATTCCAGGGTTTCTGTGTCTCGTTCTTTTCTCTTATAAATATTATCCATATTTTTTAAAGCTAATATACTATTTTATACATATATTCATAAAATATTTATTTGAGATAATATGATGGAATCCATTCCCCCATCCCCTTCTTTATAATAACAATAGGTCTTAGTAAATATTTCTAATCAATAAGACTCCCCTTCGATTATTCCAAGTCCTCCACGTTAGGGATTCCCCCCAATAATATCTATTCACCACCTCAGTAGATTTACCTCTGGGATATCAATCAAGCAAATACTTATGACTACTACACTCTAAACCAGGGATGTCCAAGATTTCTGTCCGCGGGCAGCGCGCGTGCACGCGGGTAATCTTCCTTCTCTGCCTATTGCACATTACGTTGATCAGTTCCTTAAAGTCGAGTTGCTAATTATCTATTCGACACTGTAAAAAAAACAACAAAAAAAAAAAAACGAGGTACTTTACCATTTTATTTCCTTTCGTTTTAATGTGACAATTTTCTCGATGTCAGATAGAATTGTATTTTCTTCTTTCCGATAGGACACGATTGCACACGATTTAGAATCCGTTCTGTGAACAATGAAAAATAAAACAGATTATCACACTCGTGTTTAAATACTGGTTCAGTGATTTTAGTTTTTTCGGAATGTGCGCCATGTTATGCGAGACGAAAAACAAGCAAGTATCAGTAACAAAAGAAATAATGCCTCATTTAATGAAATCGCCCCCTAAAGTCTGGCAACACTGCATAGGAAAAACTATACCCACTCCCCTCCTGAGTTTTGGACTATCTCCTCGGCTTTGCCCGTGAGCTTTGTCCGCGAGCTTTTTATGTTGCACGCGGGCGACGGGCACGATTTGGACGTCCCTTCTCTAAACAATAATTGATATATTGGACAACTTAACTACTATATACAGGGTGTTTCTAAATAGAAGGACAATAAGTATATAACGTGATTCCATGCATCAATCGAAGCAAAAATTTCCTTATCGAAAATGTCGAACACTCAAAATTGGGGGTGTAAAAAAATCGCATCCTTACGTCATTTTTCCGCACCAGCAGTTCAATAAATTCAAAGCACGGTCTACAGATATAAATGGAAAATGAAGCTAAAATTACTAGCTTCATTGAAAAGTGGCCGGAACTCCATTGAAAAGTGGCGCTGATGTACAATCGGGCCAACTTAAAGCACTATATAAAGAAAGTATGGAATCATTGTTGCAGGCAGCCATTTTGATTCCTATTTCTATCCTTTTTTATGATGATTGTTTCTTGTTTTGCAATAAACTCAAACTTGCAGATTGAACGCTTCCTTTTTGACAAAAGTTAGAGAGGAATGTACCTCTGAAGTTTGAATCTGCTGCAAAACACGACCAATCATCATAAGAAATAGGAATCAAAATGGCTGCCTGCAACAATGAATTGTCCATACTGTCATCATACAGTGATTTAGCCCAACTACGGCCTTTTAATCCCCTTGTCTGTGCACATGCGCAAATTCCGTTGTTGTAGTCAACAATTGGATTGCTGTATTTATGGATACGCTTTTAGTCCCGTATTGGGCGAGGTCTACGAGATAAGGCCTGGAAGCGGAAAAGTCACCTGACCAACTGGGTGCTAGCAACAACCCAATCTTCATTGTCTCCATCTTGGATTTTAACAATCAGTGTTTTTCCTTTTGTTGGAAACAATGAAGGTTGGATTGTTACTAGCACCCAGTTGGTCAGGTGGATTTTTCGCTTCCAGGCCTTGTTATCTCGTTGGCCTCGCGTATGGGGAAAATGACCTACAGTCGGGTGCAAAAAGGTAGGGGCTGAGCTTACTGGATGTTGATCAGTTGCAAAATCAGGTACTTGTACCGAGAGCCAAGGCAGATTATAATGGACCTGTCCCTTCTAAATGAAAATAGGGTAGCAGGTATTCGCTACTTTCAGTGAATATAGAGGGCGCTGTTTTTTTTTTTAAATGGCAGCGTAAGTAAGATCCTTCCATTTTTAAACTAAAAATAGATGACTGTTTAGGATAAAAATTCGTTCTAATAACTATTATGAGAGAATGTTATCTGAGATTGGTGTTCTGTGTTATAAAAGCCATGTTTAAACTACTGCGAATCCTACTTAGCTCAGTTCAAGTTATGTTACAAGGGCGGCGCCACTTAAACTGAAAGTAGCGAATACGCTTGGGGTGTGCTCGTCGCGTGCTCCCTCCTGACAATAATAAGCGATAGCGGCTGACAGCAGCATCGTTAAAGTCTCTGCCTACTGCACAGTTCGAATCCGATATGGATAGATTTTTTTTTGTTCATTATCGCGTTTTTGATTTCGTTTAAGTTTTAAACAGTGTAGGTAAAGAACACCATAAACAGTGTGCAATTTGATCTGTCTACTTGAGGGTTTAAAAAACTTTTCATGTTATTTGTCATATCATGCTTTATTCTATATTTTAGTTTTTAATAAAATATATACTAATTCATATCACCCTTACTTTTACAAAAATCTCTTTAGTTCAAATCATTTAATATTCTCTACTATTAAAATCTATATACCATCATCGCACAGCAAAATCTACTGAAGCCACCGACTCGAATCTCCGTGGGATCATAGGACGGATAGCGTAGGGGCGTACTAAGACGTGGTTTTTTGAAATTCGGACCAGGGGGGCAGAAAGGACTTGCACGTTCGGTCGCTTGGCTCCGCCCCCAATAAATGCAGGTCTTCGAAATTTTACAGGAAGGTTTCTAGCTACCGTGCCAAAAAAGTAGTTTCCCCAATTTTCGATGTTCGTATTTTAAGGGTGCGCAAACTGGAGAAAATCTACTTTCGGGGGTGTTTCACAAAATTTCTGATATTTTGATGCAACTTCGCGGGGAATAAAGATAAAGCAAAGAAATTCGGAGGGAAGGTTCTCGGGGATATTTAAAAAAAAAAAACAATTTCCGTTTTTTTCGATTTTCGCTTTGTGAGGACTTTTTTTTTGAAATTTTGCAATTTCTGAATGTGAATATACAGAAAAAATGATCATTAGTCTCCACCTTTTCTCTCCGGCACTGCGTCGAACTCACTCAGCTATAGAGATCATTCCAAAACGAGCGAAGTCGAGTCTCCGGTAGTTGGATAGGCCATCCAGTGGGAGCATTTTAAAAGAATTCTTTTCGATTCTTCAATATAATTTTTACTATATTAATTCAAGCTTTTTCATGTGTTCATTTTTTTCTGTATATTCACATTAGATAGTGCAAAATTTCATCAAAAAAGAGCCCGAGCAAGACCGGGTATATCAGCTAGTCTATCTATATATATAAAGAAGGATGTTTGTGGGTCTGTCTGTGGGTGGGTCTGTACGTTTTTTATACAAATCTACAGTTTTATTCCGATCTTGATGAAATTTCGCATACATGACCTTCAAAGCATGAGGAAGGTCACTGTCTACATCAGATTTCGAAAAAATAATAATTATTGATAAAAAATCGATATTCATGGTTATAGCAGGGCATATTAATGAGAAATATCGCATGACCAACAATGCAAGATAAAGTTTTTGCAACAATGGTATCAACACGCAATTCACAAACACACTGCATGAACCAACAATATATATCTCATGACCAACAATGCAAGGCAAAGTTTGTGCAACAATAGGCCCATTGTGTTCGCATCAACAATGGTATCAACGCGCAATTCACCAATAACAATGAGCACAGAATGATGATGTAATGTTAAAGCAATCTTTCCAAGAATTATAACCATGAACATAAAATGATGATGCAATATGGATAAGTTTCAATTTGTAACAATGCATAGAATTCCTGTTATTCAGGTTTTTCTTAGAAAAGAGAGTTCTTAGTACTTAACAATTTCTTGAAAATCTTTAAAAATGATCAGTAGCTGGAGATAATGAAGAGTTAGCAGACTATTGAGAAAGAGTGGAAAGACGACAGAGAAAGCAAACCTTTAGCTCCGTGCTGTATTGAGCAAATGGGAAGCAAGTAAATAGAAGAATTGGCGACCGCTAGACTACCCAAAGTGATGAAAGGCCAAATTTTGCTTCAACACAACGAGAGAAGAGTGGAAATTGCAACAACATCAAGTGTACATCTGAAGTAAGATTACCTGAGTAAGAAATTATTGGAGCGGTCCATCCATTGTGAGCCTTTAAAAAGATTTTTTTCGAATTTTCATTAAGAATTTTTACTGTATTAATTCTAAGCATTTTCATGTGTTTATTTTTAAGATATTGCAAAATTTAATTTAATTTTTTGAGATTGTTCTGTTTACATCCAAGTGTAATTATCCCGGGCAACGCCGGGTACCTTTGCTAGTATATAATAAACTAGCTGAAGTACCCGGCGTCACTCGGAGAAAAATATAGTTTTTTCATAATTATATATACAGGGTGTTCTCGAATAACGTTTACAAATTTGGGGAGTGATAGAGGGACCAAATCTAAGCAACATTTTCCTCGTTTTTGTTTTTCTCTGGGGCATTGGTTTTAAGATAAAAAATGTTGGACGTCGCGTAGACGTAATATGCCACTCAATCCCCTGCTCCTGGAACACGTCAAAATCATGGTCAATCATGTAATAAAAAAAACAAAAACACATTGCATACAGTACAATAATGTGACTTGTTTTTTATGGAACATGCAAATGTTTTACAATAAGTGGTCTAATTGACTCCCTCTGGCGTGAATGCATGCTTTACAACATCACTGCATGGACTGACGTACACGTTCAAATGTTTCTGATTCTTCGCGAATCTGATCCGCAGTTACGGCGATTCTGCTTACCAGCTCTTCATCGGATCCCACAGGTGTCTCACAGAATATAAACAACTGTTTCCTGTAGGTAGGATTTCAACATTTTTTATCTCAAAAACAATGCCCCAGAGAAAAAAATGAAAGAGGGAAATGTTGCTTAGATTTGATCCCTCTACCATGCCTCCTCCCCCCCCCCCCAAGTTTGTACACGTTTTTCGAGAGCATCCTGTATATAAGTCCGCCAAAACATGTACACATACTTCAGCAAAAGAAAAAAAACTATATAAAAGTTGTAACACTAAATTCATACAGGCTTCTACAGTTACGATAGCTGTTCAAAGTGATTATCATTAGCGTTGAGATATTTTTGAATACGGCGAACATTTGCTCCTATCCATTTCCTAGAAAACTCTTATCAGCAATCTCGTATGTCTAGGTGGCAATTGTGGCAATGTCTTTTATCGGGATCGTCTTCATTCATTACATGTAATAATACTGGGGTGTAAGCTTTCGATTTTGCTGTCACGGAAAAAATTATAGATGACTAGATGATATACCCGGTGTTGCTCGGGCTGTTTGGTGAAATTTTGCAATATCTGAATTTAAATATAAATAAGAACACATAAAAAATCTTTAATGACGTGTATATTCACTTTGGAAAAACGAAAAGAATTCTTTAAAACGATCGCACTGGAATTTTGTGTCCAATTGAGTTTGCCCAGGAACATTCGACATTGCATCCTAGATTATCAAACATCAACATTGCATCAACATTTCAGATTATCAAAGAAAGGTTGTGAATATTGAATTATTTCTGTCTATATTAAAAATACTTCATAGATGGAATATGAGAGTTGAGGAATTCTGTTAAGCCTGATCAACATGTAACCGTTTCAATAGAGTTGTATTCAGTCAGAGAGTGTGGAATCATGTCCTGAATGTGGTTGTTTATATATACAGTATCAGTTTTAGCAGCAAGGTTATATTGGCTACATTTACAGTAGCAGTTTTAGCAGTATCTGTGAGCTCTCTCTCACAGTCAGTTGAGGTCTTTATAATTTTCTAACATGTTTAGAGAAATATTATCTATAACATCTCCAAAGGAAGTACTACATTACAAAAAACATGAAAAATAAATTTTCTCCAATTATTAGCTCATTAACCTTCATTTTTCATCAAAAGCTTGAGAAGTTGTATTCTCTTATTTGTTTTAGAATAATCTCTTACATCTCTCTATTGTTTCCAACAAACGAAAAAATACTGATTGCTAAAGTCCAAGATGGAAACAATGAAGATTAGACCAATTGTTTGAAATCCTAGACCAATCAGAAAGCCGAATGCCAGCCACACACATCTCAGTTTTATATACAGGGTGTTTTTGAATTAAGTACAGATTTTTTGGGAGATGATAGAAGCGGTCCATAGAAGTATTTTTTGTCATATGAACATGGGGTCCCCGCAGCTCCGTTTACTTACAATACTGCATTGAACAATCAAATGACGCCGGGACGCGAGAGGGAACGTTCAATAGCTACAATAGTCATCTGTGGTCTCATGTCAACCCATGTGCAACACATGTTAACAGTTTTCAGCATCGTTTTTCGTTGAATATTTGGGCTGGCATGATTCATAATGTCCTGATTGGGCCATATCTCCTACCATGCCATCTTAACGGGCAAACATACCTTGGTTTCCTGAAGGAGGACCTTCCTGGTCTTCTTGAAGATGTTTCACTAATGACCAGACATTTGATGTCCCGGTGTCATTTGATTGTTCAATGCAGTATTGTAAGTAAACGGAGCTACGGGGACCCCATGTTCATATGACAAAAAATACTTCTAAGGACCTCTTCTATCATCTCCCAAAAAATCTGTACTCAATTCAAAAACACCCTGTATAAGAAGAAGATAATGATTAATAAGTAAATTTCTAAACTAATGTAAGTACCTGACTAATTTTGAGTCGGCACCAAACTAACAATCAAGCAACTTTTATAACCTTTTCATGCAATGATCCAAATTGACCGGATATGATAAATGTTATTGCTTATCGCTAGAGATTTCACGTTGTGTTTTTATATTATTTTTTTTGTTTATTTCTTTAAAACTATTATTAAGCCGCACAGGTGACGAAGTGGCTAACACGCAGACTTCTGAGCCACTGGGTCGTGGGTTCGAGTCCCACCACGGGCATGGTTGTTTGTGTTTGTCCGCTTACATTGATGACCCTATGTATAAAAGCGTATTCCTCTGTATTTCGTATGCATAGTTAAGAAATAAAATGCAATTTTCTGTAGACAAGGTGTTTTTGAATTGAGTACAGATTTTTTTTGGGAGATGATAGAAGAGGTCCTTAGAAGTATTTTTGTCATATGAACATGGGGTCCCCGTAGCTCCGTTTACTTACAATACTGCGTTGAATAATCAAATGACACCGGGACGCAGTGTGCGTTGGTAGGCCTAGATTATTTTATTTTTAACAATCAACACAAGCAATCAACTATAATAACTTTTAAAGTAATTGACCTTTATCCCCTGTATTGTGATTGGTTGCCACTAAACGTCACTGATTTTTTTACAAAATGCAAATGGCGGACACTGGACGTGTTAACAGCATTTGTTGACTGTATCTTAAGTGAAAGTTTTAATTGTTGTTGTTCAAAATTTTTATTGCTATGGTTAAATATTGTTGTATTCCCAATTGTCAGAGTGAGGAGAAAGAAATAAACATCATTAGAAAATAATTTTATAGGTAATTTGGAAATGACTATGAAATTAAAATTATGAAAGGTTATCGGTAAACATTTAAATCATTATATTTTGCAAATTTCAGGTTAATAATGTATGTTAAATTAATAAAGATAATAATAAAAATCTTTAAAGTAGTAAAAACCTATGAAAAATGTAAAAAAAAGTGAATTTTACTCAAATCACAAATGCTTACAACACGACCAAGGGACGCCATTTTTTATGTGGTCACATGGGTAGTCAAGGCTACGAATGCTAAGCAGAGAACGAGAGTTTATGATAAAGGTCAATTGTTTGCAAAGAAATTTCAAGGTGCACGTGTTATCGCGGCAGCAGGTGACTTCAGCGACCGTGCAAATCACCTGTTTCCACGCGTACATCAATCCATCATAAGGCGTTGCGAATTGTGCTATGAAGCAAATGGCGGTCATTTCGAACAATTACTGTAAAAGTCATACAGTAGATTGCTTGTGTTAATTGTTAAAAATAAAATAATCTAGGCCTACCAACGCACACAGCGTCGCGGTGTCATTTGATTGTTCAATGCAGTATTGTAAGTAAACGGAGCTGCGGGGACCCCATGTTCATATATCAAAAAATACTTCTAAGGACCTCTTCTATCATCTCCCAAAAAATCTGTACTCAATTCAAAAACACCTTGTATATTTCGTTATTAATCGTGATCAGCTGGTCTCCTTACTTCCTGGAGATGAAGGCTGTGCAAACAAGAAGAAGCTATTATTAAATTGCTTGATTGTTAGTTTGGCGCCGACTCAAAATAAGTTAGGTACTTACATTAGTTTAGAAATTTACTTATTAATCATTATTATTACTAAAAAGATTTATTTTATTTTTCCCTTTTCAGTTTCTTTTTTCGTCGGTTTAATTTTTTTTGTTAAGTTTTTATTTTTTAATTTTTTGTTGCTAAAATGTACAAATTCTTATATTATCTACTAATTTTTGTTTACTATTACTTACTTACTCACCTTACTTGAACTATTAACTGTTCTAGGAAATAGTTATGTACTTTAACAATTACTTGTTATTCATATAATATAAATAATTACAAAACAACAATATTTTTATACCAACATGGGCAGGCCTACAAAAAATGCTGCTCGTATGAGAAAACGATATTTAGAAGAATCTCAAATGAAAAAAAACAGGGTGAAAGCCAATGCAAAGAGAAATAGATTAACACGTTCAGAGGAGAGTTTAGATTACCGCGAGAAAAGACTTTCAAGGATGAGAAACTGTATTGACAAGTCAGGCAAGCGAAATGCCCAGGACCGATAGGATTTTAAAGCATTCGAGAATGAAAAGGATAGCATTTAATTTCTAAAAAAAGACCTTTGGTTGTTAAGAATTAGATGAGGTTGCTAAGGAAACCTTTATTTGCTAAGCAAGGCGTACTTCTAAGGGAAAGGAATAGTTCAAACTGAATAAAACTAGCTAAGAAGTTAAAAGGAGAATGTAGCAATTCTCTACAGATTAGAACATATAAGAATCCTTTAATTTGTAAGCATTCCTATTTAATGAAATAAAATCTTGTATGCATTCCAAGGAGGAGCTTTAGCAGTGAAGTAGAAATACATTTATACATTTATTAAAAAGAAATACCCCCCCCCCTCCCGAATAGGGGAAGGCAAGTAGCAGATCCTGCAGTCATCTATTTTTACCCCTTTATCTGCACTTATTACATCTCCCCAAATTTTTTAATAAAAAAATTAATTTTCTCGTACGTGATATGTAGAAAATGTAAAAAAGCTCGTATTTTCTTTACTTTCTCATCATTTCCGAATATATGATATATCACATGCCATATGTTGCCATGTTTCTAAAGACCAAGTGACTGCCACCCCCGCAAATCCGACCCCAATGGAACAACTGAGCCTAAACTTCATAATAATGTAAATCTTGCCTAGAGGAATCTGGATACTGAATTTCACGCGTTTACGTACATAGATATGTTGTCCTCTCTAAATCACACCCCCGTAATTCCGACCCCTGTGTACCAATCAAAACCAAACTAAATAGTGCAGATGGACATGCCCATAGGAAGCTACATTCCGAATTTCAATCTTCTACCTCAAAAAATGTAGAAATTATGAAGGCCATTTAAACATGGAATTGTATAGTGAAAAACATCCTCCCCTCTGTTATTGACCTTTTGAACTGGAAGTAGTTCATCGATTTTTTCCACCAACGAACTCAGTCTTTCGTTTTCCCTAAGTTGTCGAATGGCGAAAACGGAAGTCGAAAATTCGGAAGCGTTCAAACGCTAGAGCACCACCAGACAGACAGACAGACGGACGGACGCACATTGTGAAAACATAAGTAACTATCGGTCCTAATATCAGATCGTTGCATATCAAATGTCGGATTTCGAGGTGGGTTCCGCGTTTCAGCACGGTTTCCACGTTTAGTAGCAAGTACCCATAACAAAGTGGTACATTCCCAGAGATAAACCTATCAGCGACCAGCTGCCTGAAATTTGCATCTCTGCGATGATATTTAATAGCGTTTGAACCCAAGCGAAGATAGTCACGACTTCATACGAATTACGTGTGATAATGCATTACGAGTTCAGATTGCATCACACTGCATCCATCGCCTCTCGAAACATCAATAAGGTATTCGGTGTAGGCACCATAAACGAACGTACTGTCCAACGTTGGTTCCAAAAATTCCAGGCGGGAGTGACGGACCTGGCAAATGAGCCACGCGGCAGACCCCCAACGTGTTGAATGACGCTGATCTGAAACGATCTGTGGAAGAGGACCCGTCAAAAACTGTTTGGGACCTTGCAGGGGATCATGCTGTATCAGCGTCGACTGTCAGTAGACACCTTAGGACCATCGGCAAAGTGTTCCCTAAGCCCCCGTTGCACCCCAGGAAGCTCATGTTTACAGTTTGGTGGAACATCCGTGGCGTAATACACAGGGCCGTAGTGAAGGTGGCGCGCGCCTAGGCTCCTGCCCGGGCCCCCTGTAGATAGGGGCCCCCCATTTAATGTATGGTCCCAATCTAAAATGTCACAATTATTTTCTGTGAAATAATGATTGGCACATATGGTCAATACTTGGATGTTGGATAGGTCTATGTTAAATTTGTTTTTGGGTAAACTTTGTTTAGGGCCCCATAAAAGCTGATTTGGCCAGGGCCCAAAATTTTCTCACTACGGCGCTGGTAGTGCATTACAGCTTCCTGCAGCAGGGAGAGACGATCACCGCTGCGACCTACTGTCGTGAACTGCATCGTATGCACACAAAACTCTGTCAGCAACAACCTGCACTTGTGCATCGCAAAGGCGTCCTTCTTCTACATGACAACGCGCGTCAGCACGTTACAGGCTCGGCTACGAGGTGCTTCCATACCCCCCATACTCTCTGGATCTCTCCCCTACCGACTACCATCTTTTCCAGAAACTGGACAATTTTCTCCGGAGGAAAACATTCCTAACCGAAACAGAAGTCGAAAACGCATTCCGGGAGTTTGAGTCCCGTGACCATGGATTCTATCGGAGAGGGCTCGAGAAGCTGACAAGTCGTTGACAACAATGTTTGGATTGCAATGGGGGTTATTTCGAATAGCACGTGTGAAAGTGTCCTTTCTAGAGGGCCATTAAAGATGACCTCTGCAATCCGACATTTGATATGCAACGACCTGATACTAGGTTATCGCAAGTATACGGGGTGTATCTGAACGGTCTGTACAAACTTTGTGTACAAACAGGGTGTATTTGAACGGTCTGAGCAAGCAAAAAAGTTCATATGAACATGGGTCCGAATTTGAACGATAACTGAGATATGAACAGAAATAAATATGCCGCCACCAAGATCAACAAATTAATAAATCAGGTTTTGTAAAGTCTAGATCATAGCCTAATACGAAGTCTGTACACTCCGGGGTTTCCTTTGATTCCTGAATTCCATCTGCGTATGACCAACCACCTAGCGGACGGCCCCAAAATTACGTTTGAATTAGACCGCGTGTAATTTTCAAAAAATTTCGCTTTAACTTTCCAATCACAACATATTACGAGGGCATATTGAAAAGCAATGCCTCCCGGGCTGTAACTTTTTTATTTTTTAACCGATTTTCAAAATTCTTTTTGTATCTAATACTTACATTTGTCCTCTATGTAATGCACTACAGTAACTCCGTGTAATTCGAATTCAAACGGACCAACAAAAAAAATTCGAATTAGGCGATAATTCGAATTTTGCGATATTGGTCACACTAACCTAAAAACTATGTGTTTTGGATTATGGATAATCAGTAATCATATGTACATGTACATATATTGAAAGAAAAACAATGAAAAGAAACATTTGAACTCGCCTGTTTATTTGAAATACATGTAATCGGTAATTGATTTTTGAACAAGAATGCTGGAATATTTTTTCATCAGTTCATTGTTCAGTCTCTCAGAGAGTTCGTCGATCTCATCTAATGACGAAGCTAACCCAAATGCTCGAATGGTTCGGAGAGCATCGAACACCTTACCCAGTGATGGACGTTGTTGTTCTCTTGATTCGTCATCCTCATCATCATCATCGCCGTCAATAATTTCAGGGTTGGGATTGTTCACTTGTACTTAAAGCACCAATGGAAAGCTAGCGCCAAATCTCGAAAGCGGATTGGCTACTGTATCCAGTCAGGCTTCTGGATAATCGTCCAATTATATTTTTACAGTTAACTCCGCATGTAGTAACACAGTGCTTTTTCAGATCAATCTGGGAATTAGTCACAAATTATTTTCGGAGTCTATGGCGTTCGAATTAGGCGATGAAAAATACATTAGTTTGTATTAAATGTACTTGATGATTGATTCGAATTGGGCGATAATTCGAATTAGAAAATTCTAATTATGCGGTAATATTTTACATTAAATGTAAAGGATTTCAAACATTCCTTGCAATTTATACGAATTAAGCGATAATTTGAATTAGGCGGATTCGAATTACACGGAGTTTACTGTATTCACTTTTCGACATAGTCCCCATCCCTTTCCACGCATTGCGCCAACGCGTGACTAGTCGGGTGAAGCCGTCGGAGACGAATTCCGGGGTTGTTGTCGACACCAGGACCGAACGGTATGTTTCACCTTGAGGTCAGAACGCAACTCATGCCCCTTAAGGTGCTCTTCCCTCTTTGGGAAGTGATGAAAGTCGCATGGTGCAAAGACTTTCATTTTTGAACTGCAGTTTTTCATCTTTGAACTGTAGGCGCCGCAACCCCCTCTACTGTGTGGCGATCGTGTGCGGACGGACGTTATCGTGCTGCAGAAGAGGATCCAAAGCTGCCATTCAATCCTCGTGTCGACGACAACCCCGGAATTCCTCTCCGACGGGTTCACCCAACTAGTCCACGCGTTGGTGTAATGCGTGGAAAGGAATGGGGACTATGTCGAAAAGTGAATAGTGCATTACATAGAGGAGAAATGTGAGTATCAGATACAAAAAGAATTTTGAAAATCGGTTAAAAAATAAAAAAAATTACAGCCATGGAGGCATTACTTTTCAATATGCCCTCGTACAATATATTACTGCTTCTTCTTTTTCTTTCTTATATATAAGCAAGCTATAAACTAATTATTTTTCGGAAGTTTAAATATTTTGCCGTTAAACGAAATTTTAACGCAGTAAAAAATAAATATCTTGGATTGCTTACGACCACTCGAAGCGAACCATAGCCAACTGACAAAGCTATTTCCCATTAGTTGGAGAATTTTGGCGTCATAACGATGCGTGTGCTAGCAATAAGTTCTGGGGCCATCCGTTAGGTTCGCTACTTGTACGATCAGCAGAAAACGGCACGTTTTTTACTACGGGATTCGACGGAAGTATACAGACTTAGTATTATTAGGCTATGGCCTAGATTAATGAAATTTTGAGGAATAACAGGATACATAAGACTGTGTATACCGTTAAAATACGAGGTCTGTTCAAAAAATACGTAGACTGTTTGAATTGCGCGGGTCCTGTTGGTCCCAATCAAAATCGCTTGGTGTCGCCATCTTCTGACAGATCCGCTGATTACAAAGCAGTTTTTTGATTGCAAATATCAGTATTGGTTGATTAGCTACGCGGTTGTTTGTGAAGTGTGTTTTTTTTCGTTTGGCGGATTTTTAGAATGAGTGACTTGAACGAGCAAAGAGTTGCTGTGAAATTTTGTGTTAAACTCGGAAAAACTGCCACTGGACGAGTGGAAAAGGCCAGAAATGTGGACGAGAGGTGACTGGTTGTTTCATCACGACAACGCTCCAGCCCATTCAGCCCTCAGAACTCGAGAGTTTTTGGCCAAACACTCGATCACTGTTCTTCCTCATCCACCCTACTCACCTGACCTCGCTCCTTGTGACTTCTTCTTGTTTCCCAAACTCAAAAGACCTTTGAAAGGAAAGGAGATTTGAGACGATTCCCGACATAAAGGCAAATGCGACGAAGGCGCTGAAGGACATCACAAAAGAAGCGTTCCAGGACTGTTTCCAAAAGTGGAAACACCGTTGGGATAAGTGTGTGCGTCGGGGAGGAGAGTACTTTGAAGGGGACCTAGATGTGTAACTTCTGAATAAAGTATATTTTGTTTTATGACGTCAGTCTACGTATTTTTTGAACAGACCTCGTATGATCGAATTCCAACAAGAAGTTTCCGAGTTACTCATTCAACATCATAACATGTGTTTACTTGTGAGTGCTAACCAGTAGTGATGAGCGTCATTTCACTACCTGTGACTTTTTCACTGATAGTGATATTTCACAGGTAATCACTGCTACTCTCGAACATTCGAAACCGTTACCAGTGATTTTCACAAACGGTACTCTCGAACCTGTTATCGTTATTTTACGTGTGATTTTCACTGTTTCACGGTCAATCGAGGAAACTGACGCATGCGTTAACGATTAGAACTCTTTTAACCAATCAGAATGCACAGGAAAGAGAGAATTCGCTTTTTCCGTGATGTTTTCTAGCGATCGTTGATTAATTGACCAAGCACTTCGTGCTAGTGCTTGTTTCTATATCGTTTATCGATAATATTTCGTATATAAAGTTTTGTTTCATAAACACATAAGAGCATAAAAAGGCTCCGGATATATGTATTTTATTTGCATCTGCAATTGATAAACAATAGATGTGATATCTAATTCTAGTGATATTTTCACGGATTTCTTTATCCAGAATTGTATGCAGAGGGGAGCGAGGGTGAATTACTAGTAACTAGACATTTGTATACTCAGAGGGATAGCAACTATTTTAATTGTCTATACATTAGTTATGCAATTATCAAACACGAAACGATATATATGGGGGACCAAATTTTGGAAAAATCAAACCGGGAGACTTGGTCAAATATCGATGTTATCGATAATTTTTAATTGAATTACATGTAATTACTTAATCCCAATAAGAAAAATGGGACAATACCGCAAAACCGAGACGTCACCCTATATATACTAGCTACAAGCAGTTTGTTAATACAATGATAATAAGCTGGATATAAAACTGCATAACAACAATTATATGATATAATATAGTTCAGTAGCCAAAGTGAGGAGGGGAGTAATCCTCCCGCATTTTCATTGCTTTAAGGGTCGAAAATTGCAATAAAAGAATGCCTCCCCCTCCCCAGAGGAATTCTGGGTATGCTATTGGTTATATTGGTTACATATACTGACTTGATATATTATTCCAGGGAAATGGAAAATCAACAGAATGAAAGAGTATACTTTCACAATAAAATACTGCATAATTATGTATAAAATTCACTTCCATTTAAAAAATAAATTACTCGTTTATCACCCTCCACCCGCTAAGAAATTACCGCATTACTCCAATAAATTTTGTATTCAAATACTGAGAATAATTGAAAATAAAATTACACGCGCTACAGGGTGATCCAAAAGTCATTTCACTCAAAGATACTGTTTTCAAGTTGCTGCGTGAACTGACTTTTGGATCACTCTGTATATTTCTTGGAAAAATTATGATCCCTTTATTTTATTAAGCAAACAAGCATTACTTATATGACTTAAATGAGCGAGGTCAAAAAAATGCGCGTCATTTACCCTTGCTATGGCACTGATAGTGACGTATTGTTTAGGTCAAATAAGTAATACATCTTTGCTAAATTAAATAAGTAATAAACGGGTCATAATTTTTTCGAGAATTATATTTAATTTTCAAAATTTGAATAAACAAACTTGGTGGAGTATTTCAATTTCTTAGCGGATGAAGGAGGGATGGGGGATAAATTCACAAGTAAACAACTAATTTATTTTTTAAAGAGGAGTGAATTGATCACGGCAATACAAGTTTACAAAAACTAAATAATATACTACTCTCCATTTTATTTCATCGAGGCGTCGTTATAGATTATATACTCTTTAATAAACTCCTGTTTATACCAATCAAACAATGTTTACTTCGCCACCACTTCCGCTTTAACGATTAATAGTAGTGAATCATCACCGTTTGTCTAAGGAGCAGGAAAAAAAACAAGTCATGATTTCACGTTCACAGGTAAAAATCACTGATATCAAAAAGTAGCAGTCACAGTTATATCTGTGAACGTAGAATCACGACTTAGCTCATCACTACTAACCAGCAGTTGTTACAATTTTGACTGCGTAACTCGGAAACTTCTCGTTGGAATTCGATCATATTTTAACGGTCTACACAGTTTTATGTACCCAGTTATTCCTCCAAATTCCATTAATCTAGGCATTACAGAACCTAAGTTATTAACTTGTTGATCTTGGTGGCGGCATTTTTATTTCTGTTCTTTCTCAGTTATCATTCAAATTCGGACCCAAGTTCATATGAACTTCTTTGCTTAGAATCACCCATACTACCTCCCTTCCAAGTTTGTACAGACCGTTCAGATACATCCTGTATAAAAGTTTCAACAGAAATGATTCAAAAGGTGAAAAACTCAGTACGTGAAAATCAATCATTCCCCATTTTTCTACCCTTATGGATAGATTTTTTTTCAAAATTAAATGGGACCAATTTCGAGGTATACCGTATCGAATAAAAAAAAAAGAATCATCAAAATCGGACTACTCTGTAAAAAGTTATGCGTAGTCATACAAATATATATATATATATATAGGGTGTAATAGGTTCGATGGTCATAAAGCACCTAGCGTGATCCTTTGCATGATTACAAACTTGCAAAATGTTCAAAACCCAAATGTTAAGGGTCTAAACATCACGCGAAGTTTGTTGAAAACCTGGCGAAAACGTCATTTAATCTCAACAATTGCCGCCGATTTAATTGTAATCGCCCCTTTGAATTTAATGAACTGCTGGTGCGGAAAGTTCATAAATGACGAAACGACGCAATTTAAATTTTGAGTTTTCGACATTTTCGATAAGGTACTTTAAGATTCATTATTTTACACACGTTGTATTGTATAGTGTATTTTCATAACGTCCATTTTACAATACAATTGGTTTAGATAGATATATAATCGATTTTCATCCTTTCGGACATCATCAGTATTTTTCAGTTGAGATGTTTAAATGTCTTACAATGGTATTCTTTTTTAAATTTTGAACAATGTTTCTTCTATTCATTGTTTTTTGGTTATATTGTTGTCATTATTTATCTTATATATTGTTGTCAGTATTTATCTTATATATTGTAGTTTTATTAATATAAAATATAGTATTATCTTATTTTATGAATATATGTTTAATTACA
>JAHWFO010105253.1:78198-118440 GCA_023313115.1 Rhysida immarginata
AGGCCCCTGGCGGGGTCCTAGAGGCTTATATCAGCTTCCTTCTATATTGGCTATATTTTTTAGTACCACACTAAAAATATACAAAATTTTAGGTTTCTGGACCTTTCTGTTCAAAAGTTATAACTTGATTTGTATTTGAGGCCTCGTGGTCTTCTGACGGGGCCCCAGAGGCCTACATCACATTTCTTATACATTTGCGATATTTTTTTTAGTACCACACAATAAATATACAAAATTTAGGTTCCTAGGTCGTTCCGTTCAAATGTTATAGCTTCAATTGCATTTGGGGCCTCGGGACCTCCGGCGGGGTCCCAGAGGCTTATATCACTTTTCTTGTATTTTTTTAGAACCGCACTACAAATTTAGGAAATTTCAGGATTTTAGGCCTCTTTGTTCAAAAGATAAAAAGGGAACCATGAAATTCATGCAAGTGGCCCCGGGCCACCCTAGAGGATTCGCTATATTTTAGCACCCCTGTACAGGACCTATGTGTGTACAAAATTTCAAGCCCCTGGGTCAATCCTCTCAAAAGTTATGGCGTGTGACATACACATATACAGTGTACATATAAGGGTCGTACAAATGAAAACGAAAATTATTTTTTTTATCCAAAGTGTATACAAGGAATTTAAAAATACATGTACTTTCCAAATGCGTTAAGGCGTGTACATGTACTTTCCAAATACATGTACTATCCCACTGTGTAACAAGGCGTGTAATCCTTTATGGAAGAAGTCTTTTGGTTGCGTGTGGAACCATTCAATAACCTCTTCCTTCACTTCATCGTCCGACTGAAACCTGCGGCCTTTCAGATGTTTTTTGAGATCCCTAAACACGTGCTGCATTGCTTACCAGTTGAACTTTTTGATGAGGACTACCGTTGCTTTCGATGTGTGAGGACGCGCGTTGTCGTGGAGAAGTCCGCGCACTCCTTCTGAAGAAGTCCAGGACGTTTGCAATTGATGGCCGCGCGCAGTGCCTTCAATGTTTCCCCATATCGTGCTGCGTTAAATGTGGTGCCTTTTTCAAGAAAGTCCAGTAAAGTCGGGCCTTTGTCAACATCACCTTCCCCGTCCTGTTTGCGATTGCTTATGATTTTTTCGGGGGTGGTGACCCATAATGCTTCCATTGACGACTTTGACGTTTGCTTTCGTGCTGGAAATGAAAGCACCAAGTCTCATCCCCTGTAACGATTCTGTCGAGAAAACTCTCTCCTTCCTGTTCATAGCGAGTCAAATGTTGCAGGGACATGGCCATTCGAACTCCAAGTTGTTCTGATGTCAAATGATGCGGGACCCATTGTGCACAGATTTTTCGGTACCAGTGCAGATGGTTCCTGATAATGGAGTGAACAGTTCCACGACTAAGGCCAGTTTTAGCAACCACGACATCGATTGTCACTCTTCTGTTCTTCTTTAAGACAGCGTCAATTTTGGCTTTGGAATCATCCGTGATGGCACGGTTTGCTTGTCCAGGTCGTTGATCGTCTTGCAGTGATGACCGTCCCTCCGAAAACCTCTTGCTCCATGCCCAAACACGAGTGAAGGTTAGGCAGTCATTTCCTAGACGTTCTGCATACGACGATGAATTTCAGAAACTGAAACTCCTTCACATGTCAAATTACTGCTCTCTGTTCCTGTTTCGTTGACTCCATTTTGTTGTTTGGACGAAGCGATCACTCGCAGAGCTTCGAAGCGCGAACTATCGTTCTTTCTCACGTGATGCAACACTTGCAACCTATTGTTCAATCTGCACGTGGGGTTTCGCAATGGTTGAAAACAAAAACTTATGATCCTACACGTCGTCTTTATTTTCCCCACACAAATTTTCGTTTTCATTTGTACGGCCCTTATACGAGATTTTTGTACGGCCCTTATACGGCCCTTATTTCATTTGTACGGCCTTATACGGCCCTTATTTCATTTGTACGGCCCGTATACGTTTTCATTTATACGGCCCTTACACAAATTTTCGTTTTCATTTGTACGGCCCTCGTACATACATCTGTACCGTCATTAATAGGGGTTTATCATGATGATAAAACCCTAAAAAGAGAAAATAAGAATGAAAAACCTTTACAGAAATTTCTGTGTAGTCTCAGCCCAAGTCGTTAGTACTCTAATGTGCATCTCGGCAGACCATCGAGAGAGAAGGCCTGTTCACAGAATCGTCATACATTGTTACATCAAAGCCAGAAACAGGCCATGAAACCAGGGTTGCCAACTTACCGGTTTTTAGATAGGAATACTTATTGTTAGATATTGTTATAATACAAGCTAAACAACGTACAAATGTAATAATTATTACACGGTTGGCAACGCTGCATGAAACTCTAAAGTCACCTGACCATCTTAGTCCGAGCAACAATGTAATCTTCATTGTTTCCAACAAACGAAAAAATACTGATTATTAAAATCCAAGATGCAAACAATGAAGTATACATTGTTGCTTGGACTAAGATGGTCAGGTGACTTTTGAGTTTCAGAGCCTGTCTCTCTCGTAGCAATACCGCCTCGCTGTTACATCACCTAACGTCTTCAACTGTTAAGCGTGTTTCTACCAATAATAAGCCTTAAATTATGACTAGTTAGGTGATATAAACAATGTATGGCATTTCAGTGATGAGTCCTTCTTTCTCGTTGGTGTTGCATTAACGGACAGAAAGCGATCGCGTGCTTTACGACCTGACCACGTGGTTTTGTTTATTTATTCATTTTCCGAATCTACCGCGCAGTACTACTACGATCGCTTTTATTTCAACAAATGAGCGGAGCTTCGCTTCCCATTCTACCTCTTCCCTATCTCTACGTTTCGCCATGACTCAAACAATTTCAATGTTTTCTGCTTCCCTTTGACACCTTTCCTATACCCCCCACCTCTGATACTCGTACGTACCTTCTAACGTAACCATTTTCCGCTGATGTTGAACTTAGGGGGTGGTCACACAAATATGACTGTGTATAATAAAAGGATAAGAAGTTCTGGTTGTTGCAGGTTATAATTACTTTTCCATCGTAGGTTGTTAACCATTTTATATTTTCTCATTGGTTTGTAATTCGGAGTGCCCGTCAACCATTGCATAATGAAGGAAACAGAGTGGTTGTTAGCAGTCTGCGCTCTAAGGTTTTCTTCAAATTTCCATTGTATGGTGTATTTCAAATACAAGTAACAATCATTGGCTTAGGAAAGTAAAAATTAGAGGCACTAGTATATTCTACTTTGAGGTTATTTGGTCTTAATAATAATTATCAGTTCCGGCTTGTCGTAATCTTTACATGATATACGCCGTTTTACTAAATTGGCAAATCAAAGAAAAAATATTTTCTTTAAAGATTAATCTCGTATCAAAGATGATACATAATATTTTGAAAGTAACAAACAGGATCCTCCTTGGACGGAGAAATCTTGACTGTAGAGGTTTTCGTATTGTTTAGCGACATCTATGGTCATCATTTTCAATGTCATCGGCACTCCCTAAATCATATGTCTTTATTAAGATAATGTCGTCAACGTATGAAATCTTATCATAGCTAAGCGCTAATTTAAAACTTCTAATGAGTCTTCGATAATGAGCATTGAATTCGTATACTGACTTCTGTATTATAAATGACATTAAAGACGTCTTTTAGATTACCGATTAGTAGGTTACTACTCTGACTACAGGGTGAGTCAAAAGTCATTGAACATGGCTGTATTTCGGAAATGGTGTTTAAAATGAACGATG
The DNA here is from genome assembly GCA_023313115.1 of Rhysida immarginata. Lineage (NCBI taxonomy): Eukaryota > Metazoa > Arthropoda > Chilopoda > Scolopendromorpha > Scolopendridae > Rhysida > Rhysida immarginata. The sequence continues at coordinate 81,923 of JAHWFO010105253.1, forward strand.
TGACGATGCTAGCAGGGAATAGGATCGGTACTCTATCTTTTGGGACTGTTTTCGAGTTTGGCCGCCATCTTGAAATCTGCCATTTTGGGCTAAGGTTCATTTTCTTATGAAGGGGGGGGGGGTCATACGGCATATCAAATAACAACAGTTTTTTTCCAGTTCATTCCTGCAATCGGATTTCAGTTTTCTGTTGTGATTCATAAGTTATTAAGAAAAACATTGACACTTTCCAAACGAAAACGCACACTGAAAGCTGGCTTGCAGCAACTAAAGGATGCGTTCAATGTAATGTCCCTGGACACAGAGCTCAAGGCACTTTATGCATTCATTATGCACGCGCACAAGAACGTCTTACAAACGTTGATGAAGGTGACGTTTGCTTTAGATCGTACCCAAGTTATTTCAAGAGGCCCCACGGGTAAAATGTTAGTGTCACGTATGAGAAAGCTGTGCGCAGTGGAAAATAAACTACAGCAAAACACAGTAGGTAGGAAATAAAAGAAGTCGGTTTAATTTTCTAAAAAGCAAAATACTAATGGTTAGAATCTTGCGAATAGCTGATCGCAAGGACAGCGTCCACCACAACCACAGCCAGAGTAGTGGGGACGATAGCTAAACAAACTAAAATTACACAATCTATAGAAGAACCCGTTATGATTAGCCACTTACGCTATACAAATCTCATAGGGCTGTCACTTGCGCCCATATACACATACGGGATATTTGGCCTCCTTTTACTTGAAGGGTCGGCCAAATCAATGTACACAATATATTTAATAAATTGTGGAATTCTGTCAGAAGTAGAAACAATCGTGAGGTCTCAATTCTACCGCAGGGGTTCCAATGTCCCCTCTATCAGTAAGCGGCGACGCCTCGGCGTTTGATACCCATTAAGGGATTTATACGTACTACTGTAATAGAGAAAGATAAAATAATATTAATTATCTCTTCTTAAAGTAGAGTAAAAAGGCACTCCCTAGATCCAGAATTTAAAGTACTCATTTAATCTAAAAGCTCAAATAGTAATAGTAAGATTTACCTGGACTATAGGTATGAGAGGCCTTCAAACGTAGATGGTGCCCAAATCATCTCTATAATAGGCAGTGAGCCCCCAGGGCATAATGAGCAACAGCTCGGTTTCGGGAGAATGAGTTATTAATGAACTGCTATGAATAATTGAGAGCGCTAGGGACGAACTACGCGCTCTAACTAACACCAAATAACGCAGCGCTAATTCTAATGCATTAATAGGCTGCCTGACTATCGCAGTGGCTCGAAGGAGCGTACTAGAGCCGCGATAGTGACAATAAAAAGCAAGAGAATACTCACTGACGCAGAAGCTAAACTTGCTCACGCTCTCGTCTTGGTTAGCAAACCGTTCAAATATCTCAGCTACTGACTGGAACTGCTTATCGTCCGACACATTTGAAATAGCTGAGGTCGAAGCGGTTAATGGAGTTGGCGAAGCTACGACAGGCCTAACCTCTTTATGGCGACGCAAACGTGACTCGCTGAGGCGCTGCAACGTGTTCGACGCAGTAGGTTTTTCCGGCGGCGAAATATGCTGCTTCGCGCGGAACGCAGTCGCTTTGGCTTCGTTTCTCTTACTCTTATACTCCCGAGAAACACGCTTCTTGGCCAACAACGTAGGCCTAACGTTCGAGCACTTTGTGGTCGCGGCGGGTTGCTCGTCGTCGACCGTCTCGAACGCTGGATTCCTCCTAACTGACCTAGAAATAACGTTCGTCGGTTGTCTCGTCACTTCCGCCTTCGTCTTCCTCTTACGTCGCCCTCTTTTCCTATTGCTCCTTTGATAACCCTTCCCGATCGCATCAATAGATGGCGCCACTAATAACTGGGTTATCTTTTCTTCAGCCTCGCGTTCTGGATGCGCTGTCAGCTCGCGTGACAGTTAGCGGTGCGAGGAACGTCATTATCATTCCACAGGATCCCGCCGGCCAAACCAATGTCCAGGTAATTGTCCATCCAGCCACTGACAGATATTACGTTCATATGTGGTGGTGCATCATCCTGCTGAAAAAAACTAGAAAACTACCATCTTCAGTCATGGCCGTACCCGAAATTGGCCACCATGTTAACTAAATCTGTTACTTGGGGAGCCCCCTCAAAAGCAGGACTAGGCCCGGCCCCCCCCCCCCTCACCCCCCACTCCCTGGAAACAAAATGTAATACGGCCTTGTCTTCAGTCAACAGCGACGGAAACACAATGTTTTGTAATATTCGCAAATACTCCTCATCATTTAGGGTACCTTCTATGAAAATTGATCCAATTAAACGGGTGCCCAATATCCTACACAAAATAATAAATTTCACATCACCAACGACTTAGGATGGATCTATCCAATGAGGGTTCATGTCGCTCCAATATCTCATGTTCTGACGGTTCACCTCACCATGGACATAAAAATATGACCAAACAAAATGAAGGATCCAGTAAGTAGCTGTCCAGAGCCCAGGTACAAAATTCCTCACGTCTATCCGGATCATCCTCGGATAGTTTTTGCTGCATCTGAACTTTGAATGGATGTCACTTGTTGGTGATATCCGTACCGTGGATGATTGGCTGAATCCACATTCAGCTGCAAACCTAGTTTTGCTGCGTTGTGGACTCTTTGCAAATGCTGCAAAAAACATTGTTGAAGTTGCTCATCGGTTCAACAGTCCCAGTATTTCTGAAATGTGATATCACATATGCGATGGTATCTTGTGCGATTGGTTCTCTTTCGTTAATAACTTGTGTTCCATGAAAGAACTCCTGAGAAAAACTGGTGTTATTTGATATGCCACATGACCGCCTTCCCATTTAAGAAAATGAACCTTGTCCCAAAATGGTCACATCGTTTATTTTCCACTGTATTAATGTCCAGTGACTTTGACTCATCCTGTTCTTACTATACAGAGTGCGAATTACCAATACGTTTATATTTTAATATGCTAAAAATTTAATGAGTAATCCGCTTTAAATTAAAATATCTTAAGAAATATTTACATGTAGGCCTAGGCGGCAGCATTGATAAGACTGCTTATTCTAGTGTCACCAATGGTTCTATTTGGTCATTGTGATGTTGCATTTTCTTAAGATAAAAATTGGTTATTCAATATCATTAATCATTTTCAATGTTGTAATACTGTATTATAATAAACGAAGCAAACGAGTATCCTGAGAAATAAAAGTAATCTAATAATTTTATTTCATTGAAGGTCCAATCATAGCCCGTGCCTTGGCGACGAGCGCCCCCAAGAGGCCCAGAGGAGAGAAGAAGCCGATTCCGCCGGAGCAAAAAGACGAGAAGTACTTTGAGCGCCGAAAACGAAATAACCTAGCAGCGAAGAAATCTAGGGACGCACGAAAAGCGCGCGAGGACCAGATCGCGGTGCGTGCCAACTATCTGGAGAAGGAGAACGCCATTCTGAGGGCACAACTGTCAACGCTCAAGGAGGAGGCCTCCTCTCTGCGCAACCTCCTCGTTCAGAAGCGACACCGAACATTGTGATATCGTCGTCAGACAAAAGTAAGGACCCTGTCTCCACTCCAGCCGATCGAGGCATCGCTTCCTCTGGTGGATTTGAAAGTTCTCCTTTCCTCCCTGTCTCTGCACCGAGATTCCTATCCGTTGACGGAGCGACACGAGTATTGCAGCAATGAACACATATCCCGTGATGCTTATGAAAAACAGGAGTTTGTGAAATCTTCTAATCGTGGACCACTTTGCACCACTTTTTAAGGATTGCCTATTAACTCATATTTTACAAGTTTGAAGTATATATATATGTAAATAAAGATATAATTTTTAATAGGCTTTTTTTTTTTTTTAAATTTGCTTTGCATTCCTTTGACACGAGAATCGTTCGGAAAGTAGTACCCCATTTCTGCGCATCACATCGGTGCAGATCCGGCTATTTCAAGATCAGCCAGTCCATGGTTCATCGCATTAGAAGAATTTGTGCTACTTCTTTGTATGTTTTACATAAACAGGAAAATTGAAAATCAGCCCCATCCCTAAGTGTGAAGTGAGATCTGTATTCGATTCTCTACACCAAAATATGCGTTAAAAAAATGGACTGAGCTGTGTTACAAGAGAATTGAAACTTACGATAAGTTTCTAAATGTCTAAGGTGGCTACGCGGGGGAGGGGAGGGGCATAATTTACTATATGTTGACGTGAAATAACATGTTTTGTTGATAATTCTTTAATCGTTACTTTTAAAGAACGGGCACTACTTTCTGATCGATTATTCATGTACAGAAATATGCGACAAAATTGAAATGCGTAACAAAAAAAAATATTTAAAAGAATTGATTAGTAATTATAATTAGCGAAACTGTAAAGTAAGTCATTAATAAGTAAAATACAATATAAAAGCAATAGGTAGAAGAAAGTGACCAAAAGCGGGCCCCCATTTTATTAGGAGCTTTAGCATATAAGAATGTGCCCTTGGTCTGTACGTTTATCCGGCCGTCCACCGTTTGCACGATAACTTGAAGGCGAATTAACTTTTTCAAATTCTATTTTTAGAAATAAGGTGCGTCACATAAGTATAGGACCACCCATATTTTCCCTTGTCTGCAAGAAACAAAATAAAATAATTAAAACATTGTCACTGTATCATATTCTCACAACTATTATTTATTGTCTCCAAAGAAAATAATGGAAAAACAAACAACAACAAGAATAAGAATTTATAAAAATAGAAATTAAGCTGTCCCATAAGTTTAAGACCAGCATCACTTAATGCCGTTTTTCGAGCAGAAAAATTAACAAAGCAGTGATTAATCAGTCAACAGATGACACTGGTGATTACCTAATAGGGTTGCCTCCACAAAAACTTTCAAGTGGCTGTAAACAAGCAACTTAAACACAATGCCTCGTAACACCACCTTGTCAGACTATGAAAGGGGTCAAATTGATGCTTTGAAAGCTTCTGGAGTGAATGCACGAGGTATAGGAAAGGCTTTAAGTCGGTCACATAAAGCTGTACTTAATTATTTGAAAGCTGGTGCTCAGTATGGCCAGAAAAAAAAACCTGGGAGACCTCAGAAGATGACTAATCGACAAAAAAGGGCGATTATTAAAAAACCTGGTCACAACTATGCCAAACCGAATTTTCAAAAATATTGAAAAAAGGGATGATGATTTATTGGGCATTAAGTGATGCTGATCCTATACTTTTGGGACAGCTTAATTTCTATTTTTATAAATTCTCATTCTTGTTGTTGTTTGTTTTTCATTATTTTCTTTGGAGACAATAAATAATAGTTGTGAGAATCTGATACAGTGACAAAGTTTTAATTATTTTATTTTGTTTCTTGCAAACAAGGGAAAATATGGGTGGTCCTATACTTATGTGACGCACCTTATGACCATCAAAGTCTTAGCTCGGCAGTATTAACTTTTCAGACTTTTTCGTGGACCCCTTTAAGTCGAATTCACGTGCTAAAACAGTGAGTGTAAAGAATACAAAGATAATAGCATTTCCTATAACAATCGATTTGTCAAGAAGGAATACATTGTTACTTTCTGTTCATCTTTTAAGCATTACTGATATCGGCGCGCGCACGTGAAATCGCTTTGTCGACACACGATTGCTCAAGTGCTTATTAAGTAACGGAAGAATAGAGCTCCATTCTTCCGCTACTTATTAGTTTTATAAAGTCAGTTCGTCCTCTTCATAATTTCTACAGTTTTTGAGGTAGAAGGTTGAAATTCAGAATGTAGCTTACTATGGGCATGCCCATCTGCACTGTTTAGTTTGGTTTTGATTGGTACACTGGGGTCGGAATTACGGGGGTGGGATTCAGGGGCAACATATCTGTGTGCTATTTAGGTACTTAAAGGTGTGAAATTCGGTATCCAGATTCCTCTAGGCAAGATCTACAGTACTATGAAGTTTAGGCCCAATTGTTTCAGGGGAGTCGGATTTGCGGGAGGTGGCAGTCACATGGTCCTTAGAAATATGATAACATATGGCATGTTATATATCATACGTTCGGAAATGATGAAAAAGGAAAGAAGATACGAGGTTTTTATACATACAGGTTATACATATTACGTTCGAGAAAATCAATTTTTTGATTAAAAAACTTGGGGAGAGGTAAGAAGTGTAGATAAAGGGGTAAAAATAGATGACCGCAGGATCTGCCACTTGCCTTCCCCTACTCGGGGGGGAAGGTTAATTTATTTTTAATAAATGTATAAATGTATTTCTGTTTCACTGCTAAAGCTCCTCCTTGGAATGATTACAAGATTTTATTTTTGATATGTACAGGCAAAACTACGAAGTAAAAAACACTGAAAAAATGTGGAGCACATACCTAGTTACTTGATAGGTCTCAATTGGCGACTTCAGGTGCCGTACAAAATGGCGGATGAAATGGGGAAGCGCATGCGTTTATCATTGTTAATATTAGATCTCAACAATGAGGCTTCCCCATTTCATCCGCCATTTTGTAGGCAGCTGAATTCGCCAATATTAAAAACACCATAAAGTAAATCAAATTCTTTTTTTAATTTTTGTCCTAAACATTACCCATTTACGATTATAAAAAAGTGCTCCAAACCCAGGTCCCCTAAACCGGGCCATTTCATTTCATGAAATTAGGTATTAAAAGGAGAAAAAATATATAAATAACTCAATAGAGAGAATAGACTTATCTTAAAAACTCTGTGGATACTTGAATACATAAGAGATGAAGAAAGGAAACTCCACTTGTCCACAAACATAAATTTAATACACCATAAATGTATACATTTCGGTCACTAAGTGACCTTCTTCAGTATGATTCAGGTTGACTAACGACAATCGACAATCGAACAGTGAAGTGTACATTTGTTAGGATGGGACGAAAGCAGCGCTTTCACAAAGCTCATCCAACCAGAATAAACTCCAAATGAAATACACTGAGGTAGTCAAGAAGCCTAACCAACGCAAGCGGTCTTCCATATTATACAAAAAAGAAAATAAGATTGACGATTGTCAGAAACAAAAAAAAACAAACGAAATAAAAAAAATACAAGGAGAAATAAGATTATCACATCTTCCAGTAGTCTGGGAAAGAGATGTTGCTAGTATCTTCGAAATTGATGTCAAGAACGTGCCTCGGTTTACGATACTTCGTATGCCAGTTCATATTCATTGAGTTCTTCAGTATCCCTTTCACAAGCTTATTGTCGTGAGTCTTCATCTTCTGTATCATAATCAAAAGGAGATCCTGTATAAACTTTCCGATATGGGCCATGTTTAAATCCAAGTGGATGGATTGGTTATTCACTTCTGTCCAGCTGGGCAATGGTCCTCAGGGTAACATTCTGGAATGACTGTAGTTCACTCCATCTGGTTTTACAGATAGTCGCCCACGCAGGCATGCCATAGAGGAGTATGGTCCGGATAATCGATTCAGGTTGACTTGTTCAGAGTCGGTATTTATAACAAGGAGGTACCAATCAGGGAGCAGAGCACCTTGATTTGGTTTACAAAAGCGGGTTAATTAACAGGATTGGAGGAGAGTCAAACCACTCTACAAAATTATACAAAAATTATACAAAAAATAAATAAAAATAAAAAATAAAAAAAAATAAAAAATAAAAATAAATAAATAAATATACAAAAAGTTTTGCAGAAAACAGAAATCTCTAAAATAAATACGTACAATAACTACATTAGAAGGAACCAAAAAAACAACAACCAAAAAACAAGTTCTTATAAACGCAGCTCTTATATCCGGCCTACTTATATCAGAGGTTCTTATATCAGGAAAGAATTTTGCCCAAAATTAAAGTTTTGAAGTCAGTGAGTACCACTGTGATAGGTCCATTGGACCTCTTTCATGATTCAATAATTTGTCTGGAGGTATTTTAGAAATCTCCAACGATTCTAAAAAATTCAGTTTTCTGGGATCGTCATTGTAATGTAAGATTCGGAAATTATCGATTTTTCCGACGTGTCCTGTGGTTATAGCATGTTCCGCGAACGCAGACTTCTCGGGTTTGTGATTCTTGATATAGCTGAAGTGTTCTTTGATTCGAGTCGAAATCTTCCTCCTGCTTTGGCCAATATATTTGCTGTCACACGAATTACAAGAAATTTCGTATATACCAGATTTATCTGTTTTACTAATAGCATCTTTCGTGTTGCCTAGTAAGCTTTTGAGGTTGTGGCTGCTTTTATATGCTACCCTAAGGTCGTAAGCTTTACAAATTCTTTCTAGACCTCTAGTCAACTTACGGTTATAAGGTAGACATATGAATTTCTTATTCTTCTCACCAGTGGATTGTAGAGTGGTAATGTCTTGCAATTTCTTCTTAAGAGTCTGCTTTTTGATCAGTTTGTCTATTAAATCCTTCTCGTAACCGTTGAAAACCGTTGCTTCCTTGATCGTGTGTATTTCTTCTTGTTTCATCGCATGGGACATGGGTATAGTTAACATTCTGTGGATCATATGGTTGAACGTTGCAAGCTTGTGGTTAAAACTGTGGTTAGAGTTGTGCTTGATGTATGCTGGTATATAGTTGGTTTTCCTGAATATTACGAAGTTGAGTTTCCCATCATCTCTCCGTATCACTAGGTCCAAGAATGGTAAGGAACAGTCTTTCTCTCTCTCAACCTGATATAAGAACCTTTCTCTCTCTCTAATTCTTTCCTGATTAGTTAAAGAAATGTAAATTTTGAAAAATATTTTTAAAGATTTCTATATGTAAGCCGAATTATTCCCCAACTATAATAGCTTTTTATAGTAGCCGTATCGTTGTACTATAAAACTTGGATATTGCGAACTCGGTTAATACGAAAACTTGTTTAATACGAATTTTTTTGTGTCCAGGTCCAAATGACTATTTTTCTTATTAAATTCCCCTAACATTACAAACGGGTTTTTTTTTTTTTTTTGCAAACTCGGATATTCCGAAAAATATAAGTAAAATTCATCCAAAAATCATCTGAAAACGAAGTTTTTCACTACTTGAAACAATTTTAATCACCCGTACTGATAAAATGCAAAAACAACGTCGCATGACATTCGTTTCTTATCTGTGGATGAGATCAAAAACTCTAATTGGTGACGTCATTTTCCCCACTCGAAGAGTGGGAGATCACTCGCAACAGGAGGCTTACAGAGAGAAACTATGTTGACGTTGATAGCGATTTAATAACGGCGGAGCCATTAACAGGAGCAAGAAGCTCTTTCGTCGAAAGAATTAATGATCTTTCCAGCAAATTAAAAACTATATCCCACTGAAAGTGAAGCTACCGATGAAAATTTTAATTTGTATTTCAAAGTTAACGAATTTATTAATAGGAATATCACTAACACGCCAAAAACGTCAATTTTAAAATGTCGGTAGAAGGGTGGATCAGTGACTGTTCCTATTAACTAAACAGGTGGTGGCCTTACAATATAACAGAGGGACATCAGGAGTTCCAACTAGTTTCGCCATTTATTTCCGGCTTTGTCAAGGATATATACAGCAAGAGGCAAACGAGCATTTATATACAGAACAGTGGTACAAAATATACAATGAGCGTCATTAAGATACATGAACCAATAGGATATAAAATAAGGGAGCCAATGGGTTCAAAAAGGAAATGAGGAAATAATGGCCAATAGAATAAAATAGAAAACACAACTTTGAATTATACAAAAAGAAAGAAAATATACAGAAGTTATACAGAGATGGTGCGTGTTCAACGCGGACCGAAAGGAGAACTTATTCGGTTATCTGGGGACAAGAGGATTTACAGAATTGAATAAAACAACATAATTAAGAATAAACAAGAGCTGGCTAAGAAATATACAAAATTTTTGGATTTTAAATATAATATACAAACAAATTTTTGGATTTTATTCAATTCTGTAAATCCTCTTGTCCCCAGACAACCAGATAAGTTCTCCTTTCGGTCCGCGTTGAATACGCACCATCTCTGTATAACTTCTGTATATTTTCTTTCTTTTTGTATAATTCAAAGTTATGTTTTCTATTTTATTCTATTGACCATTATTTCCTCATTTCCTTTTTGAACCCATTGGCTCCCTTTTATATCTTAATAACGCTCATTATATATTTTGTACCACTGTTCTATATATAAATGCTCGTTTGCCTCTTGCTGTATATCCACAATCCCGAGAGCCAAATCATGTTTCAGCGTGTGGAAGATGGCCTTGTCAACTTTGATGAAGTCCCGCAGCTTTTAACGAAGAACAGCATCGAGGCCGGAGAGATCGCCACCATCATAAGTAAACTGAAAAAGAAGAAGACTCCAGGAAGAGACAAGGTGAGCAATAACGCCCTTATTAATCTCCCAAAGAGCTTTATTGACTATTTTACCAATATCATTAGCGACTGCTGGAAATTTTCTTACTTCCCTGCATCTTGGAAACAATCTATTGTTTGAGTATCCCCAAGCAGGGGCAAAACCCAGCAATTCCCTCGAGCTGCCGACCTATTAGTCTGCTTCCCTCAATGTCTAAAGTTTTATAGAAAACGAACCTCGTCAGATTCCAAGAACACTGTCTCGCCAATGATCTACTTCGGAAAGATCAGTTTGGCTTTCGTGCCGCCCATTCTTGTCAGATGCAGATATGGAGGCTCGTAGAAGACCTGAGCACCCCCTTGAACCTTTCCAGGTACTGCGGAGTGGTATTCCTCGATGTCAGTAAAGCTTTTGACCAAGTGTGGCATGGGGGCCTTGTCTACAAGATGATTAGAGACGGGTTCCTCCGGATTTGATTTTGATGGTGAAATCCTTTCTCAACGACAGGTCCTACCAAGCTAAAGTTGGTGAAAATCTATCCACGCCCCGTGTTGTAAAGGCCGGTGTCCCTCAAGGTTCTGTCCTCGGGCCCGTGCCATTTAATTATTTTGTGCATGATTTCCCGAACCCCAAAAATTGTAATCTATATTTCTATGCTGACGATACTGCCATTATGACATGGGCACACAAGCCGGCTCACGTTATCACTCGTCTACAGCACGCCTTGAAGATGTTTGAAGACTGGTTTAACTGCTGGAAGCTGAACCTTAATGTCGGAAAGTGCAAGGCTATGTACCGGAAATTGGGGTTACTTGAACCCAAATAACAAGCATCTTTAAACAATTCTTCCTATTGATAGACTTAATAACACTAATTCTGCTGTTAACTTAATTTATATTAAATTTGTGACATTCAAAACTGTTAACTCGGAACGGCTTTGAAACTTTTTTTGATTTGGGTCCAAGTAGACCACCAGGGTTCAAGTAACCCCAATTTACAGTACTTCAACAGAAAGTTCAAGCGTCCCCCAGATTCTCTTGTTCTTTTCAATAAGAAACTGAACTGGGTAGACAACTACAAATACCTTGGCGTTATCATCGACTCAAGAGTCTCTTGGAATCGTCACGTGACCTACGCTCTGAACAAAGCGAAGAGGGCTAAGTACAGTCTCATAGCTCTCCTGGGCCGCAACAGCACCCTCAGCATCGACAATAAGTTGCTTCTGTACAAGTCGATTATTCGGACCATACTCCTCTATGGCATGCCTGCGTGGGCGACTATCTGTAGAAGCAGATGGAGTGAGCTACAGTCATTCCAGAATGTTGCCCTGAGAACCATTGCCCAGCTTGACAGAAGGACTGTGAAAAACAAATCCATCCACTCGGATTTAGACATGGTCCATATCGGAAAGTTTATACAGGATCTCCTTTTGATTATGGTGCAGAAGATGAAGATTCATGACAATGACCTAATGACTGGAATACTGAAGAACTCAATGGATATGAATTGGCATATGAAGTATCGAAAACCAAGGCACATTATTGACATAAACTTTGAAGACATCAGCAACGTCTCTTTCCCGGACTACTGGAAGATGTGATAATCTTCTTTCTCCTTGTTTTTTATTTCGTTTGTATTTTGTTTCTGACAATCGTCAATCTTATTTTCTATTTTGTATAATATGGAAGACCGCTTGGGTTGGTTAGGCTTCTTGACTACCTCAGTGTATTTCGTTTGGAATTTATTCTGGTTCGATGAGCTTTGTGAAAGCTCTGCTTTCGTCCCATCTGAAAAAATGTACACTTCACTGTTCGATTGTCGATTGATTGTCGATTGTCTTGCTGTATATATCCTTGACAAAGCTGGGAATAAATGGCGAAACTAGTTGGAACTCCTGATGTCCCTCTGTTATACTGTAAGGCCACCACCTGTTTAATTTTAAAATGTATTACTCTGTACTGTAATAGGCTACTGCAAATACTGTACAATCAAATTATGTAATTTTTCCATTTTTTTCTCTTCCTGGTTAATACGAAACTCGGCTATTACGAAAAAGAAGTTTCGTCCCAAACCCGATTCATAATATTCGAGTTCTACTGTATCAGTTTTACCTTTCCCGCTTTTCTTCCTACCGAACAAGCATCGGTTTTCTTTTGCGGCACGTGAACAGCTTCCTTTCCGTCCCCACGCTGAGGTATGTTCCCCTGCCGTCGAGAGTGATAGCGTATTGATACAATCAACATGAATTCCTATCAGTCAAAAGTTTCACCAAACTCTGTGTCATTTCTTGATATCACAAATTTAAATAGTGTTAAAAAACAAAATTAATTTAATGATTAAGGCTTATTACATTTTCAATGTTGTGTCTGATTTCCATTTAAGCTTATCATTCTTACCGAACAAAGATCCGGATTCACAAAAGTGTCGTTACGGCGTCTAACAACGTTTATTGCTATTCACAAAACTGTCGCAAACGAAAACGTATTTAAATAACGTTTAAAATGGCGGAAGGTTTTGTACACGATGAAGGAAAGGTCGAATTCTAATGTTTCGATTATCGTGACTCAGCATTGAAGAAATATCAGTAATTGAACATTTTCGATGCTGTAGTTTTTTTCTACGAATGGGATTTTTCAATTGACCGAGAGGCTCAGTTGATATATAAATGGAAGAGCAACTTGAGAAACTTGTTCAATCGCTCTCCCATCCCGGCCAAAAGTATTCTTCCGAATAAATTAATTTCTATCATCCACTTCTTTATTAGCATTTGATATTTTCATAAAAATAATCTCTATTTTTCAGCATTGATATTTTCTAGAGGGAGTTCTTTTCTTTTTTTTCCTAGTTATCAACTGTAAATACGAAGAAGTAAATTGTTGCTTTTGCTTTCGAATCGTTCTCCATTTTCCTTATTTTCGCTGTAATCGGGATTATATTTTCATTTTTCATTTTAATACTCTATAAATCAGACTAGTACGGTATTTTCTCGTCGTTTCGTTTAAGAAGGCTAACGACACGCATTGTGAATTCCATTTAATCGTAAATTTACTAAAATTTACCAGCGTCGTTAATAAAGTGTGTGAATCCAGGCCAAAGTCTTCTATACTCTGTCGCGCTATGTCAGCAGAGAAACTCAAATGACTAAAGTGACCTCTTTAGAAAGTAGTCCCTTTACATGTTACTCCTACAGTGGTGGCCAAAGATTTAGCACCTATATTGGCTTGATACCAAAAATTCTTAACCAGTTACAAAAAAAATTACACCAATAAAAGAATTAAGCATGAAATCATCCACCAAATAACCATGCATGTTGATTTCAAAATTGAAACAATAAGATAATTTTTTTTAATCCTTTAGGTGATTTTCCTATGGACAAAAATTTAGCACCATATACAGAATAAATAAATAATACATCATAGAATCAGTATTTGGTTGGGTAACCAAAGTTTTTAATAACGGCTATACATCGTCTGTGCATGGATTCGACTAGACGTTTACACCGATCTTCTGGAATGTTGTTCCATGCTTCTTTGATGGTGTCGAATAGTGTAAGAATACTATTGGGTTCTTTTGTTTAACAGCCCTTTTGACATCAATCCATAGCATTTCTATGGGGTTCAAATCTGCTGACTGAGCAGACCATTCCATAACTTTGATATGATTCATGTGTAACCATTCCTTGACAAGTCTGCTGGTATGTTTCGGTTCGTTATCGTGCTGGAATGACCATGTAAGGGGCAGATTATCATCGGCATAAGGAAGCATAATGTTCTCAAGGATGGATTTGTAAACAAAACGATCCATGATGCGATTTATATGATGGACTGGGTCTACACCATGCCAGGTAAAACAACCCCACATCATCCATTTTCCCCTCCATGTTTCACGGCTGGCTGTAAACACTATGACTTGTATGTTTCATGTTTATTACGTCTGATGTACTTTCTCCCATCACATGCAAAGAGCTGTATTTTGTCTCATCCGACCAAAACACGTTTTTCCACTGTTGTGTTGTCCAGTTGAAATGGGCACGAGCAAAAGTTAACCTATCTTTCCTGTTCTTTAATGACACAAGAGGTTTCTTTCATGCCACTCGCCCAAACAAACTAAACTGGTTTAATCGTCGACGAATAGTACGAGAACTAATACTAACGTGATGATGAGCAGGCAATTCACCTTGAATCATTGTTGAAGTTAAGGATGCCTTTTTTGGAGAGACGATGAATGATACGGTCGATGTGCGGGATTAGTTCTTTAGGTCTTCCTGGTCTTGAACGATCTCTGACAGAACCAGTGTTGTTGTACCGCTGAATTGTACGTATACAACATGATTTGCTGCAGTTAACAATTTTGGCAATGGCATCGAATGTTAGTCCTTCATTGCGTAACCGTCTAATTTGTTCACGGAGATCTAGCGATATGTTTTGTCGTTTTCCCATGACTGCTGGTTAAAACATGTACAAGTGAAATTAAAATTGTTGCTTATACAATGTGTATATTAAAATACAAAAATTTTACAATGCGGAACCCACGTTTAAGTCGCAAACACGTTAGGGTGCTAAACTTTTGTCCAGCCAATTACTTAAATATTCTGAAATATGTTCCCTTTTTCATAGTGCATCCTCCAAAAAAATATTTTTTTAGATACTTTGTTTCAGACAGTCTCATTTATTTTGTAGCAGGGGTGGAATTAACTTTGAGCCCTGATTTTTCAAATATTGGCAATATTTTTAGAGCCATTTGGTTGGTGCTAAATTTTTGGCCACCACTGTATGTCACATGGCTCATACTTATTTGCCTTATGCTTTTTTTTTTTCTTTTTCCTTTTTCTTCCAAAACGTCAAAAAATAGTGATTTTATTACTTTTTATATCTGAAATGGAATTTGAAAAGCTTCAGTAATTTTTTATTTCACTGAAAGCGTCGATCCCGGCCGAGGACGACGAGGATTTTTCAGGGGGAAATCCTGAGATCACGCACTTCCTTCGGAAGGGAAGTAAAGCCGTTGGTCCCGTGTAGTCGTTTGCCGGCTGCCCGTTAAAGAACCCTTGCGAGGCAAAATTTGCGGCCCCTATAACGCCGTCCTGAAATGACCATGGCAGTTGAAAATGACGTTAATACCAAACAAACCAAACCAAGCAACCATTGAAAGCGAAAGCTGACCATTAGCTTCAAGGAAAGTTCAAAGCTGATAACGTCATAAGGAAAGTTGTGCGCAGGTGCAGAGCACTTTTTGGAGGCATATTACTTGCGTTTGCAAAAAGGTCACTTTAGTCACGTGTATTTCTCTACCGACATAGCGAAACAGAGTATAGGCTATACCGTTTGCCTAAAATTCATAAGGCGGCTGCTGGCGGGGAAGAGTATGAGATTTATCAAACACCAATTCTCCCTCTTACAAGTTATCCAGTTTCCTTATTACAGACCTAAAATTTGATTAAACATGCGACAGCAATGTCGAATTTTCTTAGCCAAACCCAATCGGACACAAAATTCCAGTGCAAGCATTTTCAAGAATTCTTTTTTTACAAAGTGATTATTTACTTTGTTAATTCTAAGGATTTTTCATGTGTTCTTATTCATATTCAAATTTTCATTACAAATTTTCATCAAACAAACAGACCGAGAAACGCCGGGCATATCAGCTAATATTAATATAAATTTTCCGCTTTAGAATCGTATGGAGATAAGACGATAAATTATATGCAGCTCAAGAGAGAAGGCAGTGTGCCTTGTAAAAAGTAAAATATGTCCAGAACATAAAATGGAAAATTTACTGGCCAACCGTCCGCATTTGAACATAATCTGTAGTTTTTATTTCGCTTCCGCGGTACTTCGAAATCAGTCGTTCTGTTGCCAATATTTTTCCAAATTTTTTTTATTTTGATTTCAGATTCGGATAGAGCATTAAAAAGTAAGACAACATTATAATAGGCACCAATGTCCTATCTATACGGGAAGATGGCCAAAATGGTGGACAAAGTTAAAATTTTTGTGCTGTGACCCGGATCGAAGGACATCAGCAGTGTTTACTGAAACCTAACGCACAAGAGAGAAGTAGGCCCGGAAAACATCTGAATTAGTGGAAAACTTAAAAAATTCATTGCGGCAGTTAACTCATCCAAAAAATCCAAAAGTCTTATATACGTTCATTTTGATCTGGACTATTTAAAAACGTTTTAATTAATAAATATGCATAATGCCTATTCCTGCTATGAATATCTGTTTCTAAACTATAAATTTTAACAAATGCCACAGCTCCTGAAATATTCAAAATGTATAAAAAAAAATTTATGTATACAGGGTAAGGCATTTATCTTGAGACAACTGAATATCTCGGAAACTAAGCATTGTACGAAAAAATGTCCAAAATCAAAAGTGCATTATTTCGCGGGGGAAATTACAAGTACATCCAGATATCATAAAATGATGTTTATAATGAAATTTATTAAAAAATTCAAAGAATATATGTCATGCTAATAATAATCCTACAATTAACATTTTGAAAAACAAACTAATTTAGACTGCAAAGAGTTAAATAAACTCATTTCATCATTTTAACCATCATTAACTTCAGGATAATTCTCTAATATTCTCTTTGCTTTTAGAGAATTATCCTTTTTGCTTTGATAAAGGATAGTCTCTATCTGAAACGTCAGCTTTTTATTTTGATTTTATTTATTATTTCATATTTATTTATTTTTTATTTTCTAACTAATAACTATTATTTAAAAATTTAGTCCCAAATAAATCTCAGAATAAACGTTAGGTAATGCGAGACCCAATCCCCCCCTATAGCTCTGTAATGGCGCATAACACAGCCCAACCTCCAATTTTAAGAACGACCCCATATCCGTACTATCGATTTTAAGAAGCCAATTTTCCGAGAAGTAGTTTCGTCCGCAAAGAAAAAAGTCATAAATTTTGAATATTCAGATGGTGCGCAATTCAAAACCTCTGTTTCATAACGAAACTTCATCATCATAATGCTGCCAGAATTTCTTCTAACTGCTGCAATCATATAAAGTAAACACCGTCTATATGTAAAGTTTATTGGTAAATATGATGTTCTCATCTTCACGAATAGAAAAGAAAGGATAATACCACTGAATTATCGAACTCATCAGCTGTTTTGGGTTGATGCGGTCATTAAAGTTGTTGCTTGCACTCTCGAACTTCGGCTGTTGGTGACGAAAGACAGAGCCCCTAGCCGTGGGAAGTGTCATCTGGTAGCGCTTTTCAAAAACGAAACCCCTTTAGTGGTTTTTTTTTTATTTAATAGCCTCTTTAATTATTCATTCCTCCCACATAATTCAGCACCATCAATATCTTCTGCCTCGGGTTGTCAAATGACCCGCAAACAACACAAGAGAGAGAAACATGAAGAGGGAAGAAGTTTTCAGACTTATGTCTATTTCACATTTTACTGCAGAAAGAAAAAAAGTTCAAAAAATCCTTTCATATGCCCACGAGACCAATCGAAGAAGCTATTATAGATTTTAGCATTACTATGCTGTAACCGATTTTTGTTTTTTTCTCCTTCGTTCGTTCTTACAGATTGCTATCTACACGGTAAATGTAACGGCAAATACAATTACTTACTTGCGTTTTTCCCCTAAGTGCTTGCTATAAAACATTTTCTGTAGTCAAAAAAATTCAAAGAACTTCCAGAAACATTCATCATTCACGGAACTATAAAATTTATATAAATAAAGAAGAATGTTTGTGGGTTTGTTTGTTTCTTTCTTTCTTTCTTAAGCAAATCTACAGTTTTATTCCGATCTTGATGAAATCTTGAAATGATGATAATTATCGATAATAATCGATATTCATAATGATGGCAGGGCATATTAACAAAAAGTATCTCATGACCAACAATGCAAGGCAAAGTGTGTGCAACAATAGGCCCGTCGTGTTTGTTGCAACAATGGTATCAACACGCAAATCACTAACAATATGTATGGACCAACAATATATATCTAACGACCAACAATGCAAGTCAAAGTTTGTGCAAAATAAATAAGGTTCCATTTGTAACAATGCATAGAATTCCTGTTGTTCGGGCTTTTCTTAGAATTGATAGTTCTTAGAACTTAGCATTTTCATGAAAATCTTTAAAAATGAGCACTAACTGGAGAGTTAGCAGACTATTGAGGAAGAATGTAAAGGCAACAGAGGGAGCAGTCCCCTCGTTCGGTGCTGTATTGGTTTCGCCAGCACACTGCTGCAACTGAGCAAATGGTGAGCGTGTCAACAGAAGAAACGCCGACTGCTAGATGACAAAAAGTGATGAATGGCCACGTTTTGCTTCAAGACATCGAGAGCACACGTGCAATTACAACAAGAGTTTACCAAGTAGTAAATAACCCCACACAGATTGTTGGGACTGGAGAGCACGCAGACACAAACGATCATGAAGAAGAGAGCTCCAAGAAGAGAGCTGTTTCGTCGAAGTTATTGTTGCCATACATTTCCACATCAATGCCAGGGAAATAACGTTGCAATGAAAACCCATGTAGTGATGATGCATCAATATTTTCAATTTGATGCAACGATAGAGCATTCGTTTCCAAGAATTATTAACAATGAGCAAGAAATGAGTATAATAGCACGATATAGATAGGGTAGCCTCTCTCGAGGAGGCAAAGAGAAACACGCGCCTCCCTTCAGCTCCCTAACAAATATTCAGGCGATATGTGTGTTTGGAACCCTTGTGCAGTGTAGAACCTCCCAGACGCGACGGCATCTTCCCCCTCCCCTTTAGTGGGTTGGGTATAGCTTATAAGGACACCGTTGGTCTCGGGATACAGTTTACGACTTAACCGACAACAAAGCATACATCAACTCGACTCTTCAAATCAACAAGCACACTGTGCTCTTTAATAATCATTCGAAGGATACATGTTAATTCATATCTAAAGAAAGTGCCACCGAAGAAGAGAACGATTATTGTCAGAGAAGACAAAGAGGGAAATTAGTGTCGGAAACATCTGAACACGAGCAAAGTCTACATCAGGAAATTGTAGAATTACTGAAACTCAATTTTGAGTTATTAAGAGAGGGGTTGAAATTTGACCTGGACTTTATTTTTTTATTAATTTCATTGTTGTAAAAATCTAAGCTTTCATTATTGGGATGGCAAATACCGCCTGTCATGCAAATGCAGCACCACTCATCCAGTTGCCATAACAATCGATTGACGGACAGCGATGTGTCGACCAAAGTGGAAAAACAAATAATCAAGTTTCTCCACAACGAAGGTGTGAAAGCATCTGAGATTCATCAGGGACTTCAAAGACAGTTCACCGAGTCATGTTTGTATCGATCATCCGTCTTTGCTTGATGCCAAAAGTTTGAAGGAGGACGAGAATCCACCGGTAATGAACCTCATAAGGCAAGGCCAGCAACTGCTGTCAATGATAGCATCATCGCACGAACAAATGAGCTGATAAGGGACAAAAGGCAGATTCATATCCGAGAATTGGCTTCAATACTAAACATCAGTACAGGCAGTGTGGAGACCATCATCAACCATAAACTGAAATTCAACAAGATCTGTGACAGATGGGTACCTAAGCAACTCTCCGAGGATCACAAAACCACCCGAAAATGATGGCGACTGTATTCTGGGACATTAAGGGCATCATTCATGTCGATTTTCTGGAAGAAAGTCGAACCATAAATGCACCCTATTACTGTGACATTTTGAGGACGTCCCTGAAGCCGGCACTAAGGAAGAAGCGACAGAACTCCTTACCAGTGGTGTTTATTCTCTGCAAGACAATGCCAGACCACACACAGCCAAACTGATATATAGACACACTGTTGGAACTCAAATGGGACATTTTACCAGATCCTCCATACAGTCAGGATCTCTCCCCTTGAGACTATCACCCTTTTGGACCATTGAAAGAGTTCTTGAGGTTCGGATCCAATGAGGAAGTGATAAAGGCTGTCCTGACGTAGTTTCGACATCAGCCTGAAGATTTCTACAGAATCGGCATCCAGATGCTCCCAGAACTCTAGAAAAAATGTGTAGAGAAGCAAGGAGAGTTCTTTGAGAAATAACTGGTGTGTGGGTTTTTTTTGTAGCTTCCTGATTTTATAAAAAATAAAGTCCAGATCAAATTTGAACGCCCCTCGTATTTAACTTCTTTAGATTGTTCTGTATACTTACAACTGTAATTATCCCGAGCAACGCCGGGCGCCTCTGCTAGTTATATATAAAACAAGTCAGGCAACTGAAATGCCCAGGACCGATAGGATTTTAAACCATTCGAGAACGAAAAGGAAAGCATTTGATTTCTAAAGAAGCCTTTCGTTGTTAAGAATTAGATGAAGTTGCTAAGGATGCCTCTGGTTGCTAAGCAAGGCATACTTCTAAGGGAAATGTATAGTTCAAAAGGAATAAAAATACCTGAAAAGTTAAATGGAGAAAGTAGCAATTCTCTATAGATTAAAACATATACGAATCCTTTAATTTGTAAGCATTCCTATTTAATGAAATAAGCGTTAATTGTTGAAGCGTTCTGTGTAATGGTCAATTCTTTCTTCATAAAGAATACGTCATTCCACGAAACCAGGTGGCCTTGAATCAATTTCGAATATCATTAATTTTACGTTATATTCATTCATGGTACATTATTCCAAGTCGTTTGATATATTACATGCCATATTTTAGCATTGAAATTTCCAATGAACCATAATGGTTCCACGAAACCAGGTGCCTTTGAACCAATTTCGACTATCATTAATTTTATGTTAATATTCCATCATGACATGGTATTTCAAGCTGTTTAATATAATCATGCCATATGTTAGCATTTTTAGTTTCCAGTTGACCATAATGGTACCACTAAACCACATACCCTTGAACCAGTTTTGACTGATATTGACCATCAAGGAAGACGATCACGTGTCTTCACTTAATTCACAAGCCTTTTCTCTGCTTTAGCAATGGAATTCCAAAGGGAGAACAGCATTTGGCAATACACAGGCCATTTATACAAGGAATTGTATAGTGAAAAACGTGGTCGCCTATATTATTTTTGACCTTTTGAACCGGAAGTAGTTCACCGATTTTTTTCCACCAACGAACTCAGTCTTCCGATTTCCCTAAGTTGTCGAATGGCGAAAACGGAAGTCGAAAATTTGGAAGCGTTCGAAAGTTAGAGCACCAACAGACAGACAGACAGACGGACGGACAGACAGACGGACGGACAGACGGACGGACGCACATTGTGAAAACATAAGTACTTATCGGTCCTAATAATGTTTTAATTGTTTACATTAATAACACTGGTCAACACAAGTTTCGTTGTCAACAGTTTTATGACTTTTCTTATTTAAATTTAAGTTGCTGATTTCAAAATTGACATCAGTATTCCTGAATTGGCTCTAGTTTATGAGCTATTGGAAAAATTGCACACCTTATGTGGGGCGCATGTTTCACATCAAAATAGGCTAAATATGCTTTTTTTGACAAATTTTCCACAAATGTAAGAGAATACATCGGAATTATACACGCGCTTTCGACGAGAATAATTATAATTCATTGTCTCCTGGAAAATCAATAAAATGATTTCAAAACTATGATTTAATAGTATAATGTATGTATTAAATAAACAAAAACAAGAAACCCAAATATATACGGTTGTCACCTCCTTGGGGGAATACAGTACTATGAATCTCGAAGAGCGCGTTTTTTGAACGCCGGATTTCCGAGGTTTGAATTGTATCTCAAAAATAGAGCCAATCGAACAAAACCAATGCCATTTTTGGTTTCTGCAAACAAACATTACCCTGAAATTGTTGAAAACTGGTGCGAGATGTAAAATCAACCCTTAAGTCTTGTAAAACCGTTATCCCTAATGACCAAATTATTTGTAATTCCAACCCAAATTTACTCAGGATGTACGCTTTACCCAAAATCCAAAAACCTGGGATCAAATTTAGACCCATTGTCTAAATCTGATGCCCCTACCCAAAAAATTTCCAAATTCCTTGCCGACAAATTCAAAGATTTAAACACCTCCCCTCTTAATATTACTGTTAAAAACAGTATTGAATTAGTTAAAAAGCTTAAAAACGTACACTTAACAGCCAATCAGATTTTAGTCTCCTTTGATGTTGAGTCATTTTTCCCAAGCGTATCCATATCTGAAGCTTTGAAATTCCTTGAAACTATCCTTGTTAAAACGAGTTCAAAAATATGATCATATTCGAATTATTAATTTTAACCAATCTTTGCATCAATAATAACATTTTCCAGTTCCAAAATGAATTTTACAAAATGACGGAAGGAACCTCCTTGGGTACTAGCTTAAGCTCCATTTTAGGAGAACTTTTCCTAAGGAGTTTTGAAACTCATCCCTAAACCTGGTACCGTTATGTCGACGATATATTTGCAATTTTTGAGCTTAAATCTGTGTAAACTAGAAGATTTTATATTCCATCTCAACAGCTTCTATCCGACCGTTAAATTCACCTACGAAACTGAAGTCGACCAAAGACTTCCCTTCCTTGAGCTTTTGATTATTAGAGAAAACATTGAAATTCAACATCTATAGAAAATAAACCAACAAACTAAACTACGTATATCGCCTCCGATTCCTCCCACCCTTGGAACCAAAAGATGGCCACATTCATCTTCATGATCGACCGCGCTCTGAATGATCCTCATGATCTACTACTAAATACAGAAGACTTCAACAACGAAATCGACTACATCAAAGAAATAGCCAAGAAGAACGGTTACAACGAAAACACCATCAAGGACCTACTCCGGAAGAGGAAGTTCCAAAAGAAGATGTCATATTTTACAAAACTGATCAACAGAAAGGAGGCCCTATAGATGTCATCCCATACAACCCCTCTCTAACCAAAAAGTTGCATTCCGTCTTTAAAAGCCACAACCTCTCTTTGACTTTCAAAAATTCCAACTCGATAAAAAATTCCTTGGGGAAGCCTAAAGATGTGATTCATGACTACAATAAATCCGGTATTTACGAAATTACTTCTGGTCAATGCCCAAAACTCTACGGGATCAAACTAAAAGAAGCTTATAAAATATTGTGGGACTGAAGATAATTTACAATTTAACTTCCCAATTAATTTTTCAATAAAAATTATAAAAAACCCACATTTAAAAGTAAGAAAATAAAAAATTAAAATCATAAAATATTTAATTTATAAAAAGAGTTCCATATTTACAATTATTTCACATATACAGCCCACCCATAATCTACAATCTACATCACAATATTCAATTAAAAAAAAACAAACCTGCTTTTAAAATCTTTCAATTGTTTTACACTTAACTGCAAAATAAGATGCTCACTAGAGCAGTTCATTTCACAATAGATGTGGAGAAATAATGAATTCCATCGTTGTTGCAAAACAGAAAAAAATCCCACGTTGTTAGCCGCAATGGGCATCTCCTCGATCCAAGAAAGATGTATTCAAAGTATGGAAATCAGTTCTCAATTTATAATACACAATTTTGAATTTTGAAGAAATTAAAGCCAATCATAAAAATGAAAGGGATGAACATGATATAATTTTGAAAATAGCCAAAAATAAAGCCAATTTTATGAGTTAACTAGCTGATTATCCACGGCTTCGCCCGCTATGGTTGAAAGAAAAAAAAACGTGCTATTAAATAGTAGCAACAATACATAATTTCACAAAAATCAGCAAAATTGTTTTAAGAAAATTAAAAGATTATCTAATAACAGAATACTAGTATATTAAACTCAAAATTGTTCAAATATTGTAACTAGCAGTTATTTACAAAAATTAATAAATGTTAGTTATGCATAAAGGTCCATTATTTTGCATGGCATGTGTTACTCGAATGCCTATTTTTTGTCAGGCCATTAGGATCATAAAGAGATTGCCCTTGTGCTTTGTTAATCGTCATTGCAAAAACAAATCGCACAGGAAATTGTAACCTAGATAATTGTTGTCTGGGTGATAGAGGGCATAAAATTAGTGACAGTCTAGTACCATTGCATAATTTGGGGGTATCCAAATTTCTCAATATTAATACTGGCCCTACTTTCACATTGAATTTATGTGGTGGCATTCCAGGTGGATTCCAATGAATTTAAAAATTCTGTAGGTTAGTTTTCAGCTTGCTCCTGGTCCATAATAGTGTCAATAGATTTATATGTAATGCAAGATCTTGGCAACCCCTGCAAAACGATGTCTTTTTTATTTACATTCTCATTCTTTGGTGCATGAATTGTACGTTCTCAAAGCCACTGTCGGTCTTCAATTTTTGTGGCTAAGTTCGGGAAAACCTTATGTATAATTATTTCACGCACCGACGACAACAGTATACAGAAATCAGATGAGAGAGAAATTAAACCTGACGCAATTGTGGGTAATTTTTCATCTCCAAAACTGAGTAGTTGTTTACAAATTTTATGACTGTTGTCACCAAGAATACGCACCCTCGTATTACGAACGGATATTTATAAGAGAAAAGGACGAGACACAAAAACCCTGGAATGCAATAAATAGTTAATAAATACAACTGAAAAATAAAATAATAATTAACAAATAACAAAAAAAAAAAAAAAAAAAAAAAAAAAAAAAAAAAAAATAAAAAATCAAATAAAGAGCTCTTTTATTTGATTTTTTAGTTTATTTTGATTTTACTTATATATTTATTAATTATTTTGTTATTTGTTAATTATTATTTTATTTTTCAGTTGTATTTATTAACTATTCACCCTCATATTAGTAATTAATTTTTTTCTGTGGACAAATTTCCAAATGGTGGATACTCTGAGGCAAGCACTGAGTTCATCTGCGGATGTTCATTGTGGAATAACTGGAAGGGTTTGGCGAAAATCTCCTGCGAGAAAAACGACACCCCTCCCATTATTTTTTCTAGGATCTCTTAGGTTTCTCATTGTAAGGCCCGGCGCAAATTGAGAAAGTCGCCTCTACCACAGCCTACTATATAGGTAACAGCCTGTTCAATCGACACGATTTCCATTGAAATCTTAAGACCGCCTTAGTTCAACGACTTCTCACGTAAGGGCGCTTTTAGTGAGGGGAAACCTTGGTAACAATTGTGTTTACTTATGCACAGAGCTACAGCTGATCAAGTCTTTTTAAGTGTCAAAATGAAACAATATTCCTAGATATTAATTAATATGCACCATTAACAAGCCAAAGAATGTTACTTTTCAAAAAAAAAATTCGACATGTTATAAAAATTTTTTTTTAACAATTATATAAGATTAAATATAAGATTAAGTATTAAATAATGTTAATATATACGATTGAAATATTAATATATAAAATTAAGATTAATAATCTTATATATTATTAATCTTATATCTTTAATCTTATATATATATAAGATTATATATATATAAGAATAAATATAAGATTACATATATATGTAAATATGCAGCCTGTTTGTAGGCTAACCAGTAGAAATCAATAGAATGGAAGCAGTGGTAAGGCTTTTTCAATGCTAAAAAGGCTTTCTTCACCCTAAAGCACTATATAAAGAAAGTATGGACAATTCATTGCTGCAGGCAGCCATTTTGACCCCGTATTTCATATGATGATTGGTCTTGTTTTGCAGCAAATTCAAATTTCAGAGGCACATACATACTCCTCTAACTTTTGTCAAAAAGGAACCGTTCAATCTGCATGTTTGAAATTACTACAAAACAAGAAGCAATCATTATAAAAAATAGGAATGAAATAGGAGTCAAAATGGCTGCCTGCAACAAGAATTGTCCATACTTTCTTTATACAGTGCTTTACTTCACCCTACTTAAAAGCGCCATCCTCCTTTACTGCGGTGAAACTTGGAAACTATCGATTGAACAGGCTGTTATCTTATAGTAGGCTGTGCCTCTACAAATGTAGAGAAATGCTTAGTGCGCATGCGCACGACGCGAACGAAACGCGTCACTTCCTCCTCTCTACGTCGAAAGCACGGTGTAAGAATAAAGGTAGAAGTAGAGAGCAGTAGAAAAATTTCTACTTTCGTTCTACAATTTCCTCCTTCCACTCTACATTTTCATCGAGCTTCGGCTATTTTCTATTGTTTCGAGAAGCTAAGGGAAACAGATCGCGCCAGGTGCCGCATAGATCGCACTATTACCGACCGCAACCCGCGATAGAGATTTTCATTGAAACTGAATACGAAAGTAAAGTTTCAGTCTGCCGATAGGGTGACGCTGCAGGCGCAGTTGGGCAGATTTAGAGTCCCTGTAAGTAAAACTCTAGGAACTTACAGAAAGAGTTTTACTTACAGGAACTCTAGGCAGATTGTACATGCAGCGCCACTTTTCAATAGAGTTCCCACCCTACCGGGAGCTAGAAACTTTAGCTTCATTTTAACAATGGAGCTCGATGACCATGAATATCTATAGACCGTATTTTCAACCAAATGTCATATAACAATTGATTTGTCAAGAAGGAATACATTGTTACTTTTAGGCGCGCGCACGTGAAATCGAATGTACTTTCCTGAGGAGCATGCGCGATCGCCACAAAACGGTTGCCTGTAGAGACTCTAATTTGTGGCGTGCGCGCTCGCGCGCTAGCAACTTATGACGTCACTCAGATGCTCTGACATCAAGTCGCCTCTACAAATGTATAGGCAACTTTCTCAATTTGCGCCGGGCCTTAGATCTATAAGAATTTGTTACGTTGCAAGATTGTTGAAAACTTTGGACTGTAGCCAAAATCATGCAATAGAAGGGGCTTAACCAATACAACTTAGAGAGAAAGCCTGCTCACGGAAAAATCATACATTGTTATATCACCTACGGTAGGGACAATTTCGGGCTTCTTATTCGTAGAAATATGATTAACAATACCCTACCGTGGGTGATGCAATACCTCTCTAAAGAGAAGGCCTGCGGAGAAAAGGTGTATACATTGTTACATCATCATCAAGCGGCAAAATTTAGGGCTTATTATTGTAGAAATACGATTAACAATAGCTGCTTGATGATTTGTAACATTGTTATACACCTTTTGTCTGCAGGCCTTCTCTCTAGGAGGTGTTGGGGTGATGTAAGAATGCACGACGTTTTCGCGCTCAGGCTTTGAGTAGAGGTGGTGTTCGCATAACCATAACTTCAGGTCTCACAACAGACGATGAAAACGTCATCAATATCAGACCCGAGGCTAACGAGAAATACAGGCTCCGGCACTGAAAAGTCACCTGACCAAGATAGGTCTCTTAACAATCCAACAATGATAGTTACATTGTTAATAGACCCATCTTGGTCATGTGACTTTTCAGTGCAGGAGCCTGTCTTTCTCGTTAGCCTCGTATCAGGCCGTAGCCTACGAAAAAGACAGGCCGGGGCACTAAAAAGTCACATGACCAAAGTAGATCGAGCAACAGCCCAACCTTCATTGTTTTCATCTTGAATTTCTACAATCAGTGCTTTTTCGATTGTTGGAAACAATGAAGATTGCATTGTTGGTCGAGCTACTTTGGTCATGTGACTTTTAAGTGCCCCGGCCTGTCTTTCTAGCACAGATTAACGATTACATAGATACGACAAATCATGACGTCCTATGGAGAAAAATGGAAAGTGGTCACGTGATTGTGTCCCAGGCTATCACTAGGTTCGTTACAATCGATGACTTAACTAAATGAACGTATTTAATAAAAACAATGCGTAAGACACTTTCCACCACGTTAGTAAAAAAAATATACCCTTTTGGAAATTTACATATTAAAATTTTTTATTAAACATCAAAATACAAGTAAGAGCGAATCTTTCCAAACAGCACACCTGGTGGTAGCCTGGGGCATGGCTACAATCGATGACGTCAAAACAATGAGCTATAAAGTTTCCATTGCTTTAACATTGATTGTCGCATCTGTGTAATCGTTAATCTGTGCTTTCTAGTTGGCTTTGATCAGGCCCAAACAACAGCGCTCTTAGCAGAAGGAGGCAATAAAATAAAAAAACAGATTTCTTCCTTGCCGATTTTTCATGCACCCAAGAACAACATAGCTCTAAGAATATTTTGCACAGTACTATTAAAATAGCAACAAATATATTTTTAAATAATAATATTAAGGGGGGGAAACGATTCTTGCATTGATAAAATTACCTTTTTTTATTGATGACGTTTTCATCATCGTTAAGGCCTGTAGTTTAGAAGGTGATCGCATAACTCGATTCTTCGATAGAGATCCTGAATATAAAAAACTAATATTGATGACGTATATTAAAGTTAGACCCCGAAACTGCCATACTGCCTTTAGTAACTAAACCCGTGGTCAGTAAAAAATTCAACTCGATACCGCTTTCCAATCTGTCTCCAAATTCCAGCCATACCAATAACTACGTTTGTAAAAATTATCTTTAGCAAACTTGAGCAATGGCAGTTCCGTCTATTCTAATCGGGTAGAAACGCTTCTTCGTCTAAAAGAATAGTTTCACGAGAGCTTAACAGTTACTTTTAATCAAAACAGGAGGGATTGAGGCTTTTTTCGTATTCGTAAAATTAAAGTTCATCGTACAATTAATTGGGAGAACCTAAAGCAAATTTTACTCAACTTAGAAAGGCCTTCCAAAATTTCCCCGCCGCTCTTCTGATAATGCTTCACTCTGTTTTTTGGAACATGGCCCTTCCTTCTTGGAGAGAAGATGCTTCTTCTAGAAAAATTCTTCCTTGGCCTCTTTCGTCTTCTCTCCTCTCGACTCCGAGTGAAGCTCTCCTTTTATCCACGTCTGCTCTGGCTCCCTCTGCCTACTCATTTATCTATGGCGCTCAAAAATCGACGAGCTTACCTTGGCCTGGGGGGGGGGGGGGGTTTCTCCTGATCATGTCTAAAGTAAATAGACGAGCGCTCGCGCACCTGGCATTGAAAAAACGCTGTCTGTTTATCTGACATAATCCCGCCGCCAATCTCGCAACGGATGCGATCAGATTTCGTTTGCGAGCACTCTTTACAGTTAGAATCTACTTGCATCTTACTTTCGTTCTCTAGCGATGTTTTGGCAGCGAGAGGATGCTTTCTCCGGAAATCATCTTTCGACGTGGGAAAGACCTTTTGAGCTCCATCCATCTGACAATCACACCTTTTCTTGTATCCCTTGTGGCTACCTTTTGACGCAATATCCAATTCCGCTGCCGTTTGCGAATTATATTCGCGCTGTGGTTTAGTACGTTCTTGTCCTTTAGCAAATACTTGATCTGGATGAGAAATATTAGGGACATATATATTATCAGAAAACGCATATTTATTGCGATTACCCAGTTTACCATCTTGTGTAGACACTCTTTGTTTCAATCGTCCTTGCTTTTCCCACTTTTGGTGCTCCTGCACATTTTTTCCATGGAAATGCGTGTGGCAGCTTTCTCGCTTTTTAAAGTCTTCGGACTTCTTTTGCCACTTCTGTTTGATCCAAATCTTTTCTTGGGAAGGGGCCTTCTGTTTATACTGATTCTTGTCCCTATAGCGATGCTCTTGCCTCTTTGGATTCAATTTGGAATTACTTGGAAAGAAATATCTACTATTAAATTTCTTATCACTAATGTTCTCATTTTTAAATTTTTCTATAGTAGGATGAAATTGTTGTTTTGCAAGTTCTAATGACATGATCCACTTTAGCATTTAACTCGTTAATGGTTTGCTGCATTTGCTGCATCATTTCAAGCAAAATATTCATAGTTCCTTCGTGTTTTTCAATATGTTTGGAACCACTTTGAAAAATATTTTGATGCTTTTTATCGAAAATTGTCTTGGCACATAACAGTAATTCAGATGCACTGACATCTTTGCCCGTATCTAGCTTATTTAACAAGTCACTCTCATTATTAAAGAAGTTTAGTTTTATAAGCTGAAACTCAGGATGCTGTAGATAGCTTTCCTTTGGCTTATTCATAACAGTATTAATAACTAGTGAGAATACTGGCATAACTTTCTTCATACTGTCTTCTAAACTGTTTAGTGATAAACAGTTTTGCTTAATTCTAGGCAAAGCCATCATATCCATATACCCTACGAGCATGTAATTACATTCGAAAATAGCTATATTATTGTCCACAGCTTTTATCGCATTTTTAAATATTAATTCTTTTCCATTCACTTGTTCTACGGATTCCATATCCGTCTTGGTTGCATTCTCCAATTTGTTGAGAATTTAAAGTAAACTCTTTTTATACATGCTAATATCCCAAATATCTAGCTTCCAAATGCTTTTATAGCCCATGGTCAACACTTCGTCTTCTGCTGAGCCATTCGAAATTATGTAATCGCTATCTAATTTTTCTATCTCCTCTAAATCCATATTCGGGATTCCTTCATTATTTCCATTTTCCTTAATGACCAGCTCTTCAATGCAATCGCCTTCTATATTTTCCTGTTCACTGTAGAACCATTGCGAATTCGAAAAACGTCTGCCATCAGACCAACTCCTCTTTTTCCGCTTTTATCTTTGATTGCATCTCCTCTTTCGTCTAGAGAGCGTATCTCCCTTTGAAGAGTTAATCAAGCAATTTCCTATCTCTACTTGATCCAACTGATAATTAACTTCCTCTTCACTTTCAGAACTAGAGGACCTGTACTCCGGAACTGGTGGGCCTTTCATCCACTTAACTGTTTCCGCATACAATTTTTCAATGTCTATTCCTTCGTAATCAGCCAGATGCAATTTTGCGTGAAATGGTAACATATGCATGAAGTACTCAAATGTTAACTCAGGATCGACAACATTATTATCCTTCATTAATTTTCTAAAGGCTTGAATATGTGCCTCTATTGGTCCCCTTATGTATGCCATACAACAACTTTTGTCAATAATTTTTTGTGAGCATTTTTTCCTTCTGTACTTTTTCATTTTAATAGTACTTGGCTCTTCGTACTCAACTACAATTGACATAATAGTGAAAAGTTTTTCTTACCCAGTCGTCTTCTTAATACTGTCCACACAAAACTGTCTACACCCTTCACAAATCTTGAATTTGCCTCTTGTAGTTTAAGCATTGCAGTGGAAGAACGCTGACAGCACTAACAGAGAGCGAGTTGTCGTTGCTGGCTTCTGCTGCCAAAACTATCCACACCTGTCAAGTAGCCAACGAAACAAGAAGGTGTGGAGAAATCAATAATAGTTTATTAATTACAATTAAGTATAAATTGTACAAATTAATATGATTAGCTTTTTAAGAGATAATCCTTAAACTTCTTTGATGTGGATTTTACTGTGGTAAGAATAGATACAAGAATTGTTCCTGACGAAAAACAATTAGTTAATTATCGTTGTTAGACTGTTATGGCGACGAGAACCAAGGAAATTGTTTGCACCTCGAAGCTCAGTAGTGGAGTTGACTTCACTTCTTGACGATTCCTGCATTCCAGGAATTTGCCATCGGGAAGCAGTCACACTATTAAAGACATGAGAACTGAAGGCTTCAAAACAAAATAAAATGCAAACAATGAGTGAAAAATCATTAACGCTTGATAATAGTTTTGCCTAACTAAATTTATCGGAGCAAGTATATCAATAGCTAAATTTAGTACAAGTCTATTAATATAAAGTTCCAAGCCACAATAGGCTACATTTAATAAATTAATCCATGTGCAGATAAAATATTATTCTACGAGACAAAACTATTACAATATGCAATTATCAAAATAGTTTTACGCACAAAAATTTACTAAGTCAATCAAGTTCAAAATAAAATCACTTAGCTTCACAATGAGCATCTTCCAATGCCGTCGGAGACGAAAGCGCTAATTCCTTTAGTGACTAAACCCATGATCAGTAAATAATTCAACTCGATACCGCTTTCCAATCTGTCTCCAAATTCCAGCCATACCAATAACTACATTTGTAAAAATTATCTGTAGAAAACTTGAGCAATGGCAGTTCCGTCTATTCTAATCGGGTAGAAATGCTTCTTCGTCTACAAGAATAGTTTCACGAGAGCTTAACAGCAACTTTTAATCAAAACAGGAGGGATTGAGGCTTCTTTCTTATTCGTAAAATTAAAGTTCATTGTTCAATTAATTGGGAGAACTTACAGCAAATTTTACTCAACTTAGAAAGGCCTTCCAAAATTTCCCCGCCTCTCTTCTGATAATGCTTCGCTCTGCTTTTTGGAACAATGGCCATTCCTTCTTGGAGGGAAGATGCTCCTTCTAGAAAAATTCTTTGGCTCGTGCTACGCAGCGCCACGTCATTCAGCTTAGTTTGAGGTTCAATTTACGGCGTTGCTTGCTATTTGCGACCCCAAGTGTCTTATATCACTTTATTTGCCTGAATTTCGTCTACATCGTAGTGTAGTTTTTTTTGAAGGACATAACTTACACCCTTTATTATAGCAATAAGTCCTCTGCCTCCCTCTGAACGAGGCAGGGTAAGTCTTTCAATAGCTGCATGTGGATGGTGCTTTCTGTGCTTTGTAAGCAGTTTACGTTGTTTCATTTCAAGTCCCTCAAGATCTGTGTGTGTCCACTGTATAACTCCAAAGGAATACGAGAGTATTGGAGTGGCATAAGTATTGATAGCCTTGATTAAATTTCTTGAATTTAAATGTGTTTTATGTTCAAAACTTTAAAAGTTCTCGGCCTCTAGCCTATGAAAATATTGTTTAGTGAGTGTATTCTTTATGTGTTTGTGTTCCAGAAGCTTGGCTTGTTTAAACCCTAGATATTTATAAAATTCATCATTTTTCATAGCAGCAATGTGACCTGGTTCTTCTAATGTAAAGCCCCCTTCCCTGAGTACTCCATTTTCAATGTGAATGGTTTTGCATTTGTCCAACCCAAATTGAATATGTGTGTTTTGAAAAAGTTTGTGTAATGTCGAGTAACTGGTGCAATTTCTTTTGTGTAGGCGTAGATTTTCATGTCGTCCATGTAGAGTAAGTGTGAAAGCGTGTAGTGGAAGTTTTTATTGTGTTTAATCGTGTAGCCGTAAGTTGTGCGTTTAATGCAAGATAAAACCAGAGAGGGCTCAGTGAATCACCCTAGAAAATGCCCCGGTTTATTTTATCAGTCGTGATGGTTTCACTGTTGAGGGCGAGGTGTAGTGAAATTCTCCAATACAGCATTGTACTTTCTAAAACTGTGATTAATGTAAGGTTTATTAAATAAAAGCCATGGGTGTGGGACACTATCAAAGGCCTTTTTGTAATCATTGTAGGCTGAATGGAAGTGGCGATGTTTATTGTGAGATTGCCTATCAGGAGTTGCTCCTTACAACCCATGTGATTTCTACAGAATCTCTTTTGTTGCTCAGTGAGAATGTTGTTTGTGTCTAGGTGTGTATAAATTTTGTTTGCGATACAGGCAATTATTATTTTGTAAAGTGTAGGCAGGCATGTAATAGGTCGATATTGTGTGGGATCTGTAGTGTTATGTGACTTTGGTACCATGTGTGTTATTCCTTGTGTGAGGAAGTATGGCAATGTCTGTGGTGTTCGCAAAGTGTTGGAAATCTGTTTTGCAAGGGTCAGATGCAAGCAGGAGACGCGCTTATACCAGAAGTTCTAATTGTGGCCTTGGAGCCTACGTTTAATGACTTATGAGAGTTCATCTGGTGTAACTTCAGTATAAGGCATGTTTGGTAGTGTGGATGCTGATTGCTCCTTCTCCCTGATCCAGCTAGCTTCCCTATTATATTCAACTGAGACAGACCAAAGAGACGACCAATAATGTTGGAGTGCTGTTTGTGGTGGCAGGCCAGTGTTTTGTGTGTGTGCATATTCTTTGTTTAACTGCTTATAGAATGTATTCTCATTGTTTGCGAATAAATTATTCTGTTGTTTGCGCTGAGTGCATGTTTTGTATCTCTTCGGGCGTTGTGTTTTTGCAGCTAACTTTTGTTTTAATGTGTCCATATATTCTGTAATATATTGATTATGCTGCTCATGTCCGGTGTGTGTTTTAATTTTCTTAAATAGCTGTCTGAGGCATTGGTTCTGCTTTGATGAAGTGCTGTTTTAATATACTGGGTAAGTCTACCTAACTGCTTGCGGAAATCGTCAATCTCAGACTCAATCCGCTTTTGCCATTTAGGTTTCTGTTGGGTGTATATTTTTGTGTGTGTTTATGAATTGGTTTCTTTCCCAGTGTGGATTTAACTGTAAGAGCCCCAGTGTAAATGAGAAGGTGTATGTATTCTAAAGAAAGATTTTCTTCAATGTACAAGATATATGTGTTCATGTAAAATAAAATTTCCCCTGTTTTGCTGTTTATGTTTATTTTAGGTATACCTGGTCTTTGTGTGGGATCTGCTCCCGTGTAAACTGTAAGGTATCTTTGTAGGGTGTCATTTAATGTTTCAATAAGTTTGGTATTCATGTTGTGTTGTGGATGAATATCATGGTGAAGTTCATTGTTGAGTGTGTTTGCTACAAGTTCATTAGTGATGTCAATGTTAGTGTTTGAATCTGTGTGTTGAGTACCGGTTTGTGTAGATGGCTCGTGTTTTGTAGCTGTTGTGAAACTTCTTACTTTATTTTCTGTAGCGTGGGTCAGGGTATTAAATTGTTCATAACAATTGTGCAACGCTGATCTGCAATGCATTGTTCAGTGACTGTGATATGAGGATATGTCTCTTTGAAAACGTTATATAAGCGTTGTCTGTAAGCTGTAGTGTCCGTTTCCAATCTAGTGACTGCATAGTAGGGTTGCAAGATAAAATGGTTTATGTCATTGGTCCATTTCATGTGTTGGCGTGGCTTGCCTGCCTTAGTGGTCGAGGGCAAAAGAGATCTTGAAACACTAGGGACAGGTTGTGACATTGCAGTAGCCATAGAGGGATTGGTGCTGCTTTCGCCACCAGTGGCCCTGGGAGATTGCAACATATTTTTCGAACGTGAGCCACTGCCTAACCCACGAACGCGCACCTTGGCAACCCGGGTGACGTCCGAGCCGGTATCAAATAACGCACTAGCACCAATCATGGCCCATGGCTAAAGTAATTAAGCCCTTGGCTAAAGTAATCAGCTCATAGCCCTACTGGGTCATCTGGGCCCTCAAATTAATGTAAGGGTAGAGTAGATCAGACCTGTTAACCATGGCCATCACCCTCAGATGTTGCCCCTCTCGCAGACGCGGACATAGGACCACACGAGGGTTATTATTATTATTATTATTATTATTATTATTATTATTATTATTATTATTCTTATAGTGGTCGCCGCTTTATGTAGCCACCTTTAATATGGCCACCCGCTTTTTATGGCCACTCCAGCTCGTTCCGGAATTTTCTAACTATTTCCTTTGTAACAAATTTCCGCTTTATGTGGCCACACTCTGCTTAATATGGCCACTTTTTCAGAGGTAGTTCACGAATTCTACTTTTTCATCTCGTCTTACTCCGGATAAATGACACTCCGCTTACAATATCCACTTTCATATCCCTCTAAGCCAATGGGCACTTCTGCCCAAAATTGCAGATTGTACTGCAAGTGAAGGGACAAGCAGGAAGCGTAAGCTAAATGGAAAAGATGCTCAAGTTGAAGAAGGTCTTTAAGTTGGTTTCAACATGTTAGAAATAGAAATGCTCCAGTGAACGGTCCTCTCTTATGTCAAAAGGCTGATGAAATTAGAAAGTACATTAGGCCACACGGGCTTTAAGGCAACTGAAGGCTGGTTTCATCGCTGGAAAAAATGCTATGGGTCAATCTTTAAGTAACTTAATGGAGAGACTGCTGATGTCCTTCTTTATTGCAACTTGAACGGACTGAAAGAAAACTCCTCATCATTGGAAAGTCAAAATCTTGTCGCTGCTTCAAAAATGCAAAAACTTTGCAAAATCTTTACGAATCGTTTACCAATGCATGGACGGCATCAGAGATCTGGATTAATTGGCTAGCTCAATGGAACAAGCATCTTAGACAAAAAATTGGTTTTCTAATTGAGAATTGCAGCCCCCATGCTCATGTTTCTGATGACCTATCCCACATAAAAATCATATAGCTTCTACCCAACACAACTTCACTAATGCAGCCGAGGTTGTCAAACAAATAGAAGACAATATTTTAAATAAACTATTTTGACAAGATACTGTCCGTCTATAAAAGATTATTTAAGCAAACAAACTTGTCTACATGTAAGTATAAAAACTAAGCTCAACTTGTTGGATAAAAAAATAGGTACTTTTGGTAATTTCGCTTAAATCAGCCACCGGTTAATGTGGCCACTTAAGCATAGTCTCCAGATGGCCATATTAAGTGGCGACCTCTGTATTATTATTATTATTATTATTATTATTATTATTATTATTATTATTA
>JAHWFO010105253.1:118450-141188 GCA_023313115.1 Rhysida immarginata
ACCTTATTGTAGACTTTAAGGATTTTGAACGGTCCCAGGAATTTATTTCGCTGTAACATTATTATTATACTGGAAGCAAGTCAACATTATACCTGTACCTAAAACAGTACAACCTTTGTCTGCTAATGACTATAGACCGATAACGCTTCTCACTTTTCCAGCTAAAATTGCTGAGACTTTTGTTAAACAAGGAAGACAGGAAACCACTAATCCACATAAGATCTCATGTGGATCAGTGGTTTCCTGTCTTCCTTGTTGAAAATTGTCCACAGTGTTTGGCTCCATCTATTTCTTGAGACTTATGTTGCTATGCATCTATTTTCATATATCGAACCTAATCTTCTTCATGAGCAACACGACTTTAGGAAACATCAATCAACTTCTATCAGTCTCGTCTGCTTTCTGCACTATTTGGTCTCGAATATTGACCAAAGAATTCAAGTCCATACTCTTTATTTTGATATTAGTAAGGCTTTCGACAGCATTGACTGTAAACTCTTTTTACGTGCAGTTGTGAATATAGGACTTTCTGAAAATCTTCATAATTAGT
The DNA here is from genome assembly GCA_023313115.1 of Rhysida immarginata. NCBI lineage: Eukaryota > Metazoa > Arthropoda > Chilopoda > Scolopendromorpha > Scolopendridae > Rhysida > Rhysida immarginata. The sequence goes on from JAHWFO010105253.1 coordinate 119,001, forward strand.
TCTCTTCACTTCTAATTGGTAGAACTTTCGCTGTAAAAGATCTAAGCGGTATTACTGTTAATGGCAGAATTAGAAGTGGAGTTTTCCAGGGATCTTCGTTCGGTCCTGTTTTTTTTAATCTTTTTATAGCTGACATTATTGATTATATAAAACAGCTGGTTATATAAACTTTCTGATGATCTGAAGCTGTCTTCGGCCATACACGATTGGAACCACTGTTATGAACTTTCTAAGGCGGTAGACTCTGTCTATCTATGGAGTATAGACAATGGGCTTGTATTGAATGTTGCGAAAACGTTTTGCGTCACTTATTCGAGGAAAGTAATTAATCTTATATATGATTATAAATTATCACACAATATTATAAAACGTCGGAACATTATTAAGGATCTTGGAGTCATCTTTAAAGTCAAGCTTTCCTTCACAGAGCACCTTGAATCGTTACTTTCTGATAAACTACATAAACAACTGGGTATCATTAAACATCTGACAAATTTTTTTAGGCACGAAGGGACATTTATTACTCTTCAAAGCAATCATTTGTCAAAGATTTTATATGCGGTTTGGATCTGGTACTCTGGAATGTTTCAATTATTAGAATATCTTCAAACGAAAATCCTCAGTTTTGGTTGATTCACATCTCGAGCTTTATGTCTTCCTGAAAACACAGATTTGTTTCTTCCTTTAACATTATAAATATCATTAATAGAACCAGCTTCAATATTTTAAATAAGCTTATTCAAGGGAAAATTACATCATTTGGAATCCTTGAAACAATTGGTTTTGATGTTCCCAGTGACACCAGGAACAAATTTTTCTTGAGGTAAATCACGGACTGAGGTTTCCATACTTGATCCCGCTTTTAAATTAATTTATTTGTACAATAATAATCATGATTATATCGATATTCTTAAATAAAGATTCGATAATAATTTTTATATATGTTTTTAATATTGTTCGTATGTACATTAACCCTGATTGGTGATTTCTTCTGTTCATTACAACATGGAGTTTAGAACTTTCGCTTTTCCGATCGATTTTCCCCCATTGTGTTGTCATATTGCTGAATTTTTTTATTTTTATTATTATCGTTATTGTTATGTTTATTATTTGTATTATTTTATTATTGTTTTTTTTTCTTTTTTCATCTTCTTGTTCTTGTCCGTTCATTTAACTGTTTTCTTTTAAATGTTTTTTCATTAACCCCGTTTTGGGCTTAGGCCTGCTGAGGGACAACATTGGGTTCGACCTTCCAGTCTTTTTCCCCCCTGTTGTTACATTATTGTTAAAAAAGTATTAATTATTATTATTATTATTATTATTATTATTATTATTATTATTATTATTATTATTTTGTGAATAAGATGATCTTGATTTGTTTGTATTTTATAACATGTTGAATTGTTCTATATTTTATTAAGTTTTTTGTTTTTTGGTTATGAAATGACTTTTTGTCCCTATGATCCCATACAAGCCTTATAGCTTGAATCGTCGATATAATTTGTTTGTAAGTTTTGTATTTTTATTTTAGAGAATTAAAAAATGGAATGGAATGGAATGTTATAATAATTTGATCGTGTATAGAATTTTACTTATCCAAAACGTGCTTATTAGGAGCTTTAGCATAAAAGCTATTTATAAAAATGCGCCCTTGGTCTGTACGTTTATCTGGCCGTCCGTCCGCCGTTTGCACGATAACTTGAAAACGGATTAACTGTTTCAAATTCTGTTTTCAGAAATATGACCATCAAAGTCTTAGCTCGGCCGTATCAACTTTTCAGAATTTTTCATGGACCTCTTCAAGTCGAATTCACGTGCTAAAACAGTGAGTGTAAAGAATTCAAAGACACTGGCATGTCATATAACAATCAATTTGTCAAGAAGATCTACATTGTTACTTTCTGTTCATCTTTTAAGCATTATTGACATCGGCGCGCGCACGTGAAATCGCTTTGTCGACGCACGATTGCTCAAATGCTCATAATCTATATTATTAAGTAGCGGAAGAAAGGAGCTACTTATTGGTTTTATTTTACACACGATTTGAATCACCCTTCATCATTTCTACATTTTTTGAGGTAGAAGGTTGAAATTTGGAATATAGCTTACTATGGGTATGTGCACCTTTACTATTTAGTTTGGTTTTTATTAACCCACTAAGGTCGGAGTTTTGGGGGTGAAAATTAGAGGGGACCAAAACGTTTAGGTGTATTTATGCATATAAAGGAGTGAAATTCGGTATGCAGATTCCTATAAGCAAGATCTCCATTATATGAACAAAATACTTGAGAGAGTTTCTATCGAGCAGGTTGGTTTTTGACAAGAAAGACGTTGCACAGACAAAATAATGTCAATTACGACCTACATAGAAACAGGCTTTCAAGAGAAATTGAAGAAATAGTGTACCAACTGTTATAAAGGAGCTGTAAAATAATATTTCCGGTTTTCATTTGACTGACCCTCGTAAGTAGAATAAGAATGGAGCTACTTATTGGTTTTATAATGTCAGATCATCCCCTTCATAATTTCTACATTTTTGAGGTAGAAGGTTGAAATTCGGAATGTAGCTTACTATGAGCATGTCCATCTGCACTATTTAGTTCGGTTTTGACTGGTATACGGGGGTCGGAATTACGGAGGTGGGATTCAGAGAGGGCAACATATCTATGTGCTATTTATGTATGTAAAGGCGTAAAATCCAGTATCCAGATTCCTCTAGGCAAGATCTACATTACTATGAAGTTTAGGCCCAATTGTTCCAGTGGGATCGGATTTGCGGGGGTGGCAGTCACTTGGTCCTTAGAGTTATGGCGACATATGGCATGTGATATATCATACGTTCGGAATGATGAGAAAGGAAAGAAGATATGAGGTTTTTTACATTTTTTACATATGTTCGAGAAAATTAATTTATTGATTAAAAAAAACTTGGGGAGAGGTAAAAAGTGCAGATAAAGGGGTAAAAATAGATGACTTGCCTTATCCTACTCGGGAGACGGGATTAATTTCTTTTTAATAAACGTATAAACCTATTTCTGCTTCGCTGCTAAAGCTCCTCCTTGGAATGTTTACAAGATTTTATTATACAATTATACTTCACGTCTTAGGACGGGTTCACTGTTGGTGTTTAAGGCCGAGGTAAGGAATGTTTGTTCCTCAAATACCCAAGTTTAAGGTCTTATCTGTCCTTACCGTTTTCATGGTAGCTTTTGACCTACCTTAAGGAGGTTTTTAACCTCAGAGCGAGTAAATTCAAAATGGACAATGTCGCTCGCTTCGAAAGATGTTGCGGTCGTCTACAGCGTTTAGATCTCTTCAGAGAAATACGATTGTGAGATCACATTAATCCTATGGAACATTAGACGAAGAACAGTTCAAGAAGATATATCGACTGGAAAAAGAAACTGCTGTATCAGTTATCAGGGAAATCGGTAACAGCATTAGTGGAATGCGGGACACAGGGACAAAAGGAGACTTCCTCTGTTGTTTGAGCTTCTCTTCTCCTTGCATTTCTTCGCAACAGTAAATAAACTATTTTTATCTATTAAACAGATCAGAGAAAAAATTAGTAACATACCCTCTTTCATATACATATAAATTTTATGTTTAAGGTTGCTTCCAAATTGCCAGTGATGATCTACATAATTTGCCACAGTTGATGATAAGCCACATTGTTAAGCGAGTGGCAATGGCATTAAAGAAGTGATGGCTCATAGAAGGTTTCCCTGCCAAGACATAGTGGTTGGCATCCAGCTTCCCATGACGGGTGGGAGGTTACAAGATGTTATGTTCGTACAATGAAATAATGAAAAATTATTATAAGACAGAACTAAATGTATTTTTAGAAGAGGCAGCTAATAAAGCAAAACATCTGCAATAAAATACCCACTTTATTAATTTTCCAGTTGAAAGTATTTAGCCTATGTTTGGTCATTTTTTTTTGTCAAGTTCATAAAACACCACATGCAAACCCTATGTGATCGGCACATAAATCAAAGTTATAGCACAGATAATTTTTTTTCTTATAATTAATTTTATTTTCAATCTTATTGAATCGCAAAAATTATTCAATCCCTATGTTTGATGCTTTTTTCAGATAATTTTAATTAAAAAATTGAAATCATGAGATCATGGCAGTATTTATTTAAAAAATTCAGTATACTATTACAGATAATATAAACAATCCTCTTAGTGATTATTGATTATAATGAATTTATTGATATAACTTATTTATTTTATAATCTACCAGCAATTATGTTTGACAGGTGAATTTTTTTTCTGCCACGAGGTGAAAAAGTTGTTAGTTGTCCTTTGTGAAGTTTGTTGAATCTCTTCCTAAAAATCGCGCATCTGCTAGTGATTTCTAAATTCTTCTACTCTTCTTTCAGCCTGCACCTCCTGAAGAAGCAGAGGCTAGCTGGTGATTTCTAACTTAAAAACAGGTTCAAGTTTGCCGTGCAAATAGGTTGCTTAGAAATGTTCGTCATTTCCGTTAAAAATACTCTCAAACCAATAACTAGTTTTCTTGAGGAATAGTTAAAGGGCTCCTCATAAGCTTATAAGGAGGGGGGTGGGGAATGAAATCTTCAACGGAATCGAATTTTCATTTCTTAAGTGAGGAGACCTTGTTCCTGTCTCAAGGTCGAGAAATCGTGATTCCACCCTTAAAGCCTTGTTCAGACGGCAGTGATTATTGCGTTCTCTAGCACGATGTGGGAGCATATCGCGATGAAATTTTTTCCATGCGTTCACACACCATCGCAGTAGAATGAGATCAACGACCCTAGTGGCAGGATTATATATTACCTAGAGACTGTAGAGATTTCTCCGACTGTCTGTGATATTACCCTTCATATACTTCTTTCACCATATTCGTATATCCGTAATATTTCGTATTGATTTTGCATGTTATTAAGAATTTGTATTTTACTGATAGAATAATATATTTAATGCAAATTTTCGAGCAATAAATTTACTTCTTACCCATAGCCTGTTTATGATATTCTTGTTTTAGAAACGCGATCAACAAGAGTTTAAGCATTGTTCAGACGGTAGTGATGATCGCGATGAGAGGCAGGGCTTCGGCCGAAACTAGGCCAAAAACACGATGATAGAGGGAGAACATCCAGATGTGTTAATCGCGTTTCTAAAACAGGATTTGCTCTGGTCATCCTTTTTCTTGAGCTGTGATTGGTTGTTGAAGGTCACTGCAATGGCATCTCTTTCCTATCTCCATGGCAACTTTTGGCACCAACCGTTTGAAAGAGAAAGTTCGCAATGAAATACACTCATGAGACGGCATCTTTTTCCCAATCTCAGGAAAACCGGCAGATATAAACCGACGGAACATAACAGTTCTACTTCGAAAACGAAAGAAACTTGGAATGAAGTGGAGACACGGAATCTGATCGAATTGTGGGCTATTTACCTGTATGATTTGAGGAGGGCAAAACAAAATGCCACAGTATATGAAAAAATCAATGATTTGAACTATCAATACTACAGCAGTATTAATAGTTCAAATCATTGGAAAAAATTAGAAAGGAATTACACATTCGTGGATTTAATAGACAGCTGGAAGAAGTCAAAAACAAATAAAATACTTGACCCAAAAATACTTATCAGTAAACAGGCTATGAGTAAGAAGTAAATTTATTACTCGAAAATTTGCATTAAATACATTATTCTATCAGTAAAATACAAATTCTTAATAACAAACAAAATCAGTACGAAATATTACGGATATACGAATACGGTGAAAGAAGTAAATGAAGGGTAATATCACAGATAGTCGAAGAAATCTCTACAGTCTCTGGGTAATACATAATCCTACCACTAGGCAGCAAAGGACAATCGCGTTGTTGACCTCATTCTATTGCGATGGTGTGTGAACGCATGGAAAAAATTTCATCGCGATATGCTCCCACATTGTTAAATAAGGTTCTTTCTAAAACAGATATTAAACTTTATGATACTTTAAAAATTTTAATATGGTCCTTAAATCGATATCTTAAAAGAACTGCGTTTTAAACTAATGCGCACAACAATTAAACAAAATTATTTAAACAAGATTTAACTTCGTATTTTTTTTTCTTAATTATTAAATTGTTCCATTAACCACCTCTAACGATAAGGTTTGAAATGACACACTGACGGGATCTTTCCTGTCAAATTACTAAAACGGTAAAGAATCGAGTCCATCAATTTTCTTCAGCCTTTTTCAGATTAATGAGATGAACTGTCTGACATCTTCATAGATTCCAGAGATATCAAAAAAAAAGGCTTTCTTTTACACTGATGAAATGCTGGATGTCAACTTAGCTGGGTAACGTCACGTTATAAGTCGAATAGTCGTTTTTTTTTCTCAGAAGGCTTAACAACTATCCAAAAATCAACGTATCCTGGAAAGTATTCTAAAGCCGAACGTAAATCTTGGTAGGCAAATATCTAATGAAATCTCTAGACACAGTACGCAATCTTATATTATACTGAGATGGGTAAACCGGTTACATACTCCAGGGTAAAAATTATAAACAATTATGCAATTTTTCCTCTACAAGCTTCAAATAGATAATCTTCTGAAAAAATTATATCAAAATCAAAGAGGGAGAAATTACTGCGTACTAGGGTTACACTCATAAATCATCATTCATTCATGGACTGGTAGGTAAGTTAGTATAGGGAGGGAATAGGCGATCGGAGCTCTCCCCTCCTGCAATAGGGGTTATAATCCTGATAGGTGATAGTATGTAAACGTGGCGACATGTCTAAACGGAATATCATCTTTGAAGTGTGTAACTAACATCACGGCATCCACTACAAGAATCGAGAACTTTGCTGGACTCGTCGCGTAATGAAATATTTCTTATCTCTCGTTGATTGATTGTCAATCGATCATCATTAACATCATTCTTGAGGGTCGTCGCCTCTCAATTTAATTGTTATTTTTTCTTTTTTTTTTCTTTAGATTGTAAATTAAGAAATTTTTAAAAAAATGGAAAGTCATTATTTTTTATGGAACGTCTATAATGAATGGGCTAATCGTTGATATTCGTCTAATTTTGGGGTTTCACTATCGGGTCCCACTCCAAAATATATTAAAGAGTTTGTTTTACCTGATCTTCACTTTTACGCAGTTGTAAGATCGTCGACTCTAGTGTCCAAATTGCCAAATACCGTCTAGGTAGATTATAGGCTTATACTTTCACAAATCACCGAACATCCCACAAGTCGCGTGGAATCGTGACAAATCGATGAGGGAAAATAAAAATACAAAATACAGTCTATCAACGTCTATTAAATCAATTTATCAAGGTAAGATCAATCTTAGTATTCTTTTCTTGTTTTTGTCATTTTATAAACTAACGTCGAGTTTAATCAAAATGAAATATTGAACTTAAAATGCATGTCTTAGATTATCGTGATATTAATCAAACTTCCAAAACATACCTTCTTATGGTGTACTGAATTTCTTCGTATTGTCTTTTCAATAGTGCCGCTAAAGGAATGAAATCTGAATTAGGTCCTTCATCTCGGCAATGAAATCAGAGCAACCATTGTGACGAGTATTTCCTTAAGGCGTCCTCTCACCGCTCGAGCCACGGCCGGAATCACCTATTTTCTTTCGAATTTCTTAATACATTGTTTCTTAACAAACGTTGAGTTAATGTTTTCCAGACTCATTGTTATCGTTCGTCAATGGAATATGCTATGAAACATCGTTGTCAGTATAAAACTAAGCTTAAGATGCTTATTTTTATCGGTTTTTTTGTATTCTCAAAAACACAAAATAAATATATCTTTTCTTTCTTTATTAAACTTATCCCAAAATAAGTTTTTCTACTATAATCATCATAACAAAAGGCAATAAACTGAATCCTTATTTGTAACATTCGTTAATTTTTTTTTTTCAAGGAAAACATCAAAACTAAATTTAGGGCTGTTACAAAACGATAAAATGTGTCGGACCTTTTATGGACACCCTGTATAATAGACAGATTAAAGGGAAGCCCTGATTATCCACAACATTTATAAAACCAGAGTTCTTATTTAAGAGAATTAAAGACGCAAACATCAAAATGAAGCCCAAAAAATATCAATTTGTAAAGTCTGAAGTAATATTCTTAGGACACGTGTCTGAGAAAGGGATAAACCCTGATCCAAAAAAACTTTCACAAAACTTCATAGAGTTTCCTAGACCAACAACAGTAAAGAAATTCCAGTCATTTCTAAAATTAATGGGATATTATAGCCAACACATTGATTCTTTTAGCAAAATTGCTAAACCTCTCACAAATATGATGAGAAAAGAATCCCTTTGAGTGGACTGCGGTGGCAGAAGTCTTAGGAGTCCAGATTTCTCTAAAGAATTCATTATATCTATGGGTGCTAGTGATATTTCTCTTGGAGCAATTCTATCTTAAAAAGTAGAAGGGGAAGAGCCTTAACCTGGCGTCACTCGCGCGAGCGATGTTTACACCGCACTTTTTGATTTTTTTGATATAGCTCATCATACAGGGGCGCTACCTTGTGATGACTTCCATGTATTTCAAGTACAACTTATTGGCAACAGATAGCGCCGGTGTTGATCTCATTCATTTTATCGAAAGTGAAGATTAAAGCTATGTTTTCCACGCTTGGTCTCACTTTGCGATGCAAACACCGCTGCATGAGCAGTCATGTAAGTAAATTTTTGATATAAACATGATTTCTTAAAAATCACTTTAAAATCACTTAATTTTATTATTTTCTTCTAATTTGTATAAGTGGTCATAAATTGCAATATCTTGAATTATCAAATAAAATTGCACTGACTTCTTTATCAAATAAAATCACTTTTAAAAAGTGCGGTGTAAACACCGTAGCGCGGGTAGTGCAGTTATAAAATTTGGCGCGAGTGACGCATTCTCCGCGATGATGAATTAGTAATGATGATTTATGATGATGAATGAAGAATTTTGGCATAAAGAAATTTATAAAAGTATAATAAATAACATTTTATGTTATTTTATCTCATGGAGTTCTTTTTTTATCAAATAAAATCACTTTTAAAAAGTACGGTGTAAACACCGCAGCACGGGTAGTGCTGTTACAAAATTTGGTGCGAGTGACGCCGGGTTAACTCTCCAGTACTAACGTGCGGTCTCACGGACCGACCCATAGAATTTTCGGTGCTACAGCTCAAACGCAAGTTGATTTCTTGTGTCTTCAATTTTCAGATAGTCCTAGGATATATGCTTATGCAATGCTTTTTATGTAAATGTGCTAGTGATTTATTCATACCTTTGGTCATATGGACTGGTGTTAGTAATGGTGTTTTTTTGATATTTTTATATTTTTAATGGTGTTTTTTTGATATTTTTATATTTTTATTTATTTATTTTGTAATTGTGATTAAAAAATCATTGAAAAAACAGAACACACACAGAAGAGATACAGAAAGTTTATTTGCTTAGAAAATATAAAGCCAATAGGTGAAGTTCTTCGAATGAACATAATATTGTGCCTTTCATTATTTTCATGAACAAATTCTGTTGTAATACATAATTTTTGTAGAAGATAGTTTATTGATATTTATACTTTTGAAAATTTGTATAATTATTTATTTTGTTAATTTTTAATTTGCTATTGTTATTTTGAAACAATGTGACTTTTGAAACAAAGTGATTTTATTTGCTTTGCTGCTACATGGGCCGCGTTTCTTTTTAGCTGGAAATGCTATGGAGCGGTGCTCAGGCCGTTTCTTTTTATCACCCGAGTGCCGAGCTTAGCGTTTCGTTTTGGATCGGACTACGTCACTCTTGGCTTTCGGAGACAACGAAACACCATCTAGAGAGAATGCCTGCGCACGGAAACGTCATACATTGTTAGATCATCATAAATCGATCATAAATACGATTAACAATGGTCGACTGATGGCGATGTAACAATGAAAGACGTTTCAGTGTTCAGGCCTTCCTGGACAGGTAGTATTGGATCTGGCCGTTTCTTTTTAGCACCCGAGCATCATGCTTGACGTTTCTTTTTGGCTCAGACTGCGTCACGCTTGGCGTTCTGAGCTCGCCCAATTCGCCCGGAGTTTTGCGAGCGAGCGTCTGAGCGAATGACGTAAATTGGCATATCGAAGATGGTTACCGTTCAAGTAAACGTGAAAGATCTTTCGCTTCTCCGGAATTCTGAGAATGAACCGATACAAGGGGAAGGAGAAAATATTTTTTTATTTAAAAATAACAAAGGTAAATAACACAAATTTATTTAATTTGTTAATCTTTTGCAAAATAATAATCACAGTATAATTGTAGAGTAGAATAGTATATCATAAGATATAAGCCTATTTTCCTTCGTTACTTCAGATGGAAGCATTCTTGCTATAGCCCGGTGCCAAGCACTTGAGCACTTTTTTGATCAGTCGGATACATTTGATTCCGATGCTGTTGCAAGTAACTGCAACATAAAGGAGCAGAGTGAGTTTTATTAATTAGATTAAATGAAGGGAAACGTTTCTTTTTAAAGCAATAAATTTAATTCATTATCGTGTTGAATTATGACATTGCTTATACCAGCGGTTCCCAACTTTATTTTAACGCGGAATTCTTTTAGACATGTGATATATTTTTGGAACCCTTATTAATTTATGTTATTACGGATTAATTTTAATTTTAGCTTTAGACTTTAAATTTTGGGTGTGGAAATGTTTCTTTGTATGAAATTAGGAATTGCACACGGAGCTCCAAAATTTTTTGGTCGAAACCCCATTTGGGGACCGCTGGTTTATACGACAGGTACTTATTCTCACTGTCTCTTTTTATAAGACATTATTAATGCAAGTATTTTTTATACTTAACTATTAACTTAGTACCAGAAGCTACAGCATGCCATTGGAGCCGGGAGAAGGTGCTGGAGTTGATTTCTTTATATATTAAGCATAAGGAGTTGTTTGAATCTCCATCCATGACTAAAATGAAGTTGAGTATCTATGGTTTTTATTTTTTACAACTCTGATTTTATTAGAACAATGTTCATATTCCTTAGCTTTTAATGCAGTAGGCATTAGCTCATTTATGGTCACCAGGGTGAATAATTTTTATTGCACCTAGAATGTCGCCTTTGTGACATGAACTGTCATCATCATGGCAAGAACAAATGACTTAAACCCAACTGCATGAAAGCTAGTAAGGAAACTTTAACTTGGTTGCAATTTTGAAATTCACATATAGTGATTTATATAAACGATTTATTATAATATAATTTTTAAACAGGTATGGCGATTAATTGCAGCCAAATTGACTGCTAACGAATTTAACGTCACTTCAGAACAAGTGGACACTAAGTGGAGAGGGCTACAAAAGACTTATAGAAGTATAAAAGAACATAACAGCCGATCTGGGAACAACCGGCGCAGCTGGGAATTCTATGCTGCAATGGAAGAAGTTCTTGGAAACCGCCCTGAATTTAAACCTGTAGCGACTTGTCGAAGTGCTGATTCTTTTGCAGTCGTAGATCCTGCTGCACAGGCTATCAGTGAGCCCTCTTCATCAGGTGACTTCAGTGTCAGTACCTCCATCTCCAGCTCCAGTCCAGAGCCATCATCAACTCCAGCATCTGGTGCTCCCAAGAAGGCAAAAAGAAAGAAGACGGATGGCATACTTCAGGTAGTGTCTGACATCAGGGAGGATATAAAAAGACGAAGAGAAGAAAGAAAGGAAGAAAGAAACAACCTAATGTCAACATTAAATAAAATATTAGACAAATTATAAAAAAATCTTTATAATTTTTTACAAATTTTTATGTAATTTATTAATCTTATAGCAAAATGATACAAGACGTGTTTTATTTAATTAAGTATCGTTTTGTAATTAAAACAAAACTACTATATATATTTTCAAAATTTTTCTTTATCAGTTTCTAAATATCTTTAATTATTAATCAGAGTTTCTAAGTTTATTTAAACACTTGTCATAGCGCTCAATGAGCTTCTGCATGCCCACCTCATAGAAGTCCATTGCTGGTGAGGAAAGCCACACAGTTTTCACTTCTTCATCGTGGCTGAAACCCATGACTGTTCCCAATAGTCCGAAACAGGTGGTAATCACTGGACTCGAGTTCCGGATTGTTAGGCGGGTGATCAAGTTATTACCAACCGAAAAATCTCATTAGTTGGGAACAACTTGATTACCCATTTTACTGTGCGGACCTCGGGTCCAGTAACTACCACCCGTTCCGGTGTCCAGCAGTCTACGTTTCAGCTACGATGAAGAAGTGAAAACTGCGTGGCTCTCCTCACCGGGCATGCAGAAGCTCTTTTGAGCGCTATGATAGATGTTTAAATAAGCTTGGAAACTAAGGTATATAGAATCTGGAAAAGAAAAAAAATTGGAATATATATAGCAGCTTAGTTATTATAAAACTGTACATAAAATGACAAATTCTACAGACATTAATATTTTGCTCTGTACAAAAATTTATATCGTTTACAATAAAATCATATTTTAGTATTGATTACGGCGTTCAATGGTTCAGTCGTTGTCTAAATGCATAACAGGCATTTGCAATTTCCTCTCGCTTTTGGGCACCTATCCTTTTTGCAATAGCAGAATTTTCCTCTACTGTTTGAGAATCAATAGCTGGTAAACTTTCCAACTCTATGTTGGAATCATCATCATAAAGGATGCAGATATTGTGTAAAATACAGGCTGCCATTATCTGTCCCACCAACAAATCTAGTCTACACATATCAAGATGCTTTAACCTGCGGAACCGACCAACCAACAGTCCAAATGCTCGTTCGATGCTGCAACGGCATTTGCTTAATTTTGTATTGAAACACTTTTCTAAGTTGCTCATGTTTCCGTGATCACGGTAAGGGGTTAACAACCTTTGACTCAGTGGGTACGCAGCATCTCCTAAGAGGTGACTGTTAGGCACGAATCCAGTGTCATTCATGACTCTGCAATACACATCGGAGCGGCGATACACAGTGGCATCATGGACAGAGCCTGCCTCTCCAACGTAACAGTCCGTAAATGCCATTCGGTGGTCGCAAACTCCTTGCAATACAACCGAATAAAATTTCTTTCGGTTGTAATATGATGTATGATTCTTACTAGGAGCTTTAATGGAAATGTGTTTCCCATCAATACTGCCAATGACACCTGGAAGTCCATACTTTGTTTTGTAAAAATCAATAGTGGTGGCTGCTTGTTCTGCGGTAGGCCATCCAATTATCCTCTCTTTGCTGTTTAGTTTCAATAATGATGAAGTGAATTCGTTAAGAATTCCCCATGCAGTTTTCTTACAGATGTTGAATAGATTGCCACATAATCTGCAAATACCATAAATAAAGAGTTCTAAATGATGTTTCTTTCCTATAGAAATAACTTGAATAGTTAATTAGCATACCTGAAAGAACCTTGATTAGCATATAGATATAGCCCACATAATACTTTCTTGTCCAAACTTAAAGCGCTGCGACCTTTTAGGTTGGTGGAGAAAAATGGTGCAATTTTTTCAAACAGTACCTCAAAAGTACATCGCGAGAGACGGAAATGTTCTTGGAAATCCCGGGCACGGTATCGTGGTATAACTTCCTCAACGTAATTTGGCACTTTTGCACAGCCTTGTGTAGCCTCCTCCTCCTCTTCTGTTGCTGTTAGCTGCAGCAACATTGAAGCGGCCAGCAGAGAATCGTCGTCGTCTTCAGATTCCTCATCGAGTTCATTCAACATTTCTAGGATCGTTAACGCTGCCGCTCCATAAGCCGCCATTTTTCCTCGTCTGCTACTAAATGCAAGCTGGGAAAACCGTTTCTTTTTGCACAGTTCATCTGTGACGTCAATTTGTCGTTTCCGATCAAACGTCATGCGCCCGGCGTGACGTAGGCATGCCAGCTTCCCAGCTAAAAAGAAACACGGCCATGGTCATCGAGCTTCTGCCATTTTCCATTGTTTTGAGAAGCTAAGGAAAACAGAATGCACCAGATGACGTATAGATCACACAAGGGCTGACCGTGACCTGAAAATGAAATTAAAGTTTCTATCTACCAATAGGGCAGCACTGCAGGCACAGTTGGGCCGATAGTACATGCAGCACCACTTTTCCATAGAGTTCCCGCCCTATTGGGAGCTAGAAACTTTAGCTTCATTTTAACAATGGAGCTCGATGAGTGTATATCTACAGACTGTGACTGAAATGCATCGTTTCTTATTTTATTTTATTAACTAAGTAGTTATATCTAATAAATTCGTAATGAAGTTTCAATATTTGTATATAATTTAGAATTTCTAAATATTCCTTGATTTTGATTCATTTTTTTAATGTTTCACAGTCAGTTGTGCAAAACAACATCTGTAATCTTTCAATTGATATTATTATGTGCAAAAACATAAATAAATGTAAGATTTATACGATATAGTTATATCGGTCTGAGAGACGATGTTAGTAATGATGTTTGTAAAATTTATGTTAGTACCAGAGGGTTAAGAAAAGCGAATTAAATTATTCAACTACTGAAAAAATGTTTAGCAATTTAGAGTAGATTTAATGCATGCGCATTTTAAAATTGTTTCCGATCACTGACGACTTAATTGTTTATTTAGTATTAGAGACCAAGGATCGAGATTAGCGTGCTGGAGTTTGACATTGCAGGAGTACCACTTTGAAGTCATACATAAGCCTATATGCAGTCATGGCAAACAGATTGTCTTAAGGTGCCTTCCCATAGCTCACTTTTTGCATGAAGCTTTTCACTTTTAGCGTTTTGCATGTGATTTTTCAAGCTCAAGCTATCCTAAAAACCAAGCTGATATGCGCTAGTTGCGTGAAGCGCTTGGATTTTCAAGCTGCTTTTCGCTTCAAGCAGATATCTAGGTCAGTGTGATTTTAAAGCTACTAGCAGCTTGAAAATGACTGAGGCACATGCACAGTGCATGGCGATAATTACTAAGAAAACTCCAAAAGGATTTTGGATTAATAGACAAAGAGTCTTGAATCAGAGTTATGTACTCCTTAAAATTTAACCTGGAAGACTCGCGGCAACGTCTACGAATGGAAACAAATTTAAGATAATCTGCTAAATTAAATGAACACTTAAATTGTTTGTGAAGAATCTGTTTCTCTATAATAAGCTTTCTAAGTGAAGGGGGAAACCAAGGAGGAAATTTCACTTCTAGTGATCCTTGATGGGGTGTATTTCAGAATAATATTACTAAGAGTACTAGAAAATGTAGAAAATAAATCATTAATATCTTGGCTCCAGTCCCAGCTATTCCAGTCAATCGCTGTGAGTTCTAAAAAAATCTGATCTAAGTTACAGTTTCGATAATCCATATAAGTACAGGAAATCCCATATTTACTTTCAATTCTTACAGGAAACAAAAAACAAAGAGCAGGATGGTGTACATCTATAGCAACAATAGGATCAAAATCCTCGAAGACAACAACTTTATTATTAGAAGATAAAATAAGATCAAGAATAACTCCACATTTATTTACTATTTGATTAAGCTGACTCAGATTATAATGAGAAATCATATTTAATATAGCAGACGATGCTGGAGATGGTGAAAAGGTATCTAATTGATTCCAATCAATATTAGGTAAATTAAAGTCACCGACAATTATAAGATTCATATCCATTTTAAAATTAGATATAACATGATCAACACATAATGAGAAGTCATTATATCTTATAGAGGGTAAACCAGGAGGCAAATATACATTGTCAAGAACTAAATATTGATTATATCCAAGGGAAATGGAAACAAACATTCAATGTTATTATATAAGGAACAAATGAGATCGGAACAGTGAGTATTCTTCACAGCAATCAAAACTCCACCGCTGCTCATTTTATCACTTGTAATTATAGATCTAACGGCTCTGTAAATTGTGTAATCTGACAAACCCAACTCAAAATTATTAATATCATTTGACAAATTAGTTTCTGTTAGAGTGATAATATCTTATTGACAGTGAGACAAATTTAACTTAAGTCTAATTTACTTCTTAGACCATTCACATTTTGGTAGTAGATGTGCAGATTAGAATTCCCGTTGGACTGTATTAGTTTTTTTTGTTTCATTACAATTTTAGGAACATTATTTATATATTTAATGGTTAAGACAATATATTTAATGGTAAAGACAATCTTCTCACCAGAAGCAATACGATCATGCAATGACTTTTTGAGTTCAGAGAAATAACGTCGCTCGCTCGATGTGCGATCTCTGGATATCTGCATACCACCAAGTGAACTATCCCGTGAAGATATGGCTTCAACTGAAAATTTTCGTAGTAATACATTGGCAGCCTCCGAAGAACGCAGGACCACCTTAATTAGACGAGGCGAGTTTAAGGAAGATTTACCAAGTCTAAAACAAATCACAAAATCACCGTCAAATTCAACCATTAGCGCATTAAATATATTTCTAAGTTTTGTTTTATCAAAACTCTTCTTTTCTTCATGATTTGGGCTCGTTGACTCAGGAACATTGTAGAAAATTATGTTCCTTTGACATTTAGCTCGATCATTAATTTCAGACATAATCTCATCAATAGAGGTACTGTTTCTGAGACCGGTACTCGAATTTGAAAGTTGGGCCAATTTAGATTCAATAGCAGTCACCCTGGACTCAAACTTAGTAAATTTAGTGAGTATGGAATCCAATCGATCGTTAATTAATTTAATATCAGTCATCACATTCTGGAACTTATTTACCGATTGGGAAAATTCATCTAATTTATCTGCCTAATGAGATATTTGTAAAGACAGCTGATTCAATGGTTGTTTTTCGTAAGGAAGACAGTCGTCACGATTGCACTTCCACTTCAGACGTTTGTCTTTACAAAATCGTTGATAATCACTTGGTGAAATATCAGCACAACCACGATGAAACCTTCGATTGCATAATCCGTCACATTTCTGGCCTTGTTCTTCATTTAATACATTTTTCTGACAACGGGGACAGGTAGTATTCATCATGAAGAATAATATTTCCGCAACCAATATAAATCAGGTAGACAAATCATATATAATATCGTCAATTAACAATTCACATCTTCAATTAACATTTCATATCTCAATAAAAATTCTGTTGAAAAAAAAATATTCACTCAATTCCTTCTCAAATAGAGTCCGACGAGCTCATTATCCACAGGTGGCTATTTTTTACTATATAATATAATAATTAAAAGTATGTAGAATGTGGTAAAAAATAAATTTTGAAAATATTCTCGTATATGGTAGTTTTGCTTTTATTACAAAACGGGCTTGACTTACTAAATACTCCTTGTAATTACATCAACAGTTGATTTAAGCACTTGTAGCAAATCAGATATTTCACAATTTTTCATTACAGTAGCATCTAATGATCATGCCACATTCGAATTCGCTGAGTTCTGGAAAATTATTCATTATCAGTAAAATGCATGTGTATGAGCCCCGAATCTTTCACCAGTGCTTTTGCATCGTTCGACGATGTATCATACTGCATGAACAGCCGGATCTACTGGCCAGAGGAGTATCCAGATACTTTTGGCCATATAGTATATATGTAAGAACAGAAGAAATCTGACAAGGGAGCGGAAAAAAGGAAGCTAATTTCGTATATCGATCACATTTGATAAACACGAATATGAGGTCTTGGAATGAGTGCGTGACAAATATCAGCGGCAGACAACAAGGAGTTTCCGAGTTATAGCTATTTTTTGTTCCCATCATAAGTTCTACTGAGCATATCCGTAAATGTTCGAAATCATTTTTCTAACTCTGTGCTCACTGCTGCTCAAACTGCGCAGGCGAAGTCTCCTCTCCTTCATCTATAAATTAGAAAATGAACAGATTGAAAAAAAATATTTGATAGAAGGCAATAACCTACCTAACCTACCTAACCTAACCGTTTTTAATAAAAAATATTTAATATTTTGTGAAAATGACGAACAAAAAACACATTACTGCAAAATATTTTATTCCACACCAACTTGCAGCGACATCTGCTCTGAGGATGCTTGCACCCCCCTTGTGAGCTCTGGAATGTTGTGCAATTCATATGCCTCTCTCTCACAGTGTGATGAAACAGACTCGTCACACTGTAGTCCGTCCATCATGGATTATATGCTGCCTCTGTAAGTGAAGTCATTAAGAGCATTTTCTCTGAAGATATGCTTCACCTTGTCTCATCTCTGAGCCTGCTATTCGCCCATAAAGGATCAACAGATTCTGCTTAAAGTATTCAATGTGGGAATGTAAAAAGTTGACTTTTAAAGCCAATGATCTCCTGGCCATAACATCCAATAACAGTGCAGATTCAACCAAGGCAATAGTTTCAAATCTATTTAGATGTATAATTAATATAAAATTACAGAGATAAGATGTTAAAATGTATGTAAATTATCATTTATTACAAATGATGAAGAAATATATTTTATTTTATTTTATTTTAATTCATTGTAATCCAATACGTCCATCCAGAGCCTGTATGGATCTCTAGATGGACCTGGATTAACCACTGCCTGTATGGGTCTCTGGATGGACCTGGTTTAACGACTGCTGTATGGGCGGGGGGAATGAAGATCCTGAGTCACAGATGAGTCGCTCATCCAGTGACTAGCCGTGCCTGATGTACTTAACTTCACTGAAGTTGTGTTTCAGTGAAATCCCACCAGGCCACGGCCTCCCCATACAGGAAAAGAAATAAAGAATTGTAATCAAACCTCAACAGAGTAAATATAGAAATAAAAAAATTGCATCAGAACTTCGATCTCCTGAGTGGATGCCCCCTTATCGTGTGTTTGGGTGCTTCAGGGATTCTGTGAGCTATGCTGGTTGTAGCACTGCTACTTCTGAGTCACCCTTACCAGAAAGGTCATGGTTGAGAAGTGAGACGAAGAGCATCCAAACAAACATACAAACCTAGTGTCAATAAACTTCGGACACCAAGTAATTTGGCTAAAAACACAGTGAAAAGTGCATGCAGAGGATTGCAGGCTAATGAAAATAGATTTACTGAATATATGTAACAATATCAACATCGATTTAGAATCGATTCAATGGTGTGAAATAATTTATTCAAATTATATGTAAAATTGCATTGTCAACAGGTTTCAAAGAACTTGGTACACAAGGGGTCGCCAGCAGGTGGAACTTTCCTGGAGGCTGTAACAACGCCCAGAATGCTTTGCATCAGGCTTTAAAAGCACCGTCCACGCGACAGAGTACAGTACTCGTGCTGTTTTGAACCATGGGACGTGGTAAGCCAGTAGAAACGTGTATACAGCAAAAAATTATACAGCAGTTCCAGAATAACAAATCCCAGCAAGCTATTGCCCATGAATTATCAGTTCCACTCCCTTCTGTTAATGGGATCATCAAGCGTTTCAGAGAAATCGGGAAAACAGAACCAGGGACTGCACCAGGCAAGCAGCGATTATTGAATGTTAGGGACCTACGAGTATTTTGACGTTACATTGTGAAAAACAGGCATGCTCCCATAAGTGAAATGACTGTTTGGGCAAGAGAATATTTTCATATACCCATATCCGAAAGCACAGTCCGCCGTTACATCAGAAGATGCAAATATTACTTATACGTACAAAGAGGAAGCCATTTATGAGCACTGTAGCTAAGCGTAGCCGGGTAGAACCCATCTAAAGTGGACCCTTGCTCAGTGGAATAGTGTTTTGTGGTCCGACGACTTCACCTTTGCAGTGATGTATGGTAACAACGGTCGAAAGGTGCTAAGGACCAAGCACGAAAGTAATCATCCCGACTGTTACCAGAGGAAAGTTCAGAAGCCTGCATCGCTGATGGTGTGGGGCTGCATGAGTGCAGCCAAGACAGGATCACTTCATTTTTGCGAGGGCACTATTAACTCTGCTGCCTATATAAACATTCTTCAACAGCATCTGCGTCCATCCCGCCAAATGTTGTTGAATAGAAGACCAAGCATCTTTCAGCAGGACAACGCGAAGCCTCATGCTGCTCGGAACCCCAAGGCTTGGCTACAACAGCAGCGTTTCAGAGTGCTTGACTGGCCTGCCTGCAGCCCAGATCTGTCACCGATTGAAAATGTATGGCGCATTTTAAAGCAAAAAGTCAGACAGCGGAAGCCTCAAACACTGCAGCAGTTGCGGGCGTGTATTTCCGATGAGTGGGACAAAATTCCAGTAGAAACAACGCAGAAGTTAGTGTCCAGCATGCCTCAACGACTTCGGAGCGTCATTCATCGGAAAGGTGACGCCACTCATTCGTAATGTGCAATAAACGGTACGGTGTACGAAGTTCATTGCAACGTGTTGAAAACGGAACATTACAAAAAGTCGCTTATTTAATTTTCTCGGGTTTTTTTTAATGTTAAAATGCTATATCACAGTTGTACTAAAGCTCTGTGCACTCAATAAAGTAATTTTCATTTGTTTACAATTAGTTTTGTTGTACTTATCCAAAATTCTGTAGGTGTACGAAGTTCATTGACGCTAGGGTTGTATACACTACATGATCAAAGGAGTTGGGACACTTGTTGCTCTACCGTAAAGTCGCAAAAAGCTTCAATCAGTAATGTGTAGGACCACCCCGAGCTAATATCACTGCCTCCACCCTACATGGCATACTGTCCACAAGTTTACGATATGTGTCCACAGGTATTGACCTCCATTCCTCGAGAAGTGTCGTGGTCAGTTCCTGGACAGATGTAGGGCGAACCATCCTGGATCTCACACGTAGTTACAATTCGTCCCAAAGATGTTCGATGGGGTTGAGATCAGGACTCTGGGCGGGTCAATCCAGTTCTTCAACCCGCATTTCGTCAAACCAGTCAGATATAGAGCTTGCTTTGTGGCAAGGCGCATTATCGTGCTGGAAGAGGAACGGCCCGTCACCGAAGTGTTCCCACAGCGCTGGAAGTGCCCCGTTATCGAGAATGGTCCTGTAGCCATCAGCATTGAGGTTTCCGTCCACCTTGATGAGCGGGCCCAGTCCAGGAGAAACACCCCAGGTGTTCACAGGCGTGTCCCATCTCCTTTGATCATGTAGTGTATCTCGTGATGCCGACGAATGAGAGAATTCATATTGCATCAGGTATGGCGCAAGTTAAAGTCACCCGCATTCGGGAGTTAGGCACAGGCTCTCGTTCGAAAAATAGTCAACAGTCTCCCGGCTGTTATCTCGGAGCAATGCCTCCGAGAAGCCCCACCAGTGCACTCGCTATGCGCTTGGGAAATGGTCGGGAGCAGTGCATGCCTGTACCCAAGAGGAGAAACAGGCAAAGCAAAAACGGGATCAGGTGCTGTTAATCGGCACTAGGAATGTATTCTCCATGACAGGGAAGGAATCAGAGTTCGTGGAGGAAGCCAAACGATATCGACTGGATATCATAGGTATTACCTCTACGAAACGTCTGGGTTCTGGAACTGTGGACTTAGGAGGGTGGAAGCTCTTCTACTCAGGTGTCGACCCTAGCATGACTGCCCTGGCGGGAGTGGGGATACTCACAAGTCCTCGGCTGACAGATTATGTTGCAGATTGGACCCCCTTAGGTGGAAGACTGTATCTCCTGAGACTTCAGATAGGGAAACGGCCTCTCTCTCTCTATTCGTTGCATATGCTCTGGATGCAGTCACAGAGTACCCACAATTTCTAGATGAAGTTTATATGCTGCTCTTAACAGGAGAGGGAGTGCAGATTCTGTCATGCTGGTGGGCGACTACAATGCAGAAACGTGGAAAGGCGTGACTGGCATGTCCATAATTATATCTGGTACAGGGATGTAATGGACCAGAAGTCACAGATTGATTTTGTAATTGTGTCAGCTAACTTATTCCGATCAGTGTTGGATACTCGAGTGAGGAGAGGGGCAGAACTATCAACTGATCACAACAATGTTGTCTGCACTTTGCAGTTCTCTGAATCCATGCCAACCAAGCGAGATACTAGGTCCAGACAGACTTGGCACATCAAATGGGAGGCATTGGAGGATAGAGCTGTGAGGAAGACCTTTGCAGATAACATATATTCAAGTTTCAAAGAACTACCCAGTGATTGTGGGATTAGATGAAGGACAATCGGTTTGGCAAGAAGGGATTAAATCGGCTAAAAAGATACATAATCAGTTATTGGAACAACCAAGTGTAAAGAAACAGGTGGGTAAATATGACGTGGCTCAAAAGGGAGCTCGTAAAGGGAAGAAGGTTAAACGT